>PVHX01000215.1:0-368973 GCA_004024805.1 Geosciurus inauris
ATGTTATCAAACATAACAGAAAAAAAAAACAAATTTTCAGAAGCTGTACACACTATTCACTGAAAACATTTGTTGAGGCAAATAGAAAAAAAATTATTACAATCATAATTTTTCTAACTTTGCACAAAATTATAAGCAGATTACATTCTTCATATTAAACATCTTTATATGCACTTTCAATGAACAGTATATATATATAATTCACAAATACTTTAGCATGTTTCACTAAAAGACAGAAATTCTATTTTTATAAGAATTATCACATCTCAAAAGTTAATAATTTCATTTTGTGGATTCATTATTTATTAACCATTAATACCATCAAATATCTAAGTAGTTCAAATTGTCCAAATTAACTCTAAACATTTTTTAATAGTTTCTTTGTTTAAATCAGGATCATTATAGTTTCCACATTTCATATAGAAATGTGGAAATATTTTAAATATTTTTTAATGTGTACCTTGTCTCGTATTTCTATTCCTCCTTGCTATTTAGCCATTGAAGGAATTGGACTTGTACATAAATGCATCTCAAATTTTAATGTTTCTATGAATCACTTGTTGTTAATGTTAAAACGCACATTCTAATTCAGGAAGAGTAGGTTGAAGTCTCAGTCTGCATTTCTAACAACCTCCCATGTAATACAAGAGTTGCAGGATCCCACCTTGAGAAACAAGATGGTAGTGTCTCACATTCCAAAATTTGCTTCCATCTTCTTGATGTCATTTGATGTGTTCCTCTGTACTTCATGGCATCCTCTGGTAGTTAAATCAAGAATAATGAATCTTGTTCATGGCTTCACAACAGAATAATCTGAAGAACATCATTATGTTCAGGTCAAACTCTAGACAGAATATTTAAGATAAAATCCTTGATTCTTTACTTTTACTTGCCAGTTTTTAAAGCAGTGAGTTATATTCCTATCATCTTTAAAATATTTTATTTAATATATTTACTTAAATATATTACAATTTTTATATCTACTTATCTATCTGCACATATATAAAATTGCCATGATTCTTAGTAGAAAGGGAATTGTGTGTTTTGAAATATGTGTATCAAACTATTTAAAAGCAAGGTATGTTGTCGCCGTTTTTTCTCTTTCTTCCTCCTCTCCATCTTGTTTTTGTTGTTGTTGTATAGTGATTAGGAGCCCTAACAGCACAAAAGTCTTGGTGAAAATGTGCCACAGCCAGTCATATGTATGCCTTATTACTTGGCACTCTCACTTCTATCAACACCTGGCCTGGCTCCCCTCACCTGGGCTGCTTCTTCCCAGTCACAGGTGCAGTGGTCTCAGCTCCCTCTTGGGTGCCCCAGGGCAGTGCCAAGAAAGCCTGTGGTTCTCTGCTGCCACTAGTAGGAGGAGGGAGTTTCTTCTCCATGTGGCCAGAATTCCCTTCACTTCTTTGTAGATTGAATGTACAGTTTTATCACAAAGCAAAATTTTTTGGGGGGCCTTCAAACAATTCTGCTTTGCACTCTAAAATTCCACTAAGCCAAGAAATGATGGGCTTAGCAACTTTCTCACAATAGACAGAAGAGGTAAACATATGGAGAAAAAAAAACCCTGCAAAATTTTAAAAAGTTCATTCTGCCACATATAGTTGTTATTGGTACAAATCTCTTGTCTACATTCATACTTTCTTAATGTAGCTTTAGGGAGTACATTTACATTAAAACGCCAAATTAAAACTTGGCTTTATAGAAGTACAGCTAGAAATTTTATGGATGTGTATGAGTAAACATATATGTGGGCAACTGAGAATTTATAGTTAATTTGAACATGTTCAGAAAATATTTCTTTATATATATTTGTCTTTAGTTGTATTAAGATTTTGATTTACAGTCTCTTATAATTAAAAAGGTGATATTTAAGCACAGTTTCAAATGAAAATAATCCACTTGAATTTAATAATCAGTTTTTAATGGGCTTTTTGTTTTTATAATTTACAGTGGATTTTAGAAACAAAACATACAAGATCAAGGTACTTGGGAACATTTGTGTAAAATAGTACTGATTTTCAAACCGAGAGGCCTAAAATATGGTGGAAACTGAAAATATTATCAGAAAATAAAATATATGCTATGGCTGGCTAGAGAGTAATTTTTATTCAACTGCTGCTTTTAATTTATATCCATTATACTTTCACCATTATATCATGGAGTATGTTGAGAAATGGATACTTTATTTAAAGTCTATAACTGGTATTATAATCATTATGATGAATAACACAGTTCATATTACAAAATATGTGTGCATGTATGTGTGCCTATACTCCCACTTAGAAACTAAATCTTTATACTGTCCCCTAAGAGACAGGTACTCCTTGTTATAATTTTATTGAGATGGAAACTGAGGCTAAGGATTTTAGATTTTTATGCACAGATCATATTTAAGCAGCATATCTGTTTAGGACTAATCATATCTATGACTAACTATTTAAGGAAAATAATGTGTTAAGGATGTGAATATACTAAATATATGTACATTTAAATATGACATTAAAAATTTTAAGTACCTTTACTTCTTTGACATTGTTTTATCCTTTCAAGAAATCTGTTGGGTTGAGTTAATACTTCAATACCCAGCAAACCGATGAATAAACAGAGGACTGGTGAAGTTTCAGAACCATCCAAAATCACTAATTTACATGGCAGCAAAGCCAGAAAAAGCTTATAGTCCCCTGACGCCCCAAAGTAACTCTTCAGTAAAACCACTTCATTTATAAATATTTATCTACCTTGAAATTGAGCAACAAAATCATGTTTAGTCCCCTGTACCTATTTTAGGACTTTAAAGTTATTTAGACTACAGTGGGAGAAATATATATATATATAAGAAAATGGATTTTCTTTTACAGAAAAACCCAGTATATATGCAGTTTGTAATTATACAAATATAACTTTTTTACATGTACTGCTACTGGCCTTTACCTTGCTCCTTGTTTTAATCCTTTAGCCCAATATTAAACCATGAAGAAAATTATGAAATGAACATTTGGTACAAATGAAAACAGACATATTTTGTTTCCAAAGGTAAAGATGTTGACCTGCTTACAAATTACTTCTCAGAAACATCCTACATCATTAAGACTTTGACTATTTTCATTATACTTTTAGAATTTTCTCTCCAATGGATCTTGTACAGAGAAACTGAACATATTATGCAGTTGTGTCTCCAGAGCTTTGAGAACCACACAACTGTGGAAAGCTCTTCCCTTGAAGTGAGTTAGGCTAAAGTGGAAACTTTTCCTTTAGTCCCTTATATGAGATGATCCAGGAGAGAAGTCATTTTCAGCCCAATTACCACCAGCCGAGTTGGGCAATCTGTCTTGGTACTTCCGTCCAAGAGAAAAATATTTGGATATCTAATGTTCAATAGAAATTGAGGAAGAGGGCTCTGATATTTAAATAGCAAAATATTCAACCAAGTCTCACATTAAAATTTAAGGTATTTCTGATGGAAGAAGAAAGTAACTCCTTTGCTTATAGTGACACCAAAGACTCTGTGAATCAAATCAGTTTTGATGACACTGAAAACTTGCTGGAAGCTTCAGACAGCCCATCAGCAAGCTAACCATGTGACTAGCCAGAGGTAACTTCAGAACTGCCAGTTTCCCAACTATGGAAGCTTTCCAAGAAGACATATGCCGCTAGGAATATGTCTGTCACAATTTAGCATCTGAATTTAATGCTTGCTTTCCAGCTAAAGGAAATGGTAAAATGCTTGAGCTTCCTACTGAAAGTCTCTCTTGCATTCAATTAAATCATCTTATTTAATGCCCAGAGGGTACAATGACTAGGTACAGATACAAAATATTATAAGCCACTAGGAAACAAGGATCTTAAACTTCAGGGACAAATAACCTTATTGGAATACAGTGGACAGTGTTATGATATATGTTAGTGCCCTAAGCCTTCTGAGTCCCTTCAAGGTTTTAATTCTTGAGTAGTGAAACCAGGTGTGAGAAAAGTGCTTGAAAAAATCTTGCAAACAGGTGCAATATAAATATGTCTAGGCTGCCAGAGCTGTTTGCATGTTAACAGGGACCAAGAAACCTTAAGTCAAAATAATGACACTCTAGGGAATTACCTTCAGGCCCCAGTGAACAGGAAGGAGATGAATATTTCAGGGCACTTGTCCCTGTTCAGCTTCTCAGAAACCGTACAACATGGGCAAAAGACTACTCTAGCCACATGCAGGTGTGATCCTCAACTTAGAACTGTATTGGTCCAGAAGCCTACCGAGTGACATTCGTTTTTTCCTCCCTCAGTATAATAAATTAAATACAGCAATGAAAAGGCACATTCAAACATTGCTGGTAGGACTGCAAATTGGTACAACCTGTCTGGAAAGCAATATGGAGATTCCTTAAAAAAACTCGGAATGGAACCACCATTTGACCCAACTATCCCACTCATTGGCCTATATCCTAAAGACTTAAAAACAGCATACTACAGTGACACAGCCACTTCAATGTTTATAGCAGCACGATTCACAATTGCTAAACTGGAGAAACAACCTAGATGCCCTTCAATAGATGAATGGATAAAGAAACTGTGGTATATATATATGGTAGAATATTACTCAGCATTAAAAGAGAATAAAATTATGGCATTTGCCGGTAAATGGATGGAATTGGAGAACATCATGTTAAGTGAAGTAAGCCAATCCTAAAAAAACAAAGGCCAAATTTTGTCTCTGATTAGTGGATGCTGATACATAATGGAGGTGGGAGTGGGGCACATGGGAGAAATGGAGGAACTTTGGATGGGACAGGGGGACGGGGAATGGGAGTAACAAAAATGGTGGAATGAGATAGACATCACTACCTTAGGTACATGTATGAAGACATGAATGGTGTGACTCTATCTTGTTTGCAACCAGAGAGATGTAAAATTATGTTCCATATATGTACTATGACTTGAAATGTATTCTTCTGTTTTAAAAATAAATTTTAAAAATTAAAATTAAAAAAAGAAAAATATAATTAGCACTAAATAGTAATTACATAGATATGATTTTACTTAATTTTCTCAACAACCATTAGTTTTAAAACACTGATTTTTACCCTTATTTTATCTAGAAAGGAAAAGGCAGACTCAAGGGGTCTAGGTTACTTGCTAATGCATAAGAATTCTTATGAATTAGAATTAACTGCTGGGCTACTGAAGCTGAGTGCTCACTGGTTATGGTAATGTATTCCAGAGGTAAGCACAACACACACATTTCTATTGAATAGAAAGTGAAAATTGTAGCTATTGCTACCCAGGAAATTGTTATAAGTAGGAGATGCAGAGAAAGGTAAGTGCAAAGAACAACACTGAGATTATAACACAATTAGGAAAATTAAATTACAAAAAGAATAAAAAAAACAAATAATAGGAAATAATGAAAACATATCAATAACATGTTTCTTTTGTTAAAAGGGAGAGAAAATTGCTTATGATCTTCATGTTTAAAGATGTTTCTTGATCTACTCAAAAAAGGAAATCCTCCTCCTTGACCAAAATGCCTTATAATCTTGTAAGCTGTTGCCAAATGACTGCAAAGAGACAGAGAGACAGAGATAGAGTCAGAGAGAGCATTTCTGACTACAATGCAATTTCTCCATGCATATGAAGTTTCTGCCTGAGAATAAAGCTTATGGATTTGATTACATTAACTTCATTAATATTCTCTGATAATGACTGCCAATGAGATAATTTGTATATCCAAATAAGTCTAGGAAAAAATGAGGAGAGGAATTTAGAACAGCTAGACAAAATACTTAAAGATTAGGAGTAGAATACTTAGCAGGGTAAATTTAGACAGCTCAGACATCGTTCTATACTTTCTGATATTCCACTTCCTATCTAAGTCTCTACCATATTATCAAAATGCAAAATACTATTAAAATTGTGCTATTTTAAACCTTGATAGTGATATGATATCATGGAAGAGGGGTTAAGATAATTGAGGTTCCCATGTCATTTTCCCAGTGTGCTTTTAGGAGAGCTCAAGTATGCAATGTCATTAGGAATTATGGCAATATGCCTCATGACATTTAGACAAAATTTATCTAGATACGAGAAAAAAGATATGCAAGGAAACTATCATATTAGCTAAGATGAAATGCTCTAGTTTGCCTTCACACATATCCAAGATTTGGGATAAACTTTAGACCTCCATTAAATGATAGCCTAATTGGTTAACACAATTATTGACATTGTTCATTTTCTGTTGCTCATGCCAGACTCTTAAGGGAATAATAAGATTCTGTTAAGACAGAAGAATAAAGGAACTCTGAAGGTTAATGAAACCAAGGGTAGCAGGGAAGGAAGATGTTAGTTCTGGCACACCAGCTGCAGATTTCAAGTACAGAAGCATCTGTCTCCTGTCTGTAGGCTTATTACTATTAAATCTGTCAAAGCAACAACACCTAATGGAACTTTTTTTTTCCCCCAATGGAAGAACATTTCTTGGACAAAGTTGAAAGAAGTTCTTGAGTTAATGAAAAAACTCATACTTTGAAAGTACAGTTTCCTTTTTACTTTCTGACCTTAGGCCTTTTGTTTCCCACCTTCAAGTTTAGCTAGAGTGTCCTGAGCAAATCTGTGTGCATGGAGATGTCCAAGACAATCCCATTAAGAGTATCACCTATGAGAGACTGCCAAACAGAGAAAGAAACTAGCATGAACAGTCTAAGATTAACAAGTGCTAATAAAAGACAGCGTGACCAAAGGAAGAATCTCAATTACAGTCCACACGAAGCCAAAGATGGCCACAGAAATAGAATTAAGCATTAGACACCAGATACCTGAGCATCTGTATGATATAGAAAAAAGCCCCCATCAGCACTGAAGTAGATCACATCCCTTTCAACTCTGGAATCAGACTGCTGGAACAGATCAGCTACCTTTGAAATTATTCACTATCATCATTGACTTGCTAATAAAAATCTCAATGTAATCTGTATACTATTTAAAGGAAGCAGTATCTTGGTAACAGACAAATATTGAAATATTGGTGACTTAATCTGATAGCTATGGTGGAACTGATTATCTGTCAATCAAAGATGTTAGCTTTACTGTCTTGGAGTAAAACTGTTGCTAGTAAAGCTGTTGCTAGTAAAGCTGTTGTCCAAGCAAGGAGTTTATTGTATAGTCCCATACAATGAAGGGTAAGTTCATCTGACTTAATTCTAATTGCCAGTAGAAGTTACCAATTGGTAGAAATGACTTACATCTCTATTAGTCCTAACCTGTAAAAATAAACAGACAACCTCACATGTGAAGTGCTCTTGCTCTGTTCTCTCTGCAACAACTTGTTGGCTATGGGGAATGGAAACCATTCATGGAGGATGGCAAATTTCTTTCAGTTGAGTTTTTGATAGGCCGAGTGGAATAGAAATTCCCCACCAGCTACCTGCAACATTTTAACTTTATGAAATTTACAAATTGCCAATTCTTGACTAAAGAGCTATTATTGTCTTTCACTTAATGATTGTTAGATCCATCATATAACAACTCTTAAGATTCTGTTAAGATCATCTTCCCAAAAATTATAGGTATAGGTTTGTCTACCTTCCAAATTATTGTGTGTGATAATTTAACTAAGCATTTTGTCACTGTGCCATGTGGAACAATATCTTTCCAGAAACCAATACTAGATTCTTGGTACATAACACTAAAATGATAAACCTTTGCCACGCATTTTAGGTGTTGTTTTGTTTTGCTTTATATCACACCACTTCTGTTCCCAATTTTTCTATCAGTACAAGGAGACATTAAAAGTCTAGCAGATAAGCCCTGAAAAATTAGGCCCAACAGAACACAATTTGTCACCCAAGCAAAGGCAAAGTGACAGCAGAGTGGGAGAGAATTCCCCTTTATTCTGTCATTCAGAGACCCAGGATGATCAAGTCTTTACTATCTAAATGGGATTTCCAGGTGTCAGTATTCTAACTCATTAGGTAAGTGGAATAGGAAGAAAGCGCATATGGAGAACGTATAGAATATTTTAATGGGTCAGACCTGAAAGCCTCACACAACCAGCTTTACGTGGATACAAGAGACATTTGTCTGGATGGGAAGACTGTCAAACAGTTCCTGACTGGACAACTACTGCTCCCGAACAGCAACATCATTAGCAACACCTAGTCATCTCTGCCATATTTTGTAGCTATGGAAATAAAAGCATCTGTTACATGCCAGCCTCTTAAAAAGATTTCTGAGAATGCTCAGACTAATCATTTAATGTATCTTATTCCTACTCTGTTTCATCAGCAAGGACCTGGAACTCAAGGTGTTTGGCAATTTGGCCAAGCTTCTAGTGCTATTAACTATCAGACCTACCTTCTTAACCCAGATTTTCTGAAGAAAAAGCCTACACATGTCTATATCAAATCTGACAATAAGGTAAAAGTTCTGATCAATAGGATGTCTGAGACTGAGAATAGAAATAAGAAGCATAACTCTTAGAAATGAAGAAGCAAAAATGTTTTATTTTTATGCATTTTTTATACCTAAAATGTTTGCTAGAAAAATAGCATAAACAAAAGTTAATAGCTTACCTATATGCCAGTAGAAAATTTGCTATTTCGTTTTTCTGATCGGAATATAAATGAAAAATATTCTGGAATGTAATTCCTTTGACCTGATAATTTTTTCCTAGGAAGTTCTACTAAGCAAAACAATAACAGCAACAACAATAACAATAAAACAAGTGTATAAAAAGACTTAAGTCCCTGATATTTATCTAGTTTTATTTATACAAGTAAAAGATGAGAGCTGATATAAATATTTGGCAAAACTAAATGGATAAACACCCTCCTGATATAGTTTTAAACAACTGTAAAAATGATGTTCATGTTCATTCCAAATAAAACAATGTAAAAAATGTTTATGTTGCTATGGCAGATTTTAGGAAAGATTTTAAATTCTTTCTCTCATTTATCTTTATATAACATAAATCAAAAGCAAAATACAATCCATAGAAAACTAGGATACCCACCAAGTATTAATTGTGTCTCTTGTTATGTGATGAGAAAATAATTTCTTTTGTCTTTATTTCTTTAATTGTCTGTGCATTTTTTTCTTCTAATTTCTTGCATGGATGAATTTTATAATGGAAAATATCTGACCTTTTATTTTGTTGAAAGGGGCAGTGAATTATGTTTTTAAGAGTGATTAATGCAATTATTGTCTGCAATCAGCACTCTAAGTATAACATCTTCATGACCTACTCAATAAAAGCACATTTAGAAAAGTATATGATATGCTAAATGGCTTTTTAAACCCAAGCAAAGTATATACCTCATATATACTGCATTTTAAATGGTTGTTGCTTTTTCCTGTATATACAATTAAAAGATCTTAATTCTTAAATTACTATAGTAGAATTATCACCATTATCATCATTATCATCTTTACCATTATCATCATCTCACCTTAGATAATTAATATACCCCAGAAATCTTTATGATATTGTTCCAGACTAGCCTTCTGACAAATTTAAATATTTCTGACATGCTTTATATTTGGTGAAATAATGTAGGTAATTTTTGCTCTATAGTCTCCAAATCCTCATTGGCCAATTCACTCCAGAGAGAGGGTAGAATTGCATGTTTCATAGTAAAATATCTAGCTAGTTGAAAGAATCCAACAACCTCTAGTCATTTGAAAAATCATTACAAAGGCCAAAATTTATTTCCTATGATTTTACAATTTTATAATGAGAAATTACCTAGAGAAAGCCTTGACATGAGAAGCTATTTTCAAAATATCTTCTGTGATCCATTTGACCCAATATTTTCAATTTCCATTTCCACCATCACTTTAAATAAATCATTATAAATCAAGTTCCTTATTCACATCTTTTTCTAGTGGAAGCTTTTTTTTCAATCCTGACATTATCAACAGAAGAACAAGTCATTCTATTTAATAATAATGGAATTAGGTTATTTGACATACTAAAAATTGAATTATGGTCCACCCTACTGTTAAATAACATACAATGGTGTAATTCACTCTTTGACTAAAAGTTCACATTTATTTAGTTTGCTTTTATCCAAACCTAATTCCTTTTAACCTCAGCCCAAGTGGCAAATTAGCATAGGATGAAAATCAAGGTCAGCACATATGGCTTCTACCTAAACAATCATTGCCTCAGACATAAGTCACATACAAAGGAAAATGGCCATTACATTGAATTCAGGAAAATTCCATCATCTAAGGTTATGTCTGTCTATATAGTTCTCTGAAAAATGTTCTGTTACTAAAACCACACAACGTATTTGTCATGACTATTCTCACTGGCAAACCTATAAATCCTAAGGTCTTTAAGTTTTAAATGACTGGTACTCAATAGCATATTCCCACTATTTCCTCATCAGCCTTTTCAAATAGAGCAAATCATCTGGGCACACACATACAGTGGGGATACTCTTGACCTTAGGTCATATAAATTAAACACATAAGATATACAAACTGTATACATGTGGAACATGAGACAGCAGCAGTATCTGATGGAATAGAAGAGGTTAAGAATCTAAGATGAGCTTGACTGGTCCGTTAATTCTTTTTGTGTTTATGGGTCTTTAGGTCTCTAGTCCAGTCTTTATCCTGTTTAAGGAAAAAGGCCTGGGACACTCCAGGGGATCTGATGGCCAATGAGAAGAGATAAATACCATCTAACCAGTCTCTTCCAGTCTCTGAAAATGTTAACAATGCAGTGGCCACAATCAAGGAGCGTATTCTTCGGGCTCATTTAGTTCAATTTTTAATGAAGTAACTCTGAAAATAATCTGTTCAAAAGGGTAAACATCCTTTAACAGACACTACACCTGAGAATAAAGGGCCCACAGAGTTATCCTGGTGCTCTGAGGAGAGCTCCAGTGTGTCCTAATGCATGTCTCTCAGGCAGAAAGCCAGAGCTGCTTTTTCTGTCAGAATCTCTAACCCACTTAGTACTCTGTCTCTGGGCCTGGCCTTTTATTTGTTTGCCTTGAGCCTGTACCTGATTTGGTTAGAAAAGCAGCCTCAGACAGATTCTTGTCATTCACAATCTCTTCCTGAGTCTTTATTTTTTTAGTTAATTTTATTAGCGTGCTCCTGACAATCTAGGAAGACTTTGCCAGTTATCATCTTCTTCACGTATAAACATTTAAATTCCAAGATAAATACATAAATTTAAATAAGTGACTTTTGGTTGGATTTTATAATGTTTAAATGTATTTATTTATTTTTAATTTTTCTTTAGTTATACATGGACACAGTGTCTTTATTTTGTTTATTTATTTTTATGTGGTGCTGACAATCGAACCCAGTGCCTCACATGAGCGAGGCAAGCGCTCTGCCACTGAGCCACAACCTCAGCCCTGTTTAAAGGTATTTAAATCTCACATGACAAGCTCGCAATTTAGAAGAAATATATGGGGGATTCTTTTATAAAGTAAAGAATCCTGAAATAAAACAAGGAGGCATATGTGCTGGAACAAGGATGGGACTGTGAATTACAGAGCCAGATCTGGGCCCCACTCTCATAAAGACTTGTTGGATAATCTCAGGCAAGTTAATCATTTAACATTTCAACTTGAATTTTATGTTCTTTTTACCTGGAGTATTGAACCAAATATCCTCTATGATCCTGCCACTTCTGAATTTTACTGAATTATGTTTCAAAGTACCACATGAATGATGCATGCTCAGCTTCTACAGACCTTCCTAACACAAATGACCCATTATATCTGGAAGTCTCCATTCCATCTGTGAACCACTTTTCTGTCCTCCTGTGGCACCCACACAAAATTTGTGGGCTCTTATTCTGAATAGAGACAATATAGTTCATATCAAATGAGACATTGGTTGAGTTTTGCAATCTTCTGCTATAGGTATATTAACCTTTAGTAGGGAGAATTTTTTTCTTTCTCATAGAGTTATTGTAAAGATTAAATAAGATAATATACATTCTGGTTCTAGCATATCTGGGGAAGAAAAGAATGAGTTTGATTTTAAATATTTAGATGGAATTAGAGTTGCCTATAGACCATTGGCCGTTCTGGTCCCAAACCACATGAGACATTAAAGTGATGTGAGATTGTTACTAATCAAACAATTTACCGGTCTACTTGATTTTCCTCTCTATTCTCCCTCAATCCCAGTAAGACTGTGAATTAATCTGTAGCAGACATCATGCTTATAATTGAATTCACTGTAGCATTACAGTATTTGGCACGGTATTTACCATATTGTAGGCTTTCATGTTTGATGGAAGTCATGGGAGTTTTGGTGATATCCGAGAAGCCAGATTTAGAACAATTCAGAGAGGCCAGTTAGAAGGTTATTAAAGTAATACATTAGTAATGTTTGCAACTTATAAAGCAGTATGAACAATGATCAGTGATGTAGATGGTTTTGAGGAACACAGGTAGACTCACCAATACTAGGTGATAAGCGGAAGAGAGAGAGGAGTCAAGGTTTCTAGCTGGATTTGGGTAAAAGATATTATTTACAAAGAAGAGTAGAGATTTTGTACATATTAAGTCTGAGATGACTGAGTCATCCAAATGTCAAACAGCTGGTTAGATATGAGAATCTTGAAATCAGAAGCAAAGTGGGAGCTCTAGAAATACAGCATTCAGATAGTAAATTATAAGTAGTCATGCAAGTGAATTTCATTCCTGAGATGAAAAGATATACAATGAATTGTGAACCCAGAAAAGGATCCTGATACTTTCTAATTTTCATGGTTCTAGTTAAGTAGGAACCAATAATTAGACCAAGATAGAGACAGTAGAGATACAGGAACATACTGTGGAGACATGGTATTATGAAAAGGAAGAAAGTATTTCTAGGAAAAGAAATTATCAGCTGTATCAAATGCAACTGAATCATGAGAATGATGAGTCCAGAGAAAAATGTTTAATATTTATACTAATTTCATATTACACTATTATAAATAATTTACAAACCACTGAAAACAAAATGGAAGAAAATAAGAAACTCACAATTTCATAGCTCTGAGATAACCCCAAATAACTTGCTACTTAGCCTCCTGGGTTTTTTGGCAAACACATCCCTGATATTTTAAATAACACACACATAGCAATATGGCTCGTTTTACTTTTTCTTAAAAATAATATGTTACTATAGCTGTATTTTGGGTAAAATCAAGTCACTTATTGAAAGCCTTTTACAGTCTGTTTTAGGCACAGAAGATGCTGATAATGTAAAAATTAATAATGTATGAGTGAAAAAAAGAAAATATAAATAAAATAATGGAAAAACTAGTGATTGACTCAGAGAAATTACCACAGAGGGAAAAGTAGCCCTCTAATCTTTTACCCATTTTTAATTTGGGTTATTTTATTTATTGTTGAGTTAAAGTGAGATGGACATATATATGTACACAAATTCAGAGCCCTTGTATTTACCAAATATAGAGTATGTATAAAATATGCATAATTATATAACATATATCTACTATATATGAAAATTTTTATAATAATTAACTCCATTTGGCCTTTCAACAATGTTGAAAAACACATTGTGAAAGACAAATTGTTGAAAAACACATTGTGAAAAACACAAATGTGAAAGACACATTTTTTTAATTGTATAGATAGTATTAACTTGTCTGAATTCACACAGCAAATAAGTAATATGGCCAGAAATTAAACCTAGATGGTTGGATAAAGAGCCCATGTTCCTAGTGACCATGTGATGCTGCTTTGTATCATGAACAGGACTTTATTCAGCAGAAACTATGCACAAAGATAGGGAGATAGAGGTCATGATCTAGGAAAGGAAGAGCCAGGTATTTTCTACACCACTTGTAGGAGGTGAGTGTAAGATAATGAAAGAAAAGAGACTGGGAGTGTAGATTGCAGATGGATTGTAAAAGCATTTGTCCCATATTTAGGGATTTGGATTTTGTCCTGGTGCTAATAGGGAGCTATTGAAGAATTTTAAGCATGAGGGAGACATGGATCCTGTGTGGATTTCCAATTCAAAATATCGGTATCAATTTTAACTCAGAAACAACTTGTTAAGCTTTCTCTGTAGACGCTGCTGGTGGAGGCAAACAAGAGTGCTATGACTTGCAGTACTGACACTAGTGAGTACATGGGCCTGTCCGTGTCTGTGCCATGGAAATGCTCCACCAGCAACCGCATTTTTGGTGTCAAGGACTATGTGTCCATCTAAGTAGACGTGACCGAGGTTGACAAGGTCATGGGCACATTAAATGTCCAGTATAAAACCCATGCTGTCTGCAGGGCCAGTGATAGTATGTGAGTAGATGATTCCTGTCTCTGACTGAGGCAGACAGCATTGTCTCCAAGAACTTTTGATTGGAGAGAATTGGGGATGTGGGGTATTTGTCATAAGTAAATAAAGAGAAGTCAAAAATACAAAAGAAATAGCTGGTTAACTTTCTCTTCACACAATTCTACTTTGATTCCTTGTTTTGAGAGAGAGAGAGATACCCACAAAATATTAACAGTAATAGTTGAGATGGAAGAAGAAACATAAGCCTCACTTCAAGGGGAAGTTAAGAGAATGTTAGGACAGGTACTGTAGCCTTTATGTAGATTTACATGGTTTCATGATTTTGTGACTGGTTGTACAGTCATTTTCTCTTATTTCTTGTGGTCCTCAGGTAGGCTTGTTCAACAAGACCTTATCTCTTATATGCTAAGTAAATACAACCAAGTAAATAGAGGAATACAAACTTACATTTGTGGAGAAAATAATTTTGAGTAAAACATTTTTTTTTGGTAATTTGCTACAAAGTCATTGTACTTCTTTATGCCTACAACAAATATATTCTTTCTTTCTTTTTACTTTTTATTTATTTATTTTGTGCTGGGATGGAATTCAGAACCTTGTACATGTTAAGCATACATTCTGCTACTGAACTACAGCCCCAGACCTCAACAATGTATTCTTTAACTTCATTTTCCTCCTTGAAGAATACCCAATGCCAATTTTACTAGAATGTACTGTAGAATTTCAAAGAAAGAATGTGATTTCAAATGTCAGTTTCCAGACCCACAAAATATTATTTATTGACTTGGAAATCTTTCAGTTTTCCATGACACAAGATGTTCGATAGAGCAAATGTTTTGGAGACATGAATGCACTCTACTTTCTAAAATCAACATTTTGTTTTCCCCCAATCCTCTTTAAGGAAACCTTTACCTAGAATGTAAAAAGACTGGGTAGAGGTGTCAGACCTTGGTTTTTCTTTCCTCTTTCCATGTGGGAGTGTCTGAGAAAACCAGTATGACCAGAAGATGTGAAAATAGACATTAAGTATGAAGAAGAATTGTTTTCAGAGCACTGGTAATAGGATTTGTTCCTGCTGTATTTGAGCAGATGCACATTCAAGGGACGGACCATGTTTTCTTATTTGGCAAATTAGACCATTTCCTTTCTTAGTTAACTATAAACAACCAGTCAGATTTTATGAGCTTCCTTTTATTTTGCAACTGAAATTTGTGGAGATATGGACTCTGCTAAGACCAAAGGTAATAAGTCTTAGTTTGCCACAAGCAGAATATTAAATTAAGGTTAAAAAAAAATCATGCCCCTACAGTTAGGAAACTTAAGCAGCAAAACAAATAAAAAGGGAAGGAAGTTTTACTCTACTGGGTAAACAGCTAGAATTAAGGCTTGAATTACAGGGCTGAATTCTACCACTCCCTTCTTATCTGTTTATGAATAACTGTTTATTTAAAATATAAAAGCCTTAGGCAAAAATCTGACCTTATCCCTTCATTTAGTCCTTCCCCTGCATCTTTGTTTGACAGACACATGATACCCAACCCCAATACCACCCTCCTCTTTTTTAGTCCAATTCACAGGATATAAGTGAGCTAATATTGGTGGAATAAGCCAAATTTATCACCAAGGAACAAGTCTCCATTAATGTAGTGCCTCCATCGGTGGGTGCACGGCTAAGGCACAGGAGACTAGGAAGTTCTGGGTCTCCCTGAAAGCCAATGTGCAGCATGACTTTGCCCCTCAGAGTAGAGTCACCAGAGCTGGACTTCCTGGACTTGAATCTTGGATTCATTATATAATACATTCTGATGTGGCTATAAGACAGATTTGGGTGCAGTACTCCATCTTTCTGATTTTAATTTTTTATCTCTGAAGCTGAAATGACTGTAAAAATAACTATAGTTAGGTTATTGGGAGGATTAAAAGAGCTACTCCATGTAAACAATTTACCACTGCCATGGCCACAGCAAACATCAGTAACTATTAGCTGCCATTTATTTATTTCTGCATTATCTCAGCTTTCTAAAGGTAAAAAAAAAAAAAAAATTGGCATCAATTTTGGCATGAATTTTCAAGGATCATCATTATTATTAAGAAAATATGACAAAGATTATATTTATGATTTACAGGTTGAGATATTTGTACTTCTTTTTTGCCAAATGTATAGTTTTTATTAAATTTTCCTTACAAAGATAGTAGTAGAAGTAGGAGAGACACTGTACAAATGGATTTTTAAGACAACGTCCAGTCCTTTCTCTGTTACGTAAAATCTAGGAGTTTATTAAATATCTCTATGTCTTACTTTGGCACTCTGTGAATTAGAAGTATCAATTGCTCATTTTGTTGGGTCATGCTGGAATATGGAGGATAGCACACATGAATCATATTAAAGGATGGACAAAGAGGTTTATGGAGGTATGTAGATCCAGATATGGTATGAGTTAAGTGTATCTCCATTTCTACCTCCTGCCAAATAGAGTTCCTACTAACTGATTTATTAGGTGTTGGTATTGGGAGGCAAAAGAAACTTAAGGAGGTGGCCATGAATTGAAATCTCTGAAACTATGAACCAAAATAAATCTTTCTGGGCTGGGGTTGTGGCTCAGTGGTAGAGCACTTGCCTCGCACATGTGAGGCACTGGGTTTGATCCTCAGCACCACACTGAAAGAAAATAAACAACATAAAGATATTGTGTACATCTATAACTAAAAAATATTTTTAAAAAACCCCAAAAACGAAATAAACCTTTCTTCATTTTAAGTTGTTTTGCTCAAATATTTTGTCACAGTGATGCAAAGCTGACTAACACAGTTTATAAGAAATTACCTCAGTGTTTTCCAAAACAGTCATCAATTTTACATCTCTACTGGCATTGTATAAAAGATCCAACTAGTCTACATTTTGACACACTTGATATCAATGATATTTATAATTATAGTCATCCTAGTGAGTTTAAATTTGTGATTTTAATTTCACTTTCCCAGTTAACTATTGATAAGCATCCTTTCTTGCTTTATAGAATGCTTAAGTCTTCTACCCATTTTTTATTGGATTGTCACTTTATTATTGAGTTATAAGAGAAATAGACAATTATATATATATATACATATATCATATATATAGCAAATATATAGTACATATATGAATACACATGATCATATATACTATATATAGAAAGATATATAATAATTTTTGTCTGTGGCTTGTGCTTTTATTTATTTAACAATATATTTTAAAGAAATTATTTTTTTAATTTTGATGTGTTTTTTTTGTATATTGGTTATTGCTTTTTTATTTTAAGAAATATTTATCTATCTACCCTGGATCGTGAATATATTCTTCTATAAATTTTGAATTAATATTTATTGATGGATTGATAGAGATCTGTAGGTTAGTGTTATATAAGACTTAATGTTCCCTTTTTTTTCAATATAGATATCCAGTTATTCCAGATAATTTGTTAAAAAGGTCCTTTCCCCATTTAGTGGCTTTGTCCTTTTGTCCAAAATCCACTGACTATGTAAGTATTTGTCTATTTGTGGACAAATTTGTCTTTTCTGCTGATCCACTTATTGATTGTTACATCAAACTATACCATTTTGAATATTTGATGTTATCCCTATTTAATATTTCATATATGTTTTAGAATCAGTTTGTTTCTATCATAAAAACAAAGGCAGAAGAGAAGGGTGGGGAAGGGAGTTGGAGGGAATAAATGAAAGAGGAAGAAAATAGGCTTTCTGGGATTTTGATTGGGACTGATCAGTTTCAGTGACATTGACATTTTAATGCTGAATCATCCAATACATTTCTCCATTTCTTTCATTTCTCCATTTCTTTCATTTCTCTCAGTAGTAGACTTCTGTTTTTTACTGCAGAGATATAAACATTTTGTTAAATATATTTCCTTTTTTCTTGATATTATGAATGATAGTGCCTTCTAAATTGCATTATTCAACTGTTGCTGGTTTTTGAAATTTGATGAAGTTTTGTACATTGCTCTTTGGAATGAAAACCTCACTAATTTGCTGAGGAGTTCCTTTTTCTTTCTTTCTTTCTCTCTCTCTCTCTTTTTGTTTTAAATTTCTCTTTTGGTAGATTTTCTAAAAATTCATTATGAATACAGCAATGTTGTGCATAGAAAATACATTAATACATTTCACTTTTCCTCCACTATTTACCTATTTTTTTCTCTCTCTCTCTCTTTCTTTCTCTCACTTGCCTTATTACATGGCATGGTACCTCAAGTACAGTGTTGTTGAAGGGTAGTGATGATAGGGAATAGGTGGATGTGAGCAATGGGAATATAGAAATGAAAAATTAAACCTGACCAATAATTTATTCTACAGATTGAATCTGCATGTTCACTCTGAACATGTTTTCAAAGAAATAACTTATCCTTGGCTATCACAGTCCTGCTCTTACTTAAAATAAATGCCTATAACAAACAGTATATTGAGTGATATCTACCCAGGACTACTCCTGTGATATAAGAAGGACAGATTTCCCTGACCTAACACTTTCATAAAACTTATAACAAACAAGTTCCAGAAAAAAACTAGTCAGTACAAACCAAGATGACTAAAGTTGCCTTTAGGTGCTTGATATATTATTTAATCTTATTGTAATTATAAATTTTCACTCCCATGGGTTTCATGTAGACACTTGTGAGTAAGACAAGTGCAATAGGGATTTAGAAATTTTACACAATCCACCTGTTTGTTAATCAAGAACTAGGAGGTAGTGGTTGGGTAGGACTCTCAGAAAATTGCCTCTTAACCCCAACAAAAACTGAGCTCACAAAGTGAGTTGTCAATCTCTTCAAGTCAACCCATTCTCTCCTTTGAGAGTATCTTTCCCTCTTCTTCATGTTATTATAATAAACTCCGCTGTACTTTTTACTGTACCTCATGTCTTTCTCAAAATCTTCTCTCACCAAGACACAGATTGGACAGCACAGCACAACATTTCAGTAACAGTGGGAAGAGATCAGTTTACCTGGTTGCCTTAAAAAAGAAAGCATTTTAATAGTTAAGTCTGGTGCTAGTTGAATGATCTTTATCAGATTGAAGAATTTCCCTTGTACCCCTGGTTTGTTGAAATTTTTTGCATGAATAGGTATGAAATTTTATTAAATGATGTTTTTTAACGTGGTAAAATGACCATACAATTTCTTAAATATTTCATAGAGTTCACCAGTTAAATTATTTGGGTCTGAAATTATTGTAGGAAGGTTTTAAATTATATATTAAATTTGCTTAATTGGAATAGAATTTGTATTTACTGTTAATTTTGGGAACTCCTATCTCTCAAGGAGTTTGCCCATTTTGTCTGAATTCTCAAATTTGTTGGCATAAAATGATTAATAATACCCCTTTATTAGTCTTTGTGTGTGTGTGTGTGTGTGTGTGTGTGTGTGTGCATGGTACTGAGGTTGAATCCAAGAGTGCTCTGCCACTGAGCTATATCCCCAGCCCTTTTTATTTTTTATTTTGAGACAGAGTCTCACTAAGTTGTGAAGACTAATCTCCAGCTTGTAATCCTCTTGCCTCAGCCTTGTAAGTAAAGTAGCTGGGATTACAGGTATGCACCACCACAACCAATTTCCCCTTTATCAGTCTTTGAGTACCTAGAGGAACTACAATAATTCTTTTTATTTAATCCAGACACTGACAGTTTATATTTTCTATTTGTTTTTGTTGTGCATTGTACCTATTTCTATTGATTTGGTTTCTCTTTCCCCCAAAACTAGTTTAGTTTCATTCATTTTCTCTCTTACCTCTTTTCTGTTTTATACTTTTCTTCTTATTTTTATTATTTCCTCTATTCTACTTATATTGGATTTAATTTGATCCTTTTTCTAGCTTCATTAGGTGAAAATTGGATCAATGATTTTAAGACTGTCTTCTAATCCCTAGCTTTTCAATAGGAGCTTTGTATAAGCTCTCACTGTACTTTTTCTCTGTTCAAGTATGTAACTGGTTTCACCCTGGAATTTAGTTTATCAGGGTTGCTTCACAAATGCTGCTTTTTTAAATCCCACAGATACATATGCTTTTGATTTTTATATTTTCTTGCTTTTAGAATGGAAGAAAAAGTCTTCTGAAAATTTCTACATCTTACCTGGTAGTGGAAGTCTACTTAGTGGATTTTTAGAGTACATATCCTGAACCTTACTGGCATTATGTTAATGTCTATTTCATGGACACACTTATTGTTTCTTAGCATCTTTCCTCAGTTCCCTAATTTATTCCTAACAAATCTTGACATATCAATTCTGAATAATTTCAGAAAAAAATACTCATAAAATAAGATGGTAACTATTAAACTTTTTATTTTTCTCTCTCTTTCTCTTGCTTCAATAGAAGGATGATGAATAGGATAGAATGAATATAGTAGGGGAAACGAAGTACTGGGGAATGAAATCTACTAAATTATGTTATGTCCATATATCAATATACCACAATGAACATAGTAATTTTATTTTAATAATACATTAATTTAAAAATAACATAATAGAAAGGAGATCAGTAGAGTAGAAGAAAAAGATCAGGGTGTGGGAGGAAGTAAGGAAAGGGGAAAGTAATGCAGAATGATATTGATCAGATTATGTTATGTGCTATACAAATATGGCATAATGAATCCCACTATTATGTATAATTATAATGTGCCAATAAAAATATTAAATGTTTATACTTTCCAGGAAAGAAATCAACCAGTTACCAGTTTAATTCTTTTCTCTAAATGAGTTACTAATTTTGTAACTCTCAAGGTTACACAGAGTATCTCTTTCACATATTTATTTCTGCTTTTAAAATTTTGTTTTAAGTAATAAAATGTACTGTGATGTGCTTGTTAAGCATAAAATACTTTTAAAAAGCTGAATGAAGGAACATTTTATTCTATCATAAGACTTGTTTATCTGATATTAAATCTTCATAGGTAGTTTTTTTGGCCTTTTAAAAAAATGACAGCTATTACTTCTATTTTAGAACACGTACACTTCAATACTCAGAGAAATTGCCATGGATCCCCAAAGGACCACCTTTATCATTGTGGATTAATCATGTCAGTTCACCATACTGTGAGAAGCTAAAGCCATGCCCACTTGATGATTCTATTTCAATAGATTTCATTTTCTTCTTCTGACTGCCATTTACTCTCTGGTTACATTACAAAAAAGCATGGTTAAAGGAGTCCCATTGTGAAGAGAAAGCAGGAAAAAGCTCTGCTACAAGGCAAGAGCTAATTCACTATTCTGTAGGGACTGATATTCATCTATCCTACAGTGAAAGCTAATGGCTCTACAGGCCCAATGCACTCAGCTAATCTAGGAAGAAGTTGATACCTGGGAACTGGGATTCAACCATGGTTTATACATAAGTGCTATTACTACATATAAAATATACCTACTTGATATAAAGTATAACTAATTTTCTAAAAGGGGTTCAGTTTTCTCAACATCATATATATATTCAAAACTGTGATAGCTTGTGGGTGAGGGGTTACTGAACATCAATTGGGGTATTATTCCTAATGTTAATGTCTACTAATAAGAAAGTAAATAATTTCTGACCTGGAAATCAGCCTTGCATTCCTGATGTCCTTTAAAGGATAGAAGTATATAAGTGATGCCATTTGAAAATAATTGAATGATTGTTGTTTACTATTTAGTATTCAGACATTCTAATGAAAAGAAATAAGCTTCCCCATGAAAGGTATTCTTGTCAAACATTCCCAAGAGTAAGCACAATTTCCTATTTATATGAATAGTGTGTGGGTTCAAGGGACAGCCATGCTATGCATATTAAATTGCATAAACAGGAATTCATGAGCAGGAAAAGAAGCGAACAAGAGACAGCAGGAGCATAAAATTCAGAAACGAAGTCTTGGTATAGGTAATAAGCACTATTTTTTGCAAGATTAATTGCATCACTTGGGAATGGTATGCCCTCAGAGTTAGTAGTGGATGATCATTGCAAAATGTAAAAAGTCCTCTAAAATACTCTCTTCACTTAATTATGTACTATTTCTTCAGATGATTAATTTTAGCAAAAACAAAGAAATAATGATGTTAAATTTTTGCAAGATCATGAAGATCTAGAAGTTTGAAAGTATGAGATCTTCATTTACCAAATGTTCATAAAATGGAAATCATGCTATTGTTTCTATCATTTCAACTAGAAAACTATCAGCTTTCAATTTTACTTGAGATTTTGTTCTGTAGCTAAGAGCAAAACAATTTAGTACATGAGAGTGGTGCATTTTCTTCATGATGTGTTAAATATAACTGTGTTTTTTCATAGGTATCTTGGGTTTTATGTAAAGCACATTATTTATTTAGTTACTTGGCATACTGCCTATAGGTTTTTGAGTTTTCTCTAGAATTTGGGTAGTTGCTATACTCATTGAATTTTTAGTGGTCTTCTTTTGCTGAAACAACTTTATTGTTCATCCAAGCTAGTATGAAGTACACCATTTTGGGTTTTATTTTTCTTAATACAATAAAAGTTATATTAAATACTAATAGTTGTATTACATATTGAGCATCTGTTATGAAAGTTCTTTATGATTACATCCATTTGCTTATGAGAAAAAGGATGAGTGTGAACTACATGAACTTCTACATCTCTTCAAGTCACAATGGTCTGTGATCATGTGATTATAGATGGGGCTTGTTACAAAGGATAGAAGTAGGCATAGTATCTTTGTACAAGAAAGTCCTATGCAAAAATTCTCAGATGGCTAGGTTCATCTCCACACTTGTGACCTTGATAGACTAAGAAGCATCAGGAAAATTTTATAGTCTTTTATAATGAAGTTCAAACTGAATTGCTGATTCCCTGTAAAATTTAAAGAAAAACTCAAGATCAAAAGTATGTACAAGTTTTCTTCATCTGCAAAGGGAGTATAAACCTAGGTAGTTTGCTTAATAGTAGCTGTTAACTTGTGAACATCTTTATTTCTTTGTGAGTCCTAGACTGAAACTATGCAACTTCACAACTGATTAGCGATATCTAATAGCTGTTGAGTACTAAATATACATCAATATTTTTTCTAATTGCTACGATACATGAATTTATGTAATCTTCACAGCAATTATTTGAGGTATGTATTATTATTGTTAGGTATAGTTTATAGAGGACACATAAGTCATCCCTTGCACAGGGTAAAATATAGTGGTCAAACTGAGTATTTAACCTAGAAATTCTGAGTCTATAGCTCACACTTATAATTAATATACTATAAAAAATGATAAATTGAATCCTGTTATCTACAGTCCTAGATAGCTGGTTTTATTTTTTACTACTAAATTGAGTAGTATGGAGAAACTTGGTGACCTGTGGCAGCTGAGTCCTCCAGCCTAGACAGTATTCCCTATGCCCAAGCTTTTCAGAGCCTGAATTATTTACCCGTGTGTCAACTATTGACTATCTGCCATGCATCTCCATTTATTCAAGCTACCATAACAAAATACCATAGACTAAGTGGCTTAAACAACAGATGTTATATTCTTAACCTACTGGAAGCTGCATGTCTGAGATCAGGGTGCCAATATGGTCAGGTTCTAGTGCAGGCTTTCACACCCTGCCCCGTCACTGTGTCCTTAGGAGACAGACAGAGATGTCCATTCCTCTTTTTGGGAGGGCACTAATCCCATCATGGGGGCTCCATGACCTCACCTTTTATTACTGAATTTCCAAAGTCCCTACTTTCTAACATTGTGACATTAGAAGCTAGGGCTTCAACATGTAAATTTTAGAGGAACACTAGCATTTAATCCCACAACAGTCAGACACTGCTGTGGATACTGGGCATGTAGTAGTGAACAAAGCAGAAAAAATGCCTTATTTGCATGTATGTATCTTATAGTCTCATGGGAAGGTACTAAACAAGATAATGAATAGAATAAATAGTCTATCAGGCAGTGATAAGTGTTAAGAAGATAAAAGATAGGAAGGCATTAGGAAATGAAGGTGGGAGGATGCTGACATTGGAGGCAGGGTGGTCAGGAAGGGCTTCTGAGAAGTTTAGTTGACTTGTGGACTGAAAGGGCCATGCTGGGAGAAGAGCCAATGCCAAGAACTTGAGGAAAGCCTTGCTCCACTGATCAAAACAACAAGAAAGCAGTGTGACTGGATGACTGTGAATTAGGCAAAGGCCAAGAGATTAGGTTAGAGATATAAAAGAAGGGTACAGGGCTGGGGATGTAGGTCAGTTGGTAGAGTGCTTGCCTTGCATGCACAAGGCCCTGGGTTCAATCCCCAGCACAGCCCCCCAAAAAAGAAGAGCACAGACCATGAAGTTCCTTGCAACTTGTAAAATGAACATCAGAGTTTATTCTGAGCAATATGGAAGCAATTAAAAGGCCTTGAGCAGAGGACTGACATGATCTGGCTTTTATTTTAACAGAATAATTCTGGCTGCTCTGCTGAAAATAAATGGAAGAGGGGAAGGAGAGCTGAAGCAGAGAGACCAGTTAGGAGGATAACCTGTCAAATTATAAAGAGATTAGGCAAATGGGTGCTAATCATGCCTCATATGAATTGATCAAATGTTTTATTTGTTGCACAAAGAAAATTTTAATGCTAATTTCAGAAGACTTTTTCAAGTAAATTAGCATAGTGCACATTGTATTAATCTCTTTCAAACTCTTTCAAGGAACAAAATAACCTCAATTTGGATGTAAAGTATATATAAAGTGAAACTAAACCATGGCAACAAAGCCATTCTTGAGATTCTAAAGGTTATCTGTTCCACAATATAAAACTGAGATCTAGATAAAGTATTCCACAATGCAGTAAACATGACCTATACTCCTAAATATGATTTTTTTCAAAAGTTAAAAGATGGATAGGAGTGCTAACAAATTCTTAAGACTGGCTGTGAACACTGAGAAGCATTTGTGAGCCCGTTTTCATTCCATACAACAGAAGGGGAGTGGGGCTGAGGAAGAGATCTGATCATATAAAATAACCATGATTTTAAACATAAAAGAGGAAGATTATAGTAATACCTGGATCAGGGAAGAGGCAAGGGAACAATATGTGGGGGCTGATCATGAAACACATTCTGCATATAAGTTCAGTGGCAAAGTTCTGTGAGCCACAGATAGTCACAATAAATGGAACTTTTTCCAGTTTGATATTAATTCTTGGAAGCCTAGAAATGGACCTCCCATGCTAACCTCACATCTATTTGATCAGAAATGTGAAGAGCAGTGGGGAATTCAATAAACCTATAGGAAAAGTTGGCAAGAAGTTGGCACCTACTGTCCTGTTTCCTGTAGTGCCCTCCAAACAGCTAATAGCCTGAACGACTGGACAAAGTCTACAATCATCTCTAACATCAAACAGTCCAGTTTAAGACACTAAAGCAGCACTATGGAGCGAGGAAATGAAGTCAAAGAACATCTCTACACAGTATTTGGGAACATTATTGGCTTCAGTGGGATTGTCTACATTAAAGTCAGATTAAAGATAACTATTAAATTGATGCAGAAGTTTTGCAAAAAGATGAAAAAAAGATAAAGTATATGCAAAGGACAGATAAGTATAGTTTGTTTTGTTTTGAATTTTAGGAAAATTGCCTTATTCTCTCATGCAAATTAAAGGTATAAAAGATAAAATACAAAATATCAAATGAATTTTCAGTTGGAAACAGCTATTGGAGCAAATAAATGAAATTAAAATTGATAATTTCAAAAACATTGAAAAAAAGAAAAATTATTGGTGCGCCTTCGATGGCTTGCAAGACAGATTTGAGGATGAATAGAAAAGTACAGAGAAAAGAAATGAAAGTGGTCAATGCAGAAATCACGCCAAATAAAAAAGACAAGGAAGGAAGTGTGGTAAGGGAGATATGCAAATCTACTGCAATAGAGAAGGAAGATGATAGTCAGAACTGAACTCTGAAAAAGGAGCAGGAGAGTTTTTCAGCATGGCTGTATGGACCAATAGATCATCTCTCTGTGTGTTAATTTGCCTCACCCAAAGGAAAGGTGAACTTTCTCATGTCCTCAAGACAGGAGATAGTTACACAACTTGGAGAAAAGCAAGCTACTTTCCTACCCTCCTGCAGTGACTGGGATAGGGCAGCTATCTCCTTTGATGAATACATTTCAAAGAGATGGCTCCCAGCTCCTTCTGAAAGGCACTCCTGGGTGGTAAAATAGGTAAGAACATTTTGTTCAAGATTTAAATCTCCAAGGAGCAGAGAAAGAATGTATAATGACATGTGTTTAAAAGTCAATGCTTTCCGAAAAGGAAAGGAGGGACCTGGTACAGTTACGCCATCTGGATTCTGTAATGATTGAGTTGAAAGGGACATCAGGGGCAGGAAGAAAGCTGCCTAAACTTTAGTCAAGCTAAGGGAAATATTAAGGACATTTTTTGTCAATATAGATGAGAATATATTTGTTATGGAGGCCAATCCATGAAGATTCAACCACAGATAAGTATAGAAAATACTTTGAATGACATAATGAAAAAAATATTTCCTAAAATCAAAAAATATGACTATGCTCTATGAAAACTTAACACCAAGAGTTTCTTGATGAAATAACTAAACTCAGAAGAAAAGCACATCCCACAAATCAAGGGGGAAAACACATAATACATTTCAAATGGGGGAAATATTTAGCCAGGTCATCTTTACATCTCAGAGAACAGAAGATATGATCTAATGTTATTATTAGTATTCTCAGAAACTGGTCAGATTGCAGAGAGCAACTGATGCCAAGCAAAGGAATTTTGTCTCTATTTTATGTCAGTTTTTCCTAAATAGAGATTCTAAAATCAATGCATGCTACATTCTGTCTTCACCCCAACTTTTAAGATATTCACACATTAAAGCTTCTTCCACACAAACTTTTGTAAATTTTTTGTTACCAAAACTTTTTTGAAGCCAGGCATGGTGGCACATGCCTGTAATCCCAGCACTTTGGGAGGCTGAGACAGGAGAATCTAGAGTTCAAAGCCAGCCTTAGCAACAGCGAGGTGCTAAGCAATTCAGTGAAACCCTATCTCTAAATAAAACACAAAATAGGGCTGAGGATGTGGCTAAGTAGTTGAGTGCCCCTGAGTTGAATCCCCAGGAACTATTTTGAAATATGTTTGACTATAAAAACTTTTTGTGAAGAATAATTTTGAATACTGTCCAAACTATAGTAACATTTCCCAAAAATGCTGCCTAAGGTCTTCTGATGAAAAGATTCATTGAAACAAATGGACGTTTGAGAGAAGTTAACACATTGTGATTAGAAGCTAGTAGAACTCAGAAACTGGAAAACCATTGGGATGTTTTAGAATAAACCATACAGGACAGCCATAAAGAAAGAAGTAATAAAAGTAGGGAAAGAACAGATAAGAGACCTCCCTGACTTCCTCTTGCTCAATTGCCTTGTTCTCTTCTTTCCAACAGGGATTTTAAAGAATTACTATTATTTTCATGGACACACACACACACACACACACACACACAAATCTTATAGTGCTAGTATTTGCTACTTAACAAATGCAAACTTTTTTTTTTCCGTCTGCAACCTTCTCTACTTGTTTGAATTGACATGCAGCTTTGTGACAACAGCAACGGATAGGCAAGTTAACTCTCACCTCTAAATTATTTTGGCATTTATTGACTCATTACTATAAAAAAATCTGGCCTTGATTTGTGTTTATTTACATGTTTATTCTTCTTCCTATCTGTATTGTAAAATACTCCATGGAAACTATCTTTTCCTGCCCGCCCCCCAGCACCATCAAAGACCTAAAGTACAATGTACAAAGTAAGCAATAATTGAATAGGTTTGCATATTCTACTTTCCTTGACTTTCATTGTTTGATAAAACGGCTGTGAACTTTAATAAAATTTCTCTGGCCATTGGAGAGAAATGGAATGGAAGAGAATTCTTTCTTACAGACAGAAAAATTCTTGACCTCCAACAATATAAACTTTAAAGGGAACATATATGCACAGTTAATTTAGTGAGAAATTATATTTTTGAAATTTCTATTACATTCATTGTTCCTCAATGTCAAACAAGGTAACTGAGAGTATATAGGCAAAACTGTTTGGTTTTAGAGCTTGTTTAGAGATGGAATATTTATATTATTTTTCCCTTTTTTTTACAAGGCAGGCACTAGTGAATACAAACCAAGCATTAAAGTTATTTACCATCCATTTTTATAAAAAATCAATTCTATAGAATAAAGTGCAGATACCAACAGCATTGAGTGATGGAGTATAAGCCCTGGAGTCAAAGCAGTCAAGAAAATTTACTTTGAATCACAATCTGACCTGATAAAACCAAAGAAGAGGCTGGCTTGCCTGCTGAAACCAATAAGAAAACATCCTCACACAGGGCTGTACATCCTGGTCCATCCCTGCCCTAGTTGTTCTACAAATCAGCTATGTCTGCTGTTCTGTTGTTTGATTATCACAGAATTGAACAGTGTTTCTCCCTACTGTTAGTTAGCCTTTGATTTGATATGAAATAATTGTTTACACAAATGGTGGGTCTAAATTGTATTGTGAAATAATTAGTAAATCTGTGACTCAAGGATTCAATTAGTACATAAAATAATGTTAGGGAGGAAAAACATCATTTGGGATGTTCTCTGAAATTGACCAAAACACAATGAACATGAACAGGATTTCCTTTTTTTTTTTTCTTTTCTTTTCTTTTTTTTTGGTACCAGGGATTGAACCCACAGGTGCTTTACTACTGAAGTACATCTGCAGCCCATTTCTTATTTTTGAGGCAGAGTCTCACTAAGTTGCTTAGGACCTCACTAAAGTGCTGATGCTGGCCTCAAATTTGTTAGCCACCTGTCTCAGCCTCCCATGTTGCTGGGATTATAGGCATGAGCCACTGTGTCTGGCTAGGGTTTCTTATATATTCACTATATTTCATATGCATAGTCCATTTTTAGGTCCAAAGTATTACTTGTGAACTTGTTAGTATTTAATTCACCCACTTACCTGTTAAGTGAAGCCATTTCTTAAAAATGAAAGGCATTGTTCACATAAAATAGTAAATATGTGAAAGAGATATAAGATGTTTTATTAATAAATACAGCACATAACAATTTTCCTCCTTTTCTTTTGTAGACACTACCTACTTTGGTTTTTAAATGTCATCCATATTTATCAGACTGCATGGTTCTTGACATTTGGGATTTTTCTTTATCAAATTGTAACTGAAGCTTTGACAACAGGAACTAATTATCAAGGGACTGAAGAATAACTTATTTTTTTTCAAGCAGTAAGCTATATAAAAAGTGTGAATTATCACATCATTTGTGAAACTCTGTAGGTAAGAATTAACATTCATTATCATAATATAGTTAAATCTTTTTAAAGCACTTATTAGTTCTTAGAAGATACATAGAAAATTTCAAGAATTAAGTTTGATTTATTAGCCAAGTTATTCTTCCTGTTTTCCTAACCATCCATATATATCATATTGAGAAATCATCTTGAAAATCTTCCATAAAACAAAAAATCTTACTTGAAGAATTGAATGGAGATAACTATTTCTTCATAAAAAGTGCATTAAAACGAAACTTAAAATTTCTGTCCTTGATCATTCAAATTAATCTTTTAAAATCTTATTTCAAAGTGTATTAGTGTCAAGTCAACAATTTATAAACTTTAGTATTTTCATTAGATCTGTTTCTAACTTATTTACCAGCTATAAAATTATGTTCCTGCTCCCAAACCAGATCATTATAATATGTATAATCCAAAATATGTTTAGAAATCTCAATAATTAATGGGGGAAAATATTTACTGGAAACATTAAATTAAAATAGTGGACTTATTAAAAAATTGTGAGGGTTCTGAGATTTGACCCTATTTCAAGGTGACAAGTTAGCAGACTATGGTTTTATAAGTGCTTAGACAGAACATGAGATTCCTGGATCAGAGATTAATAATAGTTTATTTCTCACAGTCACAGCAGTAAACAGTATTATTGCCCTTTTGCTTTGGTTCTCTGAACTTCAGTTCTCATAGTAACACTTAAAGAGGACCAGTTGACACCTGTACATGCAGCCAGTTGTAGTACAGGAGAGGATCCATGAGCTTAGATAACCTGGACATTTTAGAATGGGCAGTAAGTGTGCCTGATCTTTGATCTTGAAGAAAACATTAGTTGTATTTCAAGGTTGCTTGGTTTTATGGCAAATGAGACTGGGAAAACAGCAATTAATGTCTCTTATCTCAAAAGACATTCTATTTTTTGACTAGAAACATGGGGTATCATGTAGTATTGTCTCTGTAATATTTTCTCATTCATGTATCTTTATTTACTATAGTAACTTCTGTAAGGGGTCTTGATCATCTGAATGACACTGAAAGTTTTTTAAATGTCAGTATATCAATGCCTATTGTTTTAGTCAGTTTTTTTTTTCACTGCTGTGACTAAAAGACATGACAAAAACAATTTTAGAGGAGGGAAAGTTTATTTGGAGGCTTATGATTTCAGAGGTCTCTGTACATAGACAACTGGCTCTATTCTCTGGGGCTCAGGTGAGACAGAACATCATGGTGGAACGGTATGGTGGAGGGAAGTGACTCATATTATAATCAGGAAGCAGAATGAGGCTCCACTTGCCAGATACAAAATATGTACCCTGCAGGCATGCCCCCTCCAATGACCCACCTCCTCTAGCCACACCCTACCTGCCTTCAGTCATCACTCAGTTAATCTCTATTAGGGGATTAATTCACTGATTGGGTTAAGGCTCTCATAATCTAATCATTTACCTCTAAATTTTCTTGCATGGTCTCACAAAGAGCTTTTGTGGGACACCTAATATATAAACCATAAAACCTATCAAGTTATGCTAATTCATTCATCCATTGACCATATTTAGGTAGAATGTCTTAAAATCCTCATATTTCTACATTAGTGGAAAGTTTATGGTTCTGGATTATCCATAAATCAGCCATCTTTCTTTGGCTTAATAATTATGGTGTCTACCACAAACCATCTTTCTTAAGAAATCCAATTTTTTATTGACAATACTATTTTTAATTTATTTGTATTGGTGCATTATAATTATACATAATAGTGGTATTAATTATGCCATATTTGCACATGTACTTAGCATAATTTGCTCAATTTCTTTCCTAAAGATGTTTTTAATACAAATATTTTTACTAGAAATACTGAGATCTTAAGATTGAAAGTGGTCATCTATAGTTACAATAATGGACAGAAAAGAAACAATCCAAAATCTACAACCATTTTGTCCCTGTATCAATTGACTAAACTTTGTAAAAGGTCTGCTAAGAAACCCTGCATACTGGTTAAGCTATCTTAAATGTACATCTTTATTAATTTTAAAATAATGCTGAATAGCAGCTAGGTGTTAAGAAAATACATAGCCAAAATAATTGTAGTAAACTCAAGCATAGTTTAATATAAATACAAATAAGAAGATAAGAATAAAAGCTAAAATAGACAAAGGATAAAAATAACAGAGCCCAATATTTTATATTTTGGGGGCACCCACAGAAAGTAAGATTTAATACTGTACTGGGGATGGCATTGTTAATAGATATACCCATTTCTGGTATTATGAATAGGTGTGATTCTTATCCTAGGTTTTATGCTCTAATATTCAGTATTCTTCAGCCTTAGTCCTGGCCATTAAAATAAGGGATCAAGCATCAATCAGTAGGAACCATAAATCTATCACCAGAAAGTGGTGTTCAAGCCAAGCACACCAAGGCTGGATACCAGGGAGGACATCTGGCCATCGGATGCTTGCTCAGAACTTCTGTCCAACAAGTACAGTGCTTATTGGATGGATTTAAAATGACTCAGATACTTTCTTATGGAGATTTTCAAAATGAGATACACACAGATTTAAATAGATTATGTTTCATTCTGAGCAGAATGAAACATGATGAAGTCATTCAAGTTGTTATTTAGTCTGAGTAATAGTAAGAACTTTTGTTTTCTCTTCTTCTTGTATCTTATATACATTTAAGCCATGGAACTGCAAGTGGGATCCAGTGACAATACAGATGCTGAGATAGATTTCCATGATCACCCACTTCTCTCTGCTTCATCAGAATAAATTCTTATTACCTAAAATGCCTCTCTTCCTTGCAAGGGGGAAAGTTTCCCTGACACACAAGCATAGGATTAATTATGACAGAGGTGTTATTGTGCATCATGGGGTAACTTAAGACAAATACCTACAAAATTGCTTGTGCTATATAATGTGAATCTATTATAATTTCCAATCCTTTGTAGGAATTAGTGGAATCATTACTTATACAGACTAAGGTAAATGATGTCTATTTTGGCTAAATATAGTCTAGATTTTGTCATCACTTTCTCTTCTGTAGCTACATCAGCTTCTCTAGAAATACATTTAATATCTGTTACAGAGAATACTGTCCCTAGATCTGAAGCAGATGGAAATCTTTATTAAATAACACATATGGATTGAATTTATACAGTTCTAGGTAACTTTGGTTTTAGTTTAATCTTAATTGCCCAGAAGGCAAAATACACTTTTCTGCCTTCTGACAATATACTGAGAGCGCTGCCTATTTGACCACTCCCCGAAATAAAGAAAGTATTTTGGATACTCCATGGAACACTATAAATTTCTGTTTTTCTCTCTAGGAATACTCTGCCTGTGCTTGCTAAAATGCCACAGCAACTCTTCTTCCTTTAAATATATTTATACCACAATTCATTGTAGAGAATGAGGGGCAGAATTTATCCTTCCCTGAATATTTTTGAGAAGAGAAGTCAACTTGGAAATACACATGTGCATAAAAGTCTAATTTTTTATACATCACTATTTGTTACAATTCTAGTTTGAATAATGTCTCTATACTTCCATAGCTTTAGTTTTATTAATTATTTCAACATCTCTGGTGTATAGGCTGTATATGTATGTATATCTATTAATATATATGTATATATATATAGTTATTTATCTAAACACTTTCTATTTTACTTTTTAAAAATTGGTACAATATAATTATACAAAATAATGGGATTCATTATGATATATTCATTCATGTACATAATTTTTTTTGTCTATTTCATTGTTCAGTACCTCTCCCTCTCCTTCCTCCTCCTGATCCTCATCCTTATTCTATTGGTCTCCCTTCTCTTTTCATAAGATTCCTTTTCCTCCCTTTATTCTCTCTGGCTTCTATATGTGAGAGAAAACATGACTTTTGACTCTCTGAACCTGGCTTATCTCATTTAATATGATGTTCTCTAGTTCCATTTATTTTCCTGCAAATGACATAATTTCATTATTTTTTATAGCCAAGTATAACTCCATTATGTATATATACCACATTTTCTTTATTCATTCATCTACTGAGGGACACCTCGGCTGGTCCCATAAGTTGACTACTGTGAATTGTGCAAATAAACATGAGTGTGCACGTAGCACTCTAGCATCTGTATGTTTTAAAGTTAATGCAATAAATTACAATTTTAGTTGTAAAAGTGCTCTGTAGATGTTGATGAGAAAAAGAAAAAAATTAGAAAAAATCTAATAATGCTAGAATTTACTTTGCTATTTAAGATGAAATAAAAATGTGGTTTTATGGTTAGCTATGCACTTTAAACTTCTAAATCTAGGATCAATTCATGAAAATTACTTTCATATTTTTATCTTTCATATAGTTTTTAATATTTTTTTGTTTATCTCTGTCAAAATTATAAAGGAAACAAAGGACTTTGGTGGAAAATGTATGGCCTCTGGAATCAGACAAATTTAAACTCCTGGTTCATATCTGTCACTGATTAACCGTGCACACTTGAGGAAGTCTTCTTTGTTTCCAAGCCTGCTTCTTCATCAACAAAGTAGAACTAATATACATCTCAATAAATACTTAATGATGAAAAACAGAAACTATTTTCATACAAGAATGGAACTTTTGTCAATCCCACGCAAATTATGCATTGTTTTTCCTTTGACTTATATTGGTCAGTTTCTTAATACCTCTAGTGAACTTAAATATGTCATAACTATTATCAAAACTATTTTTCCACTGACATGGTTAATATTGTCCATGTTCTAAGTTTTTACAATAATTTTCTGTTCTTCCTGAGTGAATGATTTCCTGTATTATTATAGATTTGCTGGATAGTCTAGGTATTCCATTTAATTAGCTAGTCCATAGAAAGGTATTCAGGAAAAAAAAAAAGAAATTCCCCATTTTCTTCTGTATCACTAATTTTGAGGATGTAAAAAGTTCTGAAAATTTAAAAGTTTATGGATATTTTAGATTTTCTTATTTCTTCACCACTCCCACTGCCCAACTTGGAATTTAGCCCAGGGGAGCTTTACAATTGAACTACATCCCCACTCCTTTTTTAAATTTCTATTTTTGGGATAGGGTCTCTCTAAGTTGCTGAAACTGACTTCTAACTTAAAATCCTCCTCCCTCAGCCTCCTGAGTTGCCAAAATCTAAGGTAAACCAAGCATATATAAAAAAATCTATACATCTTACTAAAATATTTTTATTATATGAATAAATAAATATTGAAAATATAGGAAATCTTTTGATCAAGGGTTTGTCATGAAATATTCTTTTTTTTCTGCTAGGATAAAAGAAGCATAAATAAAATTTAAAATTAACCAATTCAAAAACTCAAATGGCTCCTAAAAAGTAGGGATTATCTTTTTAACTCATCCAGTTTAACAATTTCCTTTTACAAATGCAGAAACTGAAGGTTTAAGAGTCTTATTTGTCAAGAAAATGACATAAATCCTAGAACCAAAGTATACAGACTTTTGGTCCCGTCCTTGTTTACTTTGCCTTGTATAAATAGCAGAGTTATAAGGTGTCTGATGACAACATTCTATTCGGAAGGAAAACACAGTGAAACAAATAATGAATGTGAGGTATTTTCTGTGTGAGGTTTCAAGTGGAAAGTGGAGGATCTAGGATAAGAAAATTTAGTAATAGCCTGTTTCGGCTTCCCTGTACTCCCATTAAGTCTTCTTTTTTCTTTTTCTTTTTTTTTGCAGCTTTTCCAAAATATATTAATGAAAAAAATCACAGGAGCGTCTGTACACTTTGGTTTCATGTGTGTGTGTGTGTGTGTGTGTGTGTGTGTATTTGTGTGTGGATACAAATGAAATACCTACATAAAATGTATAGCAAATGATAACAGTTGCTCACTCTAGGAAATAGCATACTGACTAAGGTAAGAAGCAGTTAGCTTAACTATATATAACTCTGTGTTCTATGCATTTTTATGATGGAGAGTATGTCATACTTTACTATTAAAATAATACGCTAACACAAAATTTTAGTTCTATGTTTTATTCCTTGGTTTTTTACATTACATTTCTTAACTATCTCAGCCATCTTTAAATTCATGCAGAGAGATATATGTCTTTGGTTTGCCCCAAAAGATCTTTATACCATCTATCTTTCCTTAAATCAGGACACAAAATAATGTTACTTTTTTATTTTATTATTTTATGCTGCTTTATGTTTCAACTAGAATATTTATTTTAAATCCCTTGCCAGGAAGACTTATTAAAACAGAGAAAAGAACTCATGATACTTAGGCTTTTGTGGATACTGAAGTTTATCATAGTAGTAACAAGCGCTACACAGAAATGATTTTCTTTATTTGGATTGCATATGGTCATAAACAAAGAATTGATCACACAGAAGCCTACTTATATTTCCTATGAGTCCAGAGAGACATTGTAAAGTAGCTACTACAGTAAAAAAGATTTCAGATGCAGTGTATCTTTCATAACATATTGCAGTTTTGTGTTCTCCAAGGAGCCTTTAAATAATAGATTTTCTTTATGGCAGGCTTACCTATGCAATTCTGTTTTGATTACAGTGTTATTTTTCTCCTCTTTTCCAAATCTTTCAAAAGCAGGAACAACTGAGTTCACAAAACAATGTCATTGTTACTCTATTATGTATACTAATTTTATAAACAATAAGCTTTTTATCCTTGTATTTTATGACTAAGTGATATATATTCCAAGTAGGGCTGATATTTAGCCTGTGTGCACAATTGGCAACCATGCCAGATCTTCTAGATCTTCCAGAGCTGAGCCTATCAGAGTATTTATGAGCTCACAGAAAAAAAGCCACAACCCTAATCCCCCTCCAAACCTCCCTTAGCATTTTGGGCATCCTGTCAAGGCTGCAGCAAGAATTGGGACTAATGAAGCACATTTTAAAACCAGGGTTCCCAAGCACTCTGCTTTAGCTCCTGCTGATTTAACCTTTGTTAAGTATTTTGAATATCAAAGGATACTGGTTAGAATATAAATGTACATTACATAATTTTTTTTTCTAATTGGTGAAAAAGTAGAGACAGAAAGTTCATCCAAGAAGAATCTTTGCATTTAAGTCCAATAAATTAAGCTATGACTTTATTTCACTGACTTACTTGGTTTGATCCTGTTCAGGGATGCTTTCTGGAACAGTTATTGGAATAGTATTTGTCCATATGATGATACCTTGACACCATGACTTAGTTTATAATCCAAAACAGGATTTGTAGTTGAATTGTCTGGATTCTAATTTTGGAGTTGTCACTCTGCTATGTGAGATCTTAGGTGACTTTTTATCTTCTTATGCCCTGAGTAATGACAATCATATGGGATAACTAGTGCATGGTCCACTTGTTCAATATACATTAGTTATCTCTGTTATGTTGATAGTCAATGTTGTTATTACAGGGTCATATTGTCACCATTCAATAGACTGATTACTAATGATGCATACATTTAGACCTAATTTTCAGAAAAAAAATCAATTTTATGCAATCTAGCCTAATACCTCTACCCTCAATGTAATAGGTATGTTTCAGTATACCAAAAAAAAAATTTCTGTGAACAAGCATTGATTATCAAATCACCTTTAATAAAGTATACTAATGAGATGGGATTGTAATACTTTAGTTATAATTCAGTCCCCATACTTGACCCTCCTTCCTGCTTCTTGAAAGAAAAGACTATATGTGTGAAATTTTGCATTGTATATAGAGAGGATATAGTAGAAAACAGAAATAATATTTACTATATGCCATATATTTAAGTATATTATCTTGATTCCCCACAGCATTCCTAAATGTAGCTATCATTACTCCAATTTTATAGACAGAAAAAGGATAGAAAGATTAAATAATTTTCTAATTTTATAGACAAATAAGTTACATAAATATATTCCAAAATCCATTCATATAAGTAAAGTATTTGTAAAAGTATTTATTGAATAACTAGCACAAATGAGATTTGAATGGAAAGATCTATGATGACTCTACTTAAGTGTATCTTCAAATCTTTAGCTGCACTAAAACATATAGAAACTGAAGCTTCCCTTTCCACCCCAAAGTTATTATATGGAACCTATATGCGTAATAGCTGACGAAAAGTTCTGTCAGTATAAGCATATTTTATATTTTCAAATTTATGTATTCTGCTTATGAAATCAATCAATGAAGAAAAAACTAAGTTGTTTTGAGTAAAACAAATCTTTCAACTGGGTTTATAGGTCTCAGAGTGTTTATCAGCCTTGGCATCAACTTCATTTTCCACCTCTTGTTTTACATGCCCAATAAAATCCTTTGTTGCATCCTTGTAAGTTTCACCCATGGAGATTTTTTAAGTAGATTTTGTAATCTCAAGTTATTTTTGAATCAAACTGATTCAAGATCCTGACAGAGAAACAGAATGTTATTTTCATATCCAAGTGAAAATACCAACCACATTTAACATAGACAACATTACTACTGTAATTGTTTTTAAAACAGAATTATTCATAAGTTGCAAAAACTATTTTAGATTAAAACCAAATAATAGATCTAATGTTTATTTCATGTGGAATAACTCATTGATTCTTCTAATTTTTACCTGTCATTCAACTATCTCTAATACCTGTAGTTACCTGCTTTGTTTTATATCCCACACTCTTTCTTTCCTTACTCTGTTCCCTAATTCTGTTTTGCCTCTATATTTTGGGACATCTAATGGTACTCTATTCTATCTAGTGCTCTAATCTATCTTTTGAATAATTTTGGCAACCTAGTGATTTCTGATGATGCTAAAAACCATTCATCTCTCTGTGATAAACATAAGATTTAATTAGAAACAAGCAAATTAAGTCCAAAGGGAAAAGATTGGACTCTCAAGGTGAAAATGGAGACTTTTGCCTTCTGATTCTGAAGCAATCTTGTGTTTTTCTTTACTTTCTTAAAAAAAAAAAAAAGATCCCAGACATAGCACAATGATGCATTGCATAATATAAATGATTCTACCATTTATACCATTTAATTTTTAAAATTTTTACTTTGCTTCTCAAAGAGAGGACATCAAATCCTAAATCAATCCATAATGCAAAGTTTGAGCTGATCCACTGATGTTGCTTATGTAAAATAATCATTATCTTGTACCTATCTGTCCATGGAGGTATGATTTCTTCTCTAGTTTAGAGTGAGTATTTATTATGGACTCTATGAATGATCATTATTCATGGGAAAAGTCCACCTCTGAAACTAAGCAGTTTTCCAAATTGCTACCATTAATTGTTGGTTTGGAACAATCCATCTCAGAAAAAAACTTATTAAGGGAGCTGCAACTATGTAATTTCTCCAATGAAACTAGATGGTGCAACCTCTGAAATTTCTGGAATCTTTTGCTGTTTGACAATAAACATTCTCTCAGCTGCCAAAGTTCAGCTTTATGACAAGACAATAGAGTGCTAAAATTAAATGCCATTCTCATTTTAAACAATTGAAAAGAAAAGCCAGCTCTTATTGAGAGAATTAAACAAAAGACTCTGACATCAGAGCATCACTGAAAAAAATCCCCAAACAAAAGCATGTGCAGTGTTAGACAGTAAATCCTTGAACAGCCTGACCACAGACAAAAACATATTGTAGTATTTTAATATACTGTGAAAAATTTCTCAACCTACACAAAATGAATTAGAAAGGGTTTGAACTGTAGGTGTCTTTATTTAATAGCTTGTCTGAAAACGACATTCAAAAGACTTATGCATCTAGGTAAAATTTAGCTTTCCATAGACCTTCAAAACTTTTACCAATCTAGGCTACTCAAACAGATTGTAATTGAGAAGGACCTTTGATTTGGCTTGACTCTGTAGTTCAGAGAAGACACTGCTGTAGCATGGCTGTTCAGCAAACAGGTCTCTATGCATCCGCTAACATGGCAATGCAGTTAGCACAGAGCCCTTTGAGATCAAGGAGTAAGGAAATAGGCTATGGTGTTGCTTCAATATTTGCACTTTGCAGTCTCTCTCTGTAATCTTATATCTGAGAATCAATAAGTAGAACTAAATTATCAAAATGATAGCCTCAAAAAACTTATAGTTACACTAGAATCACTAATCAGTCCTGATAGGAGCTTCATCTCAAACTGTGTGTTACTCAGCTCAGAGAGAAAGAATAGAATTTGAGGGAAATTGACTAAGAGGCATGTTATCATCTTATTCCCTAAATTCTCAGTTTGGCCTCATATAGGGTAAATTCATCAGACATTAATTTCTTTTATTTTGATCTTTGCAGAATGTAAGAATCACCCATTATATACATTTTTTATCTTTTGCATGCTTTTCAAATCATCTTTTTCATCTTTTGAGAACATTGTCCATTAATTTGTTCATTGTCCTTAGAGACAGCATTGAATAGAAGAATTTCAGTAAAATACATAATAAGAAAATTTATATTCCTGTCCTTGCTCTGATACTTACAAGTGCTATAACCTTTTTACAAGGCATTTAATCCCTTTGGACCTTAGTTTTCTCATTTGAAAAATAAGCAGGTTGGGCCAGTAGTTTTTTAGTTTCAGATCCTCATAAGTTTCTGCCTATATTCTCTCTGATAGAGTGTGCTTGGGTTCATCTGTCATTTATCTTTGTCAGCTCTGAACCCACCTGCCTATGCCATTGCTCTGGGATTTTTGGGCTGATACTTTACTACTTGTCTCCTTTATCACCTGGTTTCCTTTTAAACTGTCAGTAGAAGGTGCTAGAGGGAGACTGCAAGGCTGAAGGATGATATGGGACATGTTCCTTCCTGTTTGTTTTTTGTTCCATGAACAATGTGTAGCAATCATATGTTGCCCCAGAAATTGGTTTCTGTTGTCAGTAACTTTTAACACTCCTTTTTCTTTCAACCCTGTAACATCTGTTTAACCATTTCCCTATATTATATTTCTCACTGTATTTCCTAATTTTATATCTAGATCTGGACTGGTACTTACAGCAAGATGCAATAAATACAGCTGGGAGGACATGAATCATATCTATCTTCTTTACCTTGTTCCCAGCTGTACCTGTGGTGTGAAAAAGACCAACTTTTCCCTATATACTAAGTCAAGAGGGGCTTTTAAAGACAGGTAAAATTGACTCAAGTCCTGGCTTTACCACTCAAAAATCCTGTATTATTGGGAAAGTCTCCTAATGCTTCTGATTTTCATTATATAACCTATAACACACACACACACACACACACAGTATTCTAATAGCTCCTGATTACTTACAAAAGGTAATTTCAAGGATTAAGAGTTTTTCTTGTATATCATTTCCCATCAGTATCCAGCAGTTACTCTGGCTCACAGTTGATTTTCAACAAATTTTTTTTGATGGATGAATGCTGAGTGAAGGATGCATTTTTTTTTTAAAAAAAGAGATTTTTATAATAGTTAGATGTGGTAGGTCTTTGACAAATTTTGACTGTATCATTGGTATGATTGTTTTTCTGAGTCAAATTTCTCCAAAGACTGGGAAGTATATGGGTAAGGACTGCATCTTATATATGTCTCTGACTCAGTACCTGACATAGCATCTGGGCATTGTCAATCTTTGTCAAAAAATGAATGAAGCCTATTGCTGATAGTATCCAAATACAGTGAGCGCCTCATCTGCTTTTGATTATAATCATCAACTTTGAAATTCCTTTCTTTATGGACATGCTAAGCTTTTGTAGTTAAGAACTTAGGATTCTTGGTTTCAAAACCCATCTCTACAAATTACTAGCAGTTAGCATGCCTGCTCCACAGTTCTTTCATATGTAAATAAGCAGTATAATAGTTCCTACCTCTTAGATTAGTTTGAAGTTTAAAGAAGTTATTGTATGGAAAGTTTTTAGAGCAATGCCAAATATGGGGTAATCATTAATAATGCTGGCTATTGTTACAAAAACATTCACTTGGAACAGCTAAAATCTTCATTTTGAAATAAATATAGATTATGGACTTAATATTCAGGAGAGAGAACAAGCAGTTATTGGGAGCATTCTGTTGGTCATATAAAAATAAGATTGGTCCTCATTTTTATAACACTATTATTTTATCAAGAAGTGATAAAAGGAAAAAACATTAACCTTAATAATATCAGATTTATGTAAGGCCCTGAAGAATGGAACAATGGAACATATTGCACAAATCCAAATACGTATATATATATTCCATTTTGCTATAGCTTAGGTAAAGATGATACATAAAATTCATGTTATAATTCTTGAAAAATGCTTTCAAAAGTTTTCTGTAATTGCTTATTTATATAGTTATATTTTTGAGCACCTACTAAGTCCCATGTGTTTTGCGTGGCAACCTACAAAGTTGTGTCATGATCTAACCGAGATTCAAAACAGAAACCTTGCAGCTTTTCTTCCCTTTAGAGTATACTCTAAAAATAACCAGAGATGACCTCTTCACATTAGTCCATAAGTTGTTTATTTCTTCACAGCAAGCTGACACCCTTCAGCTCAAAAGCCTGTCAGAATCAAACTCAAATTTTTTACAAATTCAAAATATTCTAAAGCATGTTTTAGTCCATTAGGACCTGCCTACTTTGCATAGTTCATATGCCTTCAACCCTCATCTTCTGGCTACCAATAAGAAGAGCCTTATAATTAAAAAACCCAAGACACTAAGACTCTTCAGAGTTCTCTGACCCAGAGATTCCCCACCATTTTACTACACATACAAGCCCTGTCTCCAGACCCCCTCTTTCCCAAGTGTTATCGTGCCCTCTTCCCCTTCTGTATGGTGCCTGCCTTGTGACCTACAAGCCTCTGGATGGTCTCATAAAATGAAGGACCTCCCTCACACAATGATGTCTAAGGACCTTTGAATTAAATTCATGTTACTGAATCTGATAGGCATATCTTTTCCTTTGATCTACCTCAAAATATCTCTTTTTTCCTTTCCTTTTTTATTTTAACAATTCTTAAGATTTACCCTTTATTTTTTCACTCTGAGCACAGTTGCTTTGGTTCAGGGCTCAACATCTCTCACCCCAGCTTTTAGAATAGGCTAATACCGAATTTCCACCTCCAGTTTTATTTCCACATGTTGTCAGAAAGAACCCAAACATGATCCTGACCATATTATAAAGCATTTAATATCTTTCATTATATTATTGTTTAACACTATACTTTTGTTGAATTAAAGCGGGCGAATGTCTATTTTATACTTTTAAAGTAAATAACTCCTATAGGTAAATATGAATAAGAACTAAGAATTCAAATTAAAAAACTATGTAAATTGTAAATAAATGTGAACAAAGTGTGAAAAATTATCTTAAAGAGAGGGAAAATCACTAATTGTTAGTCTGTGACACACAAATAGACTTCTAGAAAAAACTCCAAAATGCTTCTGAAACAATACATTATATTTATATGTGATATTGGGAATTGATCTCATGGATCAATTATATTTAAACTTATATAAAGTATATTATTATTATCCTGAAATAGGCCTGAATCATTTCTATGTTCATAGAAAGTATGGTCACTAATATAAAATTATTTACAAGACACAGAATTTTAAAAGGTAATAAAAAATAAAAATAACACTCTGTCTTCCAAAAATGAACATTTACATGCTCATTCTGTCAAAATTTGTTGGCATTAGGTTGTGTTCATTTGTCATTTAAGAATTCATAAATCAGACAGGCTTAGTGGCACATGCTTATAATCCCAGCTACACAGGAGACTGAAGTAGGAGGATTCCAAGTTGCCCTGGCAACTTAATGAGATCTTGTCTCAAAATTAAAAGGGGCCAGGGGCTGGGAATGTAGCTCAGTGGTAGAGGATCCATGAGATCAATTCCCAATATCACATATATTTAAAAAATCATAAATCAATCTTATAGAAGAAGTATCTTATAAAATTAGTAATACTTTTTACACCATAAAATGTTCTAATATCTGAAATATTTTATGTCTTATGAAGATCAAATTCCAAAGTAGTCCTCTAGTATTGGTTGTCTATTTAATATCCAATATTTTAGTCTCTATTACATACCAGGCTCTGTACTTGGTGCTAATATTTAGACAGGTAAAATAAATGCCTAACTAAAGAAGTTCAGAATTTTTAAAGGAAAAAGGCAAACAAACCATTCTGTTACAATAGAAAGGACTACACAGAATTTAGTTTATATAAGACATTGATAATGTTTTCCATTAAGTAAGTGAGGAAAGGCTGCAAAGAAGTCTTTGGCCCATATGGAACACAGAAGTTCTCTCTCTGTTAAAGGTCTTCTTTCTGGAACAAAGTTCTTTAAGGGACAGAGAAGTTACGTAGAAGATCTCAGAGTGCGACTGTCCCAAACCAGTATTCTGATTCTTAACCTGAAAGATGGCATAAATGTCATCTTGAAGTAATAGCTTGTATGTAATAGCATGCCTCTGGCATGAGCTACCACACTTTAAGAGTATCACTGGAAGTTTGGAGACGTTTACTAATGAGGAAAGAAATATTACTAGATTTTTTTTTACTATAAATTTGTCTTAGGGAAAATGTTCTTCATTTACCATTCTACATCACACAAAATGGCATAAATCTCAAAATTTGGAGTTTAGAGAGGAAAATATGCTCTTATAGACTAAAATGATGGAACAAATTATCTGTTCCTCAGTTTCTTCATATAAAAAATGGATAAAGAAAATACATACCACATAGGTTTATGAAAAAGATTAAATTATCCATATAGACTGCTTATAATAGTATCTGTCATGGAATAAATTCTCAGTAAAGATTATCTAGTCTATTATTTTATTATCATCATGATCAGCATTATGGCAATATTCTAGACACTCACATATTTTTAATGACTCTAAATAAGAAAAAATATGCTGATGATATTTTCCTTATTAGGTTACTGTTGTTATATTTCTTGTTCACTTAACATAAACATTATAGTTATTCACTGCAGAATATTTGTTAAACTGATTTTTTTTTTGTAGCATGCCATTTGTGGGTTAATTTAAGGTGGTCTGAGATGCTTTGTGCCCAACCTATAATTCCCTGCATGAAGGGCCAAAGATAGCATCAGCATATAAATAGCACCTCGGCCTCCAACTCCAGAAGTAAGTGCAGAGTGGAGGAGAAACAGAGCTTGAAAGGTACAGACCCAGATGCAAGTTGTGAAAAATCCTTCCCGTTTTACACCTCATCCATTAAAGAACTCAATATAGGTTTTCCTAAATTAGGCAGTGATTCTAAAAATCTTTGCGACATCTATAATATCTATATATAAAATCTATAATAGCTTATAAACCTGTTTATAAAGTATTGATTTAAAAAGTTCAACCTACTATGATAAAGAAAAAACTAAAGATTTTTAGGTTATTTTTGTTTTCTAGTCTCTCTATGGAAAGTGATTTACATAATTACTGTCCTAGGAAGAGTCAATCAAGAAGTCAGAAGCCAAATTTTGTTGAAAAATGAATTAGAGTGGTAGTTTCAGCTAATGAATACAAATTATTTTCTCAGTTTTGTGAGGTTTATGATCTCAATAGGATTTTAATAAGTTGTACTTTGTTCTTCAATTTTTTTCTCATTCTCAATAGATATTCACTTTGTGCCTGTTTTTGAACTATTGTGTTACTAGTTTTTAAAACCCCTCAAATTCTCCAAGTCCAGTCTTTTTTCCCTCACTTACAGTAAAGGCACAGAACCCTGTCACACTGCAAGCAACTGGTAGAGCAAGTCCTGCATTTTGTGGTGAGTGTGATGAGAAATGCCAAGGTGTCAATTTTGAAAAAGAAAGCTCCAGGGCAAACAGTTCAAATGTCCAATGTGTTGGAAAAAAAGAAGAGAAAAAATATTTTGAAGTCAGAGGCATGTGTCTGTGTAATGAGCACATTGAGAGGTAGAAAAGAGACCTGCAGAAGTTTCAAGATTTGAGTGAGGAGATTCTCTGACAGTTGGAAAGGAAGTAGGAAAGCAAGCCAGAGAAAGGAGGGGAGGAGAGGGAACAAGAGAAAGAAGGGGTGAAGGGAAGGAAAGAAAAAGTGAGAAAATGAAGCTTTGAGTTTGAACAAGCTGTTAGAATTCCGCCTCCAAAGAATGCACACCCACTTAAAGGTTTGTTTTTGTATAACATTGTGTGAGGAACATATGTGAAGTATCAAGTGAAAAATTTTTATTTGGCTCCCTTGATGTTAGCTTATGGTTAAAAAAACAAAAGGAAGAAGAAAAAGAAACTCGAACTTAAGAAATATGAAATAAAAACAGTACTTTTTCTAGGTCTAAGTAAAATTACATATAATTATTCACACCTTGTAATATACAATAAAATAACAATATTTCAGCCTAATGGAAGTTTTAAGTTAAAGCTCATGACTTTGAGGAAACTTTGTTTATACTGAGATAAAAAAAGATTTAAATAATAAAACTGAACCCAAATATTAATGATATTGTCAGCACCACCAAAAGAAAGGTAATGTGATGACATGAAGTATTTTTATTTAAATTGTTTGATTGTGTATTAAATGGTTCTATTTTTCACTCAAATTAGTCAATAATAAGATATCTATGTTAGCCAATGGCTGAACCATGCATCAGAAAAGCTTTTTGTAATGTTGGCAATCATTCTTTCATTTCTTTACTCATTCATTTAAAAATTTTTCTATGACATTTGTGACTCCAAGCACTGTTTTTTTTTTTTTTTTTTACCAGGGAAAGAGTGGTAAGAAAATCAAGCACAACTGCTTCAGTTGAGGAATTAAGTAATGGGAAGAGGGACAATAATCAAATAATTACCTAAATATGTGGGTACACTGTAAGATAAATACTATGGAGAGAAAGCATTGAGAAAACATTTCTGAGCATCTGCCTATTTATCTGAAGCAGAAGTGATGGAGACAAAATGAGGAAATCTGTCCCATGAAGGTCATTGTGTTTTAGCCTACTAACAGAGGAAGTCATTTCAGGGTGGAGAATGGATTAAAGAGGGAGAAAAGTGTGAATGAAGAACGAGTAGTTATAGGTATAAACTTAAGTAGAATGGAAGACAGACTGGTGTCTTGGGTTAGTGGCAATATGCAAATTGAAAGAAATTTAAAAATTCAAGAAGTATTAAGCAGATAAAATATAAAAGATTTTATTGATAAATTGAGTATAGAAGGGGCTCTGAAAGAGCAGTATCATGAATGATTCTGGAATAAATGAGTCCATTTACTAGGAAAGGAAAATACCATGAAAGATGGAATGTGTAGGTTGAAAGGATGATGAGCACAAGGAAGATTATCTACTGAGATTATACCAGGCTGTTCCAAAGACCTATTGTCTACACAGCATTGTTCCAAGACTCAAGGCTCTCTGCTGAGCTACAATTACCTTTAATGATAAATGGCCATATAGGCATAAATCACTTAGTAGTGAGCAGTATTTCATCATCTTCACAGATAATTCTATAATAGGACCAAGGGAAGTGTAACAGCACAGATTACGTTTTGTTCTTTAATTAGATGACTTCTTCTGGCTCATGTAATTGTTAATTTGGTACGAGAATGGAAACAGAGTATGTAAAAATATACGCAAGTACAAAGTTGGCCTTTTAAAAAAATCTATGCTAAATGTGTTTTTCTTTACATTATTCCTAAGAAGCCTTCCTGGAAAATGTAGCCAGTTTACTATAATCAGTTTATTGATCTCATCTCCTAAAATGATTTAAATCAGAGTAAGAAATTTCCATTTTAAAACAAAATAAACATCTAGTTAGTTTTCGTACTTGGCTATAAACTGTTTATTTCTAAAGAGAACCGTAATAAGAAAAATATCCTTGCATGTCTCACACTGTATTTTTACATAATTCTCAATTTTTCTCTTTTGATAATTAAAGATACATATGAAGTAGATGAGAATTATTTATTTATATTTAAATTTCAGTGGGTTTCAGCTTCCATCAGAAGACAATACATTCATCAGTGTTACCTTGAATATATTATAGTTCCATAGCTTTCCAAGTTTATTTCCATTCTTTAAATGTGGATTCTAAAATAGGTATTGAATACATAACAGATTTTTATTCCATCACCTTATTCCCCATTGTTAAAACCATAGTAATGCAAGGAATTTTAAAAATTAGGATTAATTTCAGATGAGACAATCCAGGCTCAGAGAGATAAATCAGTCCTTGTGTAATCACATAGGAAACTCCTTACCAGATGAGAGTTTAAGCTTTAACCATGTCGGCCCAGATAGTGTTGCTCCTGCCTCATTACACCCTGCTTCTCCACCAACACCAGCTCCCTCAGTTATTTCACTTAACACTTCCTGGGTGCCATGTCAACTACTTGATAAAATCTCTAGTGATTTGTCAACTCTTCTCTGCCCATGTTTATGGATGAGAAAGCTGAGACATAAGGAAATTTATTATTTACCCCTGTAAAGGGTAGAGCTGCATTCCATGCCAAGCTGTCTGATTTATGCAAGGGTGCACTCAGCCAATACACAGCATTGCCTTTTAGAAAGGCTCTCAGAAAGCCAAATCTTAAAATGCAGCCCCTTTCTAAAGTTTTATTTTATGTAAAGATATCAATTGTGTGCTTTTTCCATTAATGCAAATAATTTACTTTAAACATTTTAAGGAAATTTTTCTTGCCAAAATATAAGGATTCTCATGAAACTTTAGCAAATAATATCCCATGAATTTGATTTACCATACATTCTCTATATTCTTTAGAGAAATTCTCATTAATATGGCTATTGAGTCAAGTGTAGTATCAGCATAGAATTCCCAAACATCCTTCTGAATTAGAATAATTCAATTCAATAAAGGTTCCGGTTCAGTTAGCTTCCTTCTATTTCATAGTGAGGAGTGATAAAGTACATCCAAAATGCCTTCACGTTCTCATTTCAAGTTTATCATAATAAACTTATTTGAACAAAACCCCACCTTGCTTTTTTAAAGCCTTCTATTTAAACACCATTTTTATTGCTGCCAGTGCAAACAGAAAAGAGTATTGAGAGAAGTAATTAAACACAGGTAATGGTTTATGAGATTTGCTACTGTGTTACTCTTCACATACATTACAGTTCTACTGAAGCTGTGGAGGGATGTGCTGAAGGAAAAGTAAAAACATTGCTTCACTAGGTAGGACCCAGGCATTTTCACATACAGTATCTTATTTATTACAGCTATGAGATATGCATTACAAATGAGGAGATGAAAATACAAAGATGGAAGATGCTGTCCAACAATACAGGAATACCTGTACTGCACCCAAAGTTTTCTCAACAATTTTTGCCAAATAGTCTGCAAGGACATAGGTACCTTCTAAAGTTCTTAATAAAAAGACAAAGAGAAATTTTCATTTAAATGATCTGAAGCATTTCATGATAAGGTATACAGAAGGGAAAGGTGATTTAGAGAACAGTATGATGTCAGAGGACAGCTCCGGAAAGAGAAAGTGAGAGAGAGAAGAAAACTACACAGCATGGGGAGGAGTCAGAATAGGGAGGGAGAAGAGAAATATGTTTTCCAGGAATTACTACAGGGCATGGGAAAGAGTTAGGAAAGGTGTCTAATGTAGTCAAATTTTAAGAAAAAATACCTTCAATACTCATCATCTTTTCCATATCTTTTTAAAGCTAAAGAATCATTTCTTTTTCTGATAAGGCATTGTTAGTTATTTTACTATTTTGCATAAAATCTGGGCCTCATGGGCTCTTAGTTTACCTAGTGTTACATATGAATAACTTCTATTGATAATGTAAGTAGAAGTTCCATTCCTAGTAATTCCTCCATATTACTGTTTATCTTTTCCTCTCTTTCTTTTTACTATGTGTTAAGGGCAGAGAAAAATATCTAAGACTATCTAGACTTAGAGATGTAATTAAGATACTCTTTTACAATTTAGGAATCAACACAATTATAGCATGTTAGCATTTCAGCTAAATGGAAGAAAGTTGAGTTCTACAATTTTGAATGGCTTAATTTAGGCACTAGTAACTGAAAATGAGGTTATAGCTGCTTTCATACAACCTGATGGATATGGAAAATATTCTTTGCTCATGCCCCAACCGTTTTAGACATCCATCTCTATACAGCTGTTTCCTTTTCCTCAACCTTCAGATGCTTATCACTTGTGTGCCTTCCAGTTGTCCAATATTCCCTGATTTTGTTCACCTGTCCCCTTGACAAAAAGTGATAAATACTTATGATGTTCCAAATTCACCATGAACAATGCCTCTTACTCCCACACTATCCTCATGCTGCTCCTTGAGCTGGTTGTGTCCTGTATTTACCTGCAGAGTGAATATAATTACAATGGATCGTGCTCTCCCTCTTTTAATGCAGAACTACCTACAACATATCCCCAGGGAAGTGGTCCAACAGCTTCAGCCGAAGAAGATATTTTTAAGCAGAAAATATAAAATAGCTACTTACTCTTTTTCAAATCAAATTGCCTCCCAAATTTTTGAAAGAAGTTCCAAAATTTGAAGAGAGATAAGCAGTTTAAAAGAAAAATGTAGAAGGTTAAAAACTCTTCCTCAAATTATGAATGATATGGGGGATTAAAAATATTTGGGTTATGAGGTCCCTGTAATGCCCATGGCCTGCTCATGGCTACTTCCCACTTGGTGAACCAGGGAGCAAAGTACCAAAAACCCTTCCCCTCACCTCTAGAAGGAATCCCAGGGTACTAGCAAGGCAATTCCTACAGAGAAACACATTTGGAAACTGTCATTTGGAAAGTAAAAGTTATGGCAATTGACTTAAAAAGTTTTTAAATATGTTTATCTCATTTTGTCATTGAGAAACACCTAAAATATCTACAAAACAAAACTTTGGAATAGATCATTACTAAAGTATTTGATATGCTCTGGGACAGGAACAAAGATTAAATCCTTCCAGAATTATTTTTAAAACTAAAAATGATTTTTTGAGATTGGCTTGTTTCGCTTATCATGATATTCTCCAGCTCCATCCATTTACCTGCAAATGCCATCATTTCATTCCTCTTTAAGGCTGAGTAATATTCCATTGTGTATATATACCACATTTTCTTTATCCATTCATCTGTTGAAAGACATCTAGGTTGGTTCCATAGTTTAACTATTGTGAATTGAGCTTCTATAAACATATAAACATTGATGTGACTGCGTCACTGTAGTATGCTGATTTTAAGTCCTTTGGGTATAAACTGAGGAGTGAGATAACTGGGTCAAATGGTGGTTTCATTCCAAGTTTTCTGAGGAATCTTCATATTGCTTTCCAGAGTGGTTGCACCAATTTGCAGTCCCACCAGCAATGTATGTATGAGTGTAACTTTTTCCCCACATCCTTGCCAACATTCATTGTTGCTTGTATTCTTGGTAATTGCCATTCTGACTGGAATGAGATGAAATCTTAGAGTAGTTTTGATTTGCATTCCTCTAATTACTAAAGATGTTGAACAAATACCTTAAGTTTATGAATTAAACAAAGATTGCATTTTCTCATAATTATACATTTCAGACAATACAGTAAAACAAGAAAATGAGTTGTAAATTGTAAGAAGGAAAGAAGACATGTTTAAAATGTGATTCTTGTACAAGAATAAACAAATCGACAAGATGAAATCACAAATTTAGAAAAAGATAGGAGGATTATGTAACAATGTCATAATAATGATAGAGTTTTTAATGTTGGAGAAGCACCAAGTCACCCAATAAATGGTATTAGTACAACTGATTATCTTTTTGAAAAAAGAATACAAAATGCATATCTATATCACATTTTTAATGAAAATATCCATAACCTTGTGATTGAAAACTTTAAGTTAAAGCTTAAAATTTATTTAAAAAACTACCAATTTGAAACACATTTATGGAGTACCAACTAAGTACCAGGAGTTACACAATGATCTGAGGATACAAGAGCAGTTGAATAGATTCACTTCTTCCCTCATGACACTAACACTTATCTCAAAATTAGCAATATTATTATCATACTACCTATGGACCTTATTTTAAATATGTAGAATTTTAAAGGAGTGATCTAAATAAAAAATCAATTCTGTTTAATATGAATAAAATCCAACTAGAATGAAAGCTTCTTGTAAACCAATTTTGTTCATAATTATGTCCTTGCTTAGAACAGGGTATTACACATAGTGGATATCCAATAAATCTGAAAAGGAAGAAAGAAAGGGTAGAAGGACAATGATATGATTTTTTCTATCAAACCTTGTAATGTTGGAATATATAATTAATATTAAATTATCTGATTATATTGATAAAACTGATAATAATGTAAGAATAGATTTAATGAGATTTTCTTATCCTTGAGCCATGTATAATGCAAAATATATCCTTTGGCCTACATAAGATTGCTCCAAACATTTAATAAGGTATGTTGGAAGAGGTGAAGAATATTTTAACATTATCACAAAAGCAAATGTATTTCAGAACTCTGTATTGATATTAATTACCAATTTTATGTTATTCTAGCTGAAGTGACTTGTAAATTGATGGGAATTATACTGCATTTAATATTATTTTCAATTTGAAAGAGTTTTGTATTCAGCAAAATTGCTGAATACTGAATGTAGGGAAAGAGAGTTTAGAGCAAAATTAAGTCTTTGTTAAGGGGATTGTTGTGAGAGTGATCTAATCAATCCATGGAGACACAATGATCTAGAGAAGATGTAGGTCAGACAAGGCAGGATCCATGTTACCTGAGGTTTAGCATAGGAAAAGAGTGGATGTTCAGCGTCAGATTGCTCTGGATTCCAGTTCTTCCTGTTCCAAGTACTGACTTTGTGACCCTTAGATGCCCTATGCATAAAATCTTGATGGTAATACTTCACTAGAAGACTGTATCTGGTTAATACGGTATTCATATAAAGCACTGGTACTGCACCTGATGCATAGTGATCACTTCAGAAGCATAAATTTCAACACGGGTACCATTTATCCCTGCCTGCTCTCACTTTATGCTACTTCCAAAATGATTTTTCCTACACTCAGATCACATTTTGCATTACTACCCCAGAAGAATTTCAATATACCCCAAATTTCACCTATGCCACATTGAACACAGCAATATATGTTACCATAGAAATATCATATTTGTTATCATATTAAGCTTTTCAGTGTCATAGATTCTTGTCTTAGGGAAATTTCTTCCTGTTCTTGAAATTCTACCCAATAAAAGCAGGGATCTTGATCTTCAAAGTCCAGTCATGGATATATTATAAACAAGAAATCATACCCAAACAGCTATCTGTCCATGTATGCCAAGTCCTCTGACTTTCCACAACATAAGTGGAAAAAAAACTGTATCAATTCATAAATGTTATTTCTCAGCATTTCTTCAATATTGCTTCAGTGTATTTCTATACTGAATCATTTAAAGAACTTCCGTATTGAATTTGACTCTTGCACTATTCCTGTCACAGGTACTTGATTGATTACTGAAAAAAGTAGGTTGGGATAGAAAAACGAAAGATGAAGTAGGAGTAGGAGGACATTTTGACCCAATTTTTATTTACAACTCATGTGCCAAAAATGAAATTAAAAATGTAAAATGTCAAGTATTCATTTTCAAAAATATATTCTATGGAATAAATAGAACCTGATGTGGTAATTTCTCATTGAGTTGTACAGAAAGAGTAATACTGGGTGGTCCCTTACAGTCATCTCTCCCTCTCTAAGGGTGGCAGGAGAACAGAGTAGGATATCTTCTATCTTTGATTTTGACATGCTCTGTTTCTTTTCAGTTTTGTTTTAAGACTGACAATATGGCCTAACTTCATAGTGCATTTCTTCCAAACCAGTGTACTGAAACAACACTGCAGTATTGATTCATTCTACATGGTTGATAGTGTGATTGTATAATTAGAAGAACTGTGAAGAAAGCTTTCACACTTCTGCCCTCATTGAAGAAATAAACAGCTCCGTGGGATGAATCTTTAAAACATTAAAGATTAAAAAAATAAGTGTTATGTTTGTGATTCATGCAGCCCATAATAATTTGAGTTACATTTATTATTTAGTTATGCAGAATGATAGTTGAGTGAGCAATGCTTCCTAGCGAAAGGCAGGCTTTGGTATCTCTTGGCTTATACAGATAACAGCAAAAGTTAATGATGAAGATTTAAGACAGTTGTTTTCAAAATTTATTTGTATGTGTATGAATCACCTAAGTATCATGGGACTCATATTCCTAAATCTCGCTCTCTGAAGTTCTTTTCTAATAGGTAGCATTTGGGCCTAGGAATCTGCATTCTGCACAAACCTCCAGGTTTGTTTTGTTATTTGTTATTTTGTTGTTTTGTTTGGTGACCTTAAGAGCACATTTTGAGAAACACTGGAGTAGAACACAGCCTTTCCGTGAACCTACTCAAGGGAAAGATGTGCATGTGCAACTCACTTATTTATTTGAGTATAAATCTTTGTCTTCATCAGTAGCAGCTTTTAAATCTTCCTAGGAGGAATTTGTGAAAAGAAATAGTAAACTGCAGATATATTTTTTGTTTTGGTATTGGAAAAATCTGGTGACAGAGTTCACTGGGTACATAGCATTTTTCATCATAGCAACTAGGAGAATTGAGATCTTAATCATAAATCTAGAAAAAAATGATTTGATGAAAATAAAAATATAATGCTCTGGAGGGTGTTTCAGTTTCAACATGTGAAGTGTTTCAAAGTCATCACTCTAGTCCTTATATGAATAAGAAATTGGGCATACAGAAAAGTGATGACTTCTCCTGGAACCATTAGAGAAAGGAGGCTGTAGGGTAAACCAACACTCTGAAAGCTGGAGAGACAGAAGTATATGGAGAGTAACATTTGATTTACTTGGAGCAGAAAACTAGAGGTGTAAACAGGTAGGAACACTTAAATAGCAAATGAGATGAACTGCTGGAGGCCAAGTGTGGACAAACATGAAAATGAGAAACCCCAGAGACTATAATATCCCAAATCCTCCATTGCTTCGCAGGTTCTACCTCCAGGAGCCTCAGTAGGTTCTCATGCTGGAGATCTGAGAAAGCTTCCCTCTGTTCTCTGGCAAGGAGAGGGGAAGAGTAATGACTGTGTAGTAGAATTGTGGAATACAAACTGCCTTCTTCATAAGAAGACCTCTCCTCCAGGAAACAATATTTTGTGAGCTGTAGCTCGGCTGAAAAAGGACCTTCTTTTCACTGCAGCCTCCTGCCCCATTTGGTCTCACCTGAGGGGCATGGAGAAAAACTGTCAGAAAAGATCAGGGCTTCAAGGAAATAGGGTAGGGATACTTCAATAGGGAATGGGATCTGGGGGTGGAAGGTGGAAGCTACGCCATTGTGAAAACACTAGTGAATGTCACAGACCACTAAAATGCTCATATATAATAAAAAGATTACAAAAATATCCCTTTCTCCCACAACTCACTATCATATTAATAGGACTCAGTATACTAGTAGTAAATCAGATAATGGCACAGTACAAAATCTCTCTGAAGAGAGGCTATTTCAGGAAGGCCAAAGTCAAGAGGTGAGACAAAAACAAGGATACTAGAGGAATTTGAAGACTCTGGCACCTGTATTATAGTAAACACTAAATGCACCCAGGTCCTAACAAGATCACCCCAAATCATTTTAAACATCCATTTGCCTCACTTAGTATTGCTAATACAGCATGTCCAACTCTTATCTTTAAATTTTCTTTCTTTTTTTGCCTTTCTTGTTTTCTTTTTCTTATTCTGTGTGTGTCTGTGTATGTGTGGTGCTGGGACTCATGCGTTTTTAACTTGCAACAAAAAATTATAAGATACATCAAAAGGCAAGGGAAAAACACACTGTGAACAAAGCAATCATCTGAACCATACTCACACATGACATAGATACTAGAATCACCCAAAGGAAATTGAAAATAGCTTTAATTAACATGCTAGGAGTTCCAGTGGAAGAAATAGGTGACACGCAAGAAAAGATGGATAATGAAAACATAGAGATGGAAACACTAAGAAAGAATCAAATGGAAATGCCAGAAATAAAAAGCACAGCAACAGAAATGAAGAATACCTTCAATGAACACATTGGTAAATTGGACATGATCAAAGAAAAATTTCCATGAGCTTAAAGGTAAACCAGTAGAAACTTATCAAACTGATATGTAATGAGAAAAAAATAATGAAAATACAGAACAAGAACATTCAGGAACTGTCGGACAGTTTTGAAAAATTTGAACACACATGCTATTCGAGTAAATGGAGTAGAAAGACTTCGAGGAGAAAAGGAAATATCTGATTTAATTTCAGCCAAGAACTTTCCCAAAGTGAGAAACAAACCACAGATCAATGAAACTCAAAGAATAATGAGCAGGATAAAGTAAAAACCACCTCTTCATATTATTTCCAACTTCAGAAAACTGAGCACAAGGAGAAAGTCTTCAGTGAACTCAGGAAGAAAAACCCCTTACGTTTAAAAGAAAAAGATGAGTTACAATGGATTTGTGGCCAGAGCCATTCAAAAAGGAAGAGTGCAGTGAAATATTTAAAGGGCTAAAAGAAAAGAGTTCACCAACCTAGAATTTTTTATCAAGCAAAAGTATCCTTCCAAGATGAAAGAGAAATACTTTCTTATACAATCAGAGGGAATTTATAGACTTGCTCTGCAACAAATATTAAAAGCAGCTTTCCCAGGCAAAGGAAAATGATATAGGTCAGAAACTTGTATCTATATGAAGAAGGAAGGAGCACCAGAGACAAAACACATAAAGAAAAAGGTAAATATTTTATTTTCGTTCATGATGTAATATCCTTATTCTTAATGCGTTCTTAATGTTTCTGAAGTGTATCTGTTCAATTAAACAATAATATTGTATTGGATGAGCATAGCATATGAATATGTGACTAAAAGCAGCAACCTGGGAGTTGGGAAAGAAGCATTGGGAATACAGTATTCTAAGTGCCTGTGCTATATAAGAAGTGTGCAATGCTATTTGAAGGTAGTATTAGATTAGTTAAAACATATTGAATAACTTCTAGGACAACCACTAGAATAACTTTTAATAGTTAATATGTAAATATGGAGATAAAATTTATCCATATCAGATGCTTAATTAAAACCAAAGTAGAAAAAGGAGGAGAAAAAGAAAAATGAAATTGTGGCAGAATGTAATTCTACTAAATCCATAACCATTTAAAATGTGAATGATCTCAATGCAATAGGCAGAGAATTTATAAGTGGATGAAAATACAAGGCCCAATTATATGCCATCTAGATTAAATAAAAGGAAAGAGATAGGTTAAATAAAAGGAAAAAGAAAATATGTCATCTTAATACAAATCAAATACAAATCAAAACAAAGCTGGAGTAACTATTCAAATTGAACAAAGATGAACAAAGAAAATCATCAGAGATGAAGAGTGGCATTACATAATGATAAGTCAATTCTCTAAGAAGGCATAAAACTCCTAACCACCTATGTACCTAACCCCAGAATATCAAGATTTGGGAGAAAAAAAAAAAAACTGATAGAATTGATGTTGGCAAAAACAGTTTAGAACATACCTCTAAAAATTCTCTCCTTCATAAAAGTAGCAACAAAGAAAAAAAATTAAAAATGACAAATTTGTCAAAGTCAACATTTCCAGAACTCTGAAAAAGGGAAAAAAAAAAAAAAAAAAAAAAGCCAAATCTTGGTAATAATGGTGAGCTTGATTTTATTTTAAATTTATGTGGCCTCACCTTTTCTCTCCAGGTATGAAACAGTGTTAAAAATTAACAGTTCAAATTCCCAGTGCAACTTGCAAAGCAACTAAGGGTGCAGAATTTATCTAGAGATTTTTCAAAGTCACATTCCAAAAGAATTGTCATTTTTTAATCTGTCTGGTGGCTCCTTGGAAGAACCCAATTGCAACGCTATTTGTATTTGACCTGACAAAAAACACCTAGCCTTTTTCTCCAGAGGTGTTTGTTGAAAACATTATAGCAAACATTTTATACCCATAGCTGTCTAAAGTGGTCAGTAATATTTAGGGAAAAGAATAAACTAACTCAAAATCTTTCCTTTCAAGAAAATCTGAGGAATGATATGCCCACCGAGGTTTTGAAAATCTCCCATATATTCCCTAGGAATCTAGAAATTCACGTGCATGCTGTATACACTGAAGGTTGTACTGAAAAGGTCCTAAATACTCACCTTCAGCTGACACTCAGCCCAGCAGTTGAAACAGGAAGTGAAGTTCAAAACAGAAATGTCAGCCGCCTGACTGAAGGTTGAAAACATACCTCTACATGCAGAGTCCTCAGCAAAGACTGAGATATTTAATAAAACATCTTTCCAGCATTAACTGATCACTAAGCTAATCAAACAGAGATTTCTATGACTACTGACTATAAAGAATAGACATTTTAACAGGATTAGTTTAGAGTAGTCGTTAAAACAAACAATAAATATAATGAGTAGCAACAGCAAACCCAGCAACAGCAAACCCTAGGGAAGGAGGAAAAACGGATTTCCAGAGTTTTCATGTTATATCATTTTAGATACAGGGTTTAACACAACATTATGTCATCCAAAGTAACAAGAGAAAAAGGGTCATATACATAAAAATAAACAATCAATAGAAACCTCTTGTGAGAAGCCCAGATGTTTGACTGACTATACAAAAACTTTAAGAAAACTATTTTAATGTTAAAGAGCTAAAAGAAGCCAGGCCTAATGAACTTGAGGAAGGTGTATGCTGTGTTATAGTTTGGATCTAGAATGTCTCCAGAGACCATGGATTAAAGGCCCAGTGTAGTAATGTGTAGAGGTGGGACTTTTGGTAAGTGACTGAATCATGAGTACTGTGACATCCTCAGTGGATTAATTCATTGAGAAATTAATAACTTGGTGGCATTATTGGGAGGTGGTGAAAACTATTGGACAAGAGGCTAAGTTGGAGAAAGTGGGTCACTGGGAGTATGTCCTCAAAGAATATGTTTTGTGCCAGGCCTCTCCCCATATCCCTCTCCCCTGCTTCCTGGATTCCAGGAGATATGCAAAAAATTTTCTTCTGCCATGCTCTTCTGCCATGCTCTTCTGCCATGGTGTCCTGCCTCATCCCAGGCCCAAAGAACTGGAGCCAGCTGACCATGGTCTAAAACCTCTGCAATTGTGAGCTAAAACAAATATTTCCTCCTTTAAGTTGTTCATGCAAGGTATTTTGGTCACATCAACATAAAGCTGATTCACACTGTATAGGAATGATGTCTCATCAAATAGAAGGTATGAATAAAGAGATAAAAATCACAGAAAGAAACCAAGAAAAAAATTCTGGAGTTCAAATGTACAATAATTAAAATGAAAAAAAAAAAATCACACTTGAGCAGAGAGAAGTAAGAACCCACAAATATGAAGTTAGGTGACAGTGTCAATTTAAGAAATAAAAAGAATGAAGAGAACTTAACAGCTAAGAAACCTGTGGTACATACCATCAAATATCCCAACATATGTTTAATGGGAGTTCTATGAGGATAAGAAATAACTGGGCATAAAGAATACTTGAATAAATAATGACCAAGGTGTGAGGAAGATTACGGAAGTGAACTAGAAAGAGAGTCCCAATCTCCTCACAACACAGAAAGGAGGCAGCAAAGGAAAAGCAGAATTGAGAGGTGGGTGACAAAATAAATGATCTAAGACTCAACATTGCAAAGTCTGAGACCCGGAGAGACTTGATGATAGGTTACCAGAGTAGAAAATAAACTCTGAGTCCCCAACCCCAAACCCAAACCATGGCAGGGGCAGGTGGGAGTGGCAACAGTGAGAAAAATAAAGGGGAGAGCAGAAAATCTCTTAAGCTCACCTACTTAAAAACATTTGGAAGGACAGAAAAATTTAAAGCTTGATAGCAACATCAGGGTCCTTAAAACAGTGCAAACAGCTTCAAACCAAATCATGAAAAGAAAACTGAGCACAGGACTGCAACCATCTTGTGGAGCCTTTTACCCTCTTAGATCAACACAGCAATTTCCCACACCCAGACAACTGCAAATTAAACCAGAGGAAAATCCCCTGTAGTGGAGCCTCTTAAAAATCCAGCCAGAAAGAAATTCTAGAAGGATCACTGTAGCCAAATATCACCAAGAACCCCTCTCCCTGTCCCTCAGTGAACAAAGGGAGTGGGCTGGTCGGGACTGGGGTCAGGAATTGTTACTAACCCTGCTCAGTGTTACCCAGGCAAGGTCAGAAAGCTCTTCACAGCATCAGCTCTCTAGACTCAGACAGAGCCAGTAATAAAGCAGCTTTGGCCCGGAACAGAAGACAGTGGATTCACCAGGCCTTTACCACTGATACTGGGGGGAGGCATTGTGGGAAGCTGAGGTACTATCCCTGGGACCATGGGGCCATACCAAGGGAAAGCTGCCTGAATATCCAGTGGTCAAGACCCGGTTCCTAGATGGGCAGCTGCGACAGAAAACTGCTAGGCTAAGTTCCCTGAATACCCCAGAAAACTTAAGCTAAGGCACCTGCAAAGAAAGCCATAGGGAGATCAGTTAAGGTGGAAAATTACCAGAGTCAAGGCAAGAAGTGGCCCCTCCTAGCCTTAACAAGCACCCAACCTGACCTGTAGTCATAACTACAAGTGAAAGAGCATTGTGTGAATACTGGTGGGATCTTTCATCAAACATAGTAAACAGAGGGAATCAACACCCACCATTCACAACTTGGGGCAGTGGAAACGAGAGCCCAGCTGAACCACCTGAATCACTCCACTACAGTATCCCAGAGAGTGGCATTGGCTGGGAGAATATTTCTGTACCATATAGCACTCATGAAAACCCACAACCAGAGTTCCTGAATGAACAGACAACCACCAAGATCTTCACCACCATGAAAAGGATTCTATAGTGGGGGCAGGCACATGTTGACCCAGAGAACTCCTGCGTACAATGAAATAGTGAAGCCACAACACCACATCCTCTGAGCAGTCAGCTGCATGCCTCTGAACTGACAAACCAGAAGTTGCTGGTGGGAGATTCATAGTAAGTAGGGAATTGGCTCCTGTGCCCCTGCAACTTGGGAGAGATACACAGCCGAAGACTGATGGTCATCAGCTAAATGTTCAAACCCCAGTCATATCCAAACCAAGATTCAACAAGAATTTTCTTCACCTTGACATGGTGAAGAAAATAATCCTAATCCCAATTTTGATCATGTAACTAACTCTTTAACGTGAATGGTAATTGTTATCCCAATAGCCAACAGTGTATCTTCAACCTATTTAAATGTATTTCATCTAATGGTTTAAGGCATTAATTGGAATCAATCTTCCTATTTTTTTCCTAGCTCTAGTTCATACTTGCTCCTTTTACTCCCTATTCATCCTATTGCATTATCCATTCTTACCTCAGATACCCAGCAATCATTTTTTTCTCCTTTCTACATTGGTGTGAATTATTCTTTTATATCTTCTCTCTCTCTCTCCCTCCCTCCCTTTCTTTCATTGACATTTTCCCTCTTCTTTTTGCCCAATCTTTCTTTCTCCCCCTTTTAGCCCTTATTTAAAGTTATAATAAGTTTACTAAATTTAATAACTCAATTTTTTACCTTTTCCAGAATTTTATTATAAGTTTATACATGGATTTGAGGGGACCATGAAGAACAGTAGAAACAAGTTTTTGTTTCTTATAATGTTGAATAGAACTAGGTTTTTAGTATAATCTGAAGTGATTATACTAAATAGGGTTCAGTGGCATCTCTCAAAGTGATGCTGACATAGGGATCAGCAGATGTCACAAATGGACTTAAAATATCATTGTCTGGATATTCACCTAACCCAGAGCTCTTAAGAGAAAGAAACTCACAAAGTAGTCCTTCACTTAAAAGAAGAAGTAAGAACTGTAGCAATAGATGGGTAGACATAAAAACAGTGTGAAAAAGTGAGGGAACAAACCATCCCAAGTAGCCCATAGTGCTTCAATAATTGACTTTCTTGACACTGCAGTGGAGACAATATCAGAGAAGGAACTTAGAAAGTTCACAGTTAAAAGATTCTATGATATAAAAGAAGATTAAGGAGTGAAATCAGAAAGAAAATACAGGAATAGAAATCACTTCAATGAAGAGATAGAAATTCTGAAATAGAACTAAGTAGAAATCCTAGAAATGAAAGACTCAATAAGCTAAATTAAAAATTCAATGGGAAGCATCACCAATAGATTAGACCACTTTGAAGATAGATATTTGGGCCTCAAAGACAAGGCATATAATCTCGAAAACTAAGTCAACCATAAAGAAAATACATTAAGGGACTAATGAACAGAACTTTCAAGGACTGTGGGATAATAGTAAGAGGCCAAATTTAAGATGTGTTGGGATAGATGAAGGCTTTGAAACACAAGCTAAAGGGATACACAATATTTTCAATGAAATAATATCAAACAATTTTCCAAACCTTACAAATGAGATGGAAATTCAAACACAAGAATAATATAGGATTTCAAATATACAAAATCATCATAGATTCACTCCAAAACACATAATGAAAATACCTAATATACAGCATAAGGATAGATTTATAAAAGCTGCAAGAGAAAAATGACTGGATACATTTAGAGGTAAACAAATCCAGATTTCAACTGATTTCTCAACCTAGACCCTAAAAGTCAGGAGAGCTTAAAATAACATATACCAAGCTCTGAAAGAAAATGGAAGCCAATGAAGAATACTATACCAGAAAAATAAAGCTTCAGAATTGAAGATGAAATAAAAACCTTTCATGATAAACAAACTAAAAGAATTCAAAAGTATAAGATAGGCAATAATCAAAATTAGAGCTGAAATTAATGAAATTGATAATTGAAAAAATACTACAAATGATCAATAAAACAAAGAGCTGGTTTTTAGAAAAGATAAAGAAAGTTGATAAACCCTTAGCCAAACTAACCAAAAGAAAGAAAATCCCAAATTAATAAAATTCAAAATGAAATAGGAAATATTACCACAGACCCTACTGAAATCCAGAGGCTCATGAGAAACTATTTTGAAAATTATGCTCTAAGAAACAAGAAAATCTTGATGATATTGACAAATTCTTAGAGACATGAGACCTACTCAAATTGAACCATAAGGATATGGAAAACAAAAACATGAATTTCAAGTAATGAATTTGAAGCAGCTATTAAAAGCCCTTCAACAAAGAAGAAACTAGGATGCATGGATTCTCAGAAAAGTTCTATCAGACCTTTAAAGATGAACTAATACCAATACTCCTCAAGTTATTCCATGAAATAGAAAAGGAGGGAACACTGCCAAATTCATTCTAGGAAGCCAGTATTATCCTGATATCAAAATCAGACAAACACATATCAAGGAAAGAAAACTTCAGACCAATATCCTTAATGAACATAGATGCAAAAAATTTTAATAAAATGTTGGCAAAACACATACAAAAACACATTAAAAAGAAGGTGCACCATGATCAAACGGGTTTTATCCAGGAATACAATGTTGATTCAACATACAAAAATCAATAAATGTAATTCAATACACAGACTTAAGGAGAAGAACTGCATGATTATCTCAATAGATGCAGTACAAGCATTTGACAACATACAGCATTCATTCATGTTTGAAATACTTGAAAAACTAGTGATAGAAGGAATCTACCTGTTGTAAAGATAAATATGACAAATCCCAGGCTAAGATTATACTGGATGGAGAAAAACTGAGAGAATTTCCTCTAAAATCAGGAACAAGACAAGGGTGCCCACTTTCACCACTTCTACTCAACATAGTTCTTGAAACTCTAGCCAGAGCAATCAAACAAGAGAAGAAAATTAAAGGAACACAAAGAGGAAAATAAGAGCTCTATTTTCCAACAACATGATTCTATTTAGAAAACCCCCCCCAAAGAAAGAACCCCATGCCAGGAGACACCTAGATCTCATAAATAAACTCAGTAAAGTAGCAGGGTACTTGAATGATTAATCTGCTGAAAAAGATATTAGGAAATCTATCCCATCACAATTGCCTCAAAAAAAAAAAAAATACTTGGGAACCAATCTAACAAACGAGGTTGTTATGGTTTGAATGTGAGGTATCCCTCAAAAGTTCATGTGTGAGACAATGCAAGAAGGTTTGGAGGAGAAATGACTGAGCAATAGCCTTAACCTAATCAGTGAATTACTCCCTGATGTGATTAACTGAGTAGTACCTGGAGGCAGGTGGGGTGTGGCCAGAGGAAGTGGTTCATTGTTTCTGAAGTATATATTTTGTGTCTGGAGCATGGAGTCTCTCTCTCTCTGCTCACTGATCATGATGTGATCTGTTTCCTTCTGCCACACTCTTCTGCCTTGATATCCTGCCTCACCCACAGCCCCATGAAATGGAGCCAGCCTTCTATGGACTAAGAATTCTAACTGTAAGTCTCCGAATAAACTTTTATTTCTCTGTAATTGTTCTGGTTGGGTCCTTTAGTCATAGCAGAAAGAAAAAAAAAAAGACTAAAACAGAGGTGAGGGACCTCTACAATGAAAACTGTAAAACACTAAAGAAAGAAATTGAAGAAGATTTTAGAAAATGGAAAGATCTTCTATGTCCTTGGATAGGCAGAATTAATATTGTCAAGATGGCCATACTATCAAAAGCTCTATACAGATACAATGCAATTCCCATCAAAATTTCAATGATGTTCTTCACAGAACTAGAAAAGGTAGTTATGAAATTCATTTGAAAAAAAATAAACCCTAAATAGCCAAAGCAATTCTTAAGTGAGAAAAACAAAGCAGGAGGCATCATGAAATCATGAAACCAGAACTCATATTATACTACAGAGCTATAGTAACAAAAACAGCATGGCATTGGCACCAAAACAGGCATGAAGACCAATGGAATAGAATAGAAGACAGAGATAAACCCACATAAATGCAATTATCTGATACTAGACAAAGGTGCCAAAAACATGCTGGAGGAAAGATTACCTTTAAACATATGGTAATGGAAAACTGAAAATCCATATGTAGTAGAATGAAATTTAACCCCTATCTCTCATCTTGCACAAAAGTCAACTCAAAGTGGATCAAAGACCTAGGAAATAGACCAGAAATGCTGCAAATTCTAGAAGAAGATGTAGGCCCAACACTCCATCATGTTGGCAAAGGAACCGACTTCCTTAACAAGACTCCTAAAGCACAAAAAGTAAAACAAAAAATCAGTAGATGGGATGTCATCAAATAAAAAATCTTCTCTATAGTAAAGAAAATAAGACCATGAAGACATTACTAGGTTACAAGAAAACCAAAAACTCTGAGAGAGGCAATTGCTAAACAGACCTCCATGAGTGGTCATAGCAACCTTATCATAATAGCTGAAAGGCAGAAATAACTCAAAAGTTCATCAACTGGTGAATGGAGAAGGAAAAAGTGTAGAACTCACAATGAAGTATTACTGCATCATATAAAGTGCTGATACATGCCACAAAATGAATAAACACAGAAAACATGCTCAGTGAAAAAGCCAGATCTAAAAGACCATACATTGTATGATTCCATTTATATTAAATGTTAAAAATAGACAAATCCATAGAGAGAGAACATAGATTAGTGGTTTTCAGGAGCCAGGGTAAGTGTGAAGTAGAGAATGGCTGCTGTTGAGTACAAGGTTTCTTATTAGGGCAATTTAAATTATTCTAGATTTAGATGGTGTCTATTGCACAGCTTTATAGTGAAAGTTTATGAATTGTATGTTTTAAATGGTGGATTTTATGGTACATGGATTATATTTCAATTTAAAGGTTTTGACAAAAGTGGAAGGAGAAATAGACAAATCCAAAGTTATGATTGGAGACTTCCACACCACTCTGAATATAATTGATAGATACAACAGGCAGACTGTCAGTAAGGGTATAGATAATCTGGATACCTCTATCAATCAGTTTTATCTACTTAAAATTTATGAAACACTCCAGAAAACATCAGAATAAATATCTTAAATATTTATTAAGATAGATCACATTTGAGTCATAAGGTATTTCAAACAGTAGAAATTGTACACATATCTTCTCAAACCACACTAGAATTAAACTGTAAATCAATAACAAAAAGATGACTGGGAAATCCCCAAACATTTCAAAAGTAAACAGTGTACTTATTAAGAACCCATTTATCAAAAAGAAGAATCAAGAGAAATTAAAAGGTTTTCAAACTCAATGAAAAAAAATATAATATACAAAATTATGGCAGTGAAAAGAGTTTGTAGGAAAATTTATAGAACTAACTGCACATATTAGAAACTAAGAAAGATCTAAGTTCATTATACTGCATTTCTAGTTCAGAATCTAGAGAAAGAATAGTAATTTAAGCCTAAATAAGGCAGAAGAAAAGACATTTTTAAATTGGAGCAGGTATCCACAAAGATATACAGAAAGAGAGAGATTCAATGAAACCACCAGCTAGTCTTTTGAAAGGGTGAATAAAGATATAATTCTAGTCAGACTGAGAAAAACAAAAGAAAGAGGATGCAAACAGCTGATATCAGAAATAAGTTATTACTATTGATCCCATGAACATTAAAAGATAATAAAGAAATACTTAGTGTGCACAAACCTAATAAATTAGATGAAATGGAATATTCCCTGAAACTCACAAACTATGAAAACTCACACAAGGGGTATAGGTCACATGAATAGTTTTTATATCAGTTGAAGAGACTGAATCTACAATTAATATCCTTCCAAAAAGTGCCAGGCCTAAGTAATTTTATCAATTGATTCCACAAAACTTTTAAAGAAGAAATAATGCTGATATGCCATGAACTCTCTCAGAAAATAGAAGCAAATGAAACACTTCATCAGGAAGCTTATGAGGACAAATTTACCTTAATACCAAAACTAGATAAAGACACAGTCAAAAGTAACATTACAACCAGTATCACCTAGATGTGGAAATCCTTGACATAGTCTTAGCAAATCTAATCTAACAATGCACTAAAAGAAATATACACTGTGATGAAATGGCATTAATTCCAGCAAGGCTGATTCAACATTCAAAAATCGATCTACCATGTCATATGCTAAAGAAAAACTCACACTATCATATTAATTAATACTGAATGACATTTGACAAAATCCAACTATTACTGATGATAAAAATTCTGAGCAATCTAGAAATGAAGAACTTTTTAAATTTAATTTTTAATAATGTATTTTAAAAGCCCTACAACTAATATAATAATTAACAGTAAGAGAATGGATTCTGAGAAACTTTTGGAATTGGGTATAAGACAAAATATCACCTCTCAACATTTCTATTCATCATTCTTGAATTTCTAGCTAGTGAAACAATGAATGAATAAATGAATGAATGGCATGAAGATTAGATACAAAGTAATAAAGACTATCTTTGTTCCTTGATTGTTCAATTGTTGATAAAAAAATCTCAAATGTCACACAAAAAGAAAGAACTACTTATGAATATGAATATGTATGTGCTCTATTGTATAAAACTTCAAAATGCTGATAAAAAAAACAAAGAAGAGGTAAATAAATGAAAAAATATTCCTTGCTCATGGATTGGAAGACTTATATTAAGTTGCTAATTTTTCCCAACTTGATCTGTTTATTTAATGCAATTTCAATGAAAATCCTAGTAAGTTATTTTGTAGATGTTTACAATCTGATTCACAAGTTTAATGAAAAGACAATGCCTAAACTAGCCAAAACAATGCTGAAGAACACCAAAGTTAAAATCTCACTATAAAAGTTACACTAAACAAAACACTGCGATAATGGAGAAAGAATAGGCACATAAAATCAGTGAAACAAAATGAAGAGCCCAATGTTTTGTCATTTTTTTCATTGCTGTGACCAAAAAACCTGACAAGAACAATGTAGAAGAAGAAACACTGGTTTTGGCTCATGGTTTCAGAGGGTCAGTCCATGATTAATTGACTCTATAACTTCTGGCCCAAGATGAAACAGAACATCATGGCAGTGGACAGCGGTTCAAGATATGGCAACCAGGAAGCAGAGAATGAGCTCTGCTTATCAGGGACAAAATATAACCCCCAAAAGGATACCCCCAGTGATCTACTTCTTTCAGCCACATCTTACCTGCTTACAGTTACCACCCAGTTAATCTATATCAGTGGATTAATCCACTGATTAGATTAAGGCTATCATAACCTAATCCTTTCACCTCTGAACATTCTTGCATTGTCTCACGTATGAGCCTTTGGGTAACACCCCTTATAGACCATAACAGCTAGGGACAAACTCAAATACAGCAAAATGATTTTGGAAACATAAACAAAGTCATTTCAAAAGAGAAAGGATAGAATTTTCAACAAATGATGCTGTAACACTTGGGCTTCCTATAGAAAGAACCTAGATGCTGACCTCATACTTTTCACAAGTATGACTAAAAATGCAACACATATATATATGTATATATAATGCATTTCTTTTGTATCATTACGATATGCCTGCTAAGTTATTGGCTTTATCTACAACCAAATTCTATAAAATGGGAAATCTTAAACAAAAAAGTCTTTTCAGTTACTTTTCCATTCACCCATTCAGTAAATATTTACTCTGTGCTCATTGTAAGCCAAGAATATTTCACCTTGGGAATATAAAATCAATAATGTTTTTCACTTCATGACAAATGAAGAAGACCTTCAATAATTCAAATATATATTACTTCTAAAAGAAGTAAAAAGAAAATGTTCTTTCACTAGACAAAAATGTCAGCACAGAAAAAGTGTTCAGTTCTTTGATTTGGTATTTGGCTGCTAGCTGCCTACACATTTTCCCAATGCACCCCATGATTTCAATCTTCCTTAATCCAATTTTACACTTAATTAAATAAATACCCATTGACATCAAATATGCTGTGTATATCATATGTAGGATTTAGAAATGTTCTTTTTCAACATTTATTGGGGCAACTTTGAGCCTAACTCTAGAAATTTCCAAGATGAATTAGATATATTTCTTATCCTTAAATAGAAACAATTTTTTGACAAATAACCAATGCCAAGGAGAGATACCAGAGACTAAAAGATAAGTAAATACAATGAGAAGTCTTGTTTTACTGACTTAATTTTTTTCCCAAGAAAAAAAGAGAAAAATGAAATAAAAAGCAAGTGAAATGCACTGTAGCAAGATGTGCACAAGGTATCAGAGAACTAACCTAGCCTGAAGGGAAAAGAAGATTTCAGTGAGATGACTTTTATGAAGTGTGAGAGTAAAAGATTGAGAAGGAGAGCAGTTTCCAGGAACAGGCAGGAAGAATATAAGTGAGGACATATGCTGCACTAGAGTATGAGCACCAAGAGAAAAGCAAAGTGGAAGCCACCCGGAACCACTGATCTGTTAGTGTGGCTCTTCAAGGGGAAGACAGGAATGGAAAGAGTTGCCTGGAGAAACAGGAACAGGAAGGAACGATTATGGAGAAGCTTATGCTATGTTATGGAATGTGAATTTTATCCTGTGTGATGGGGATAGCACCTGAGTTTTTAAGGTGGAGAATGATATGTTCAGATTTAGAAGTAAAACATGAGGTTCCCTAAGAATCTTATGGCCTCAGAACTAAATTTTCTTTTTATAGGAGATCAGTTGTGCTTATTTCTTAAAGAAACCTAGAGTTCAGGGGAAAGAAACGAAATTTTGACACATAACCAGTGCCAAGGAGAGATACCAGAGACTGAAGGATAAGTAAATACAGTGAGAAGTCTTATTTTACTAAATTTCTTTTTTTTCCCCAAGAAAATTGAGACTGTGAATTCTGAATTAAGGCTGATCTTTAGAGATATCTATTTCAAGGACTGGAACATTTAAAGAGCAAGATCTCTCTGTGACAGGTTGGCATGTGTAGGAGGAGTGTGTTTTGTATACTCTGTTCTGAGCAGGATCATTCAAGTGGTCACAGAGAAAGATGATCAAAGTTGAAATTAACCTTTTGCTATCTTCTTGTTAAGAACATGCCTTTTGGTTGGCATTATAAAATGCTTAACACATGAAAACACCTTTTGAAGTAGCTATGGTGATCAAAGAAAAATATAACTTTCCTCTTGGTGACTAAATGAAGCAAATTACAGTGAGGGCTAGAAAGAAGAAAATTACATGTTGTCATCAATTTGGCAATAGACTAATAATTTTAATAAAAACTTTCTCTATTAATTTTGTCAGTCACTTTTCTACCAGGAATTATTGTTGCATGATTAACTATCCCAATGATTTAGACAGGCTTACATTAAAAGTTTTCTTCTTTAGCAAAGCTTTTCTAAGTGCTCTCATAACATTTAATATTCTCACTCATTTGCCAAAAAGTATAATGAAAGTGATAGATCATAAACTCAGAGTTGTGGAGAAGAGAGGTCATCTAAAAGTACAATCTGATGGTGTGCTGGATCACTGATTTCAAGTACCACAGAATCACCTATGAAGGTTGTTTACCAGTGATGTTATGGTCTCCAAATCTGTTGTTCTCAAGAAGGTAACGTGCACATTTTTAATATAGCTTTCTGATACAACCCAAAGTGTGAACTTAGCAAATAATAACAACTTTCATATATCAACTTAGGAAACTGTTTTAAGAATATTTAACAAGAACAAGAATAGCTCTTTGGAGCATTTCTGAACAGACATTTTGTAAATGCTACTGAATTTTCTGTTAAAAGTATGGATCTTACTGATAAGATCTGAATTCACAGAGATTAACAGACAGTAACTAATAGTTTTGAATGACTCAAAACAATAAGAAATTAATGAAAAGTTAAAATTACTGTAGTCTCAAAAGACAATGCCATATGCAAATTAAGTTATGCTTGTTAGGGAAATGAGATCATGCCTGTAAAACTGCCTTTGAAAGAGCAAGTTTATATGAAAAAAATAAATATGTGCAGAAACAATATCAGTAAGTATAAAGACCAAAAAATTGTCAAAAGTATTTTAAAGGGAAAAATCAAAAATATTTGCATCTAAAATTAGGTTTTGCTTGTTTAGAACCATTTGTATTTTTTAATTTTTTTCTTTGTTTTAAACTTGTATAACAATGAAAGAAAAAAATCTACCTGAAGCATACTCCTACTTCAAGTTTCTGGATGTTGGCACAGAGAAAACAGCATTAATGTGCAGTACACGTTTAACATTGATTATACATGTAACAAATGTGGTCAAAGGGGCTCTTTTGGGGTCTGAGGGCATTGCTCGGGGGTGGAGTACTTCCCAGCAAGCATGAGGCCCTAGGATCCATCCCCAATACAAAAAGGAGAAGTGTCTTTCTAAATATTTAGATTTTTCTCAATGATGTTATGAATTTTCACATGTTTCCTAGAATTAGTCCATACAGCTAGATAACTGAACTTATTTTAAGGCAAGTATGCTTTAACCCATGGCATCTACATCATTTCTGACCCCATAAAGGCATGGCCCTGTCATTTTAAACTTAAGAGGTTTTTGTAATCCTAGTTTTGCCATTAAGGCATTGCTAAATAGAAAAGACAAGTAAATTCCACAATTAACTCCTGCTTGGCTTAAAAAATAACTGGCTCTGCAGCCAGATCTGCTTAGGTGTGTCCTTCAATGACCAGTGAAAACTTCTGGCCTGAGCTCTTCCAATTCAGTGGTGCAAACTTGAAACAGATAGAGTAGATAACTTACAGAAATGACATATGAAGTATAAAACTCTGCTAAATTTTTTAAATGTCAGGAGAATTTCCACTGAGCCTGCAAATCTTATCACTCTGTGAAATGCAGCTTACTCTGTGTTTATATTGGAGTGACCAGTAGGAAAATACTCTGAATGGTATACTCAATACTGCTTAGACAGGAAGCCAGACACAGTGGACTGTTTAGTGTTAGAATGTTAGAAATGGGTTCAAAATCCTTTTTATTTTCTTAGAAATATTAGAACTTTAATTTTCACTTGTTTTTTATGGCATTTCATTTTTAAAATTTTATTTTGGAATATTTAATAATGAATATAATGCATTGCGTGTGACTGTATTGCCTCAACCTTTTTCCTCATCTAAAAATGGTGATAATAACATATATCTTGATAGAGTCTTTTTATGAGAAAATAATGTAATTCTTGTGAGGTACTGGGAAAGCTGTCTAGAAATAGTGAATACTCAATAACATTTTTTTTTTTTTTTTTTGGTACCAGGGATTGAACCCAGGGGTGCTGAATTCCTGAGCACATCCCTAGCCTTTTAAAAATATTTTATTTAGAGACCGGGTATCCCTGAGTTGCTAAGTGCCTCACTGCTGAGGCTGGCTTTGAACTTGTGATCCTTCTGCCTCAGCCTCCCGAGTTGCTGGGATTACAGGCATGCACCACCACATCCAGCTCAATAACATTTATGAGAGTAAAAAACATATAGCCTGATCATTTATTCCAAACATCTTCACTGATCATTTGTTTGTATAGCAGAGATAGCAGGTTATATCAACAATATTCATAAACACATAGAACACTTTAAAGACTACATCAGGTGGCCCTTTACAGACATTCTATAGTCTTTAGGCAAAATTCAGCATGGGAGAATGGGAAGGGAACCAAACTGTGCCATATGAAAAGATTTCTAAGTAGTCTTAAGGGACTGTGAATTTATAGTGGTAAAACTAACACTACCAAGTGACTTTTTCACTTGTATTGAGAACCACAGAAAGAGTAGAGAAGATAGAATGTTATGATTATTCAGGATTTAGGGTACTGTTATTAGTGTGTGTATGTGTGTGTGTGTATGTTTCATTCTGATATAAATGATTTTTCTTTAAAAAAAAAAGCAAGGTCATAGGATAGCAAAAGTATAGTTGAAGTCACAAAAATAATATTAAAAGAGTAGATGGCTCTTGAGAAAATTCAAAAATTCCAAGAGAAAGTAACAACAATAGTTATCCACATGAGCATCAAAGTCACTCAGAATTATGTTGGGATGAAAGATGGGAAGATAATCTGGGTCAGACCCTGCAGGCTTCAGTGACTACAAATTTGACAAGGTTGGCAGTTAATAGTATCAAGGAGAGAGAATAATGCTATATAATTGGATATCATGATTCTCAGTGGAGAAGCATCCTTGGCATCAAAATGTAAGTTGTCAATGAGGAGCAGGAGCTAAGTGAATGTGAAGCTAGTCCCATCATCATCACCACCAACACAAGGCTGATCCGTGATGAGGAAGACAGGTAGGTGTATGGAGCCAAGAACAAGAAACTGGAGTGAGCATATTACAAAATGATTGAAGATGTAGGAAAGTCCACTTACCATGAAAAGCCCATTCTAAAGGCCAGAATGGAAACAGTTACAAGAAAAAGGAACAGTGGAGGATAAAAATTGAACCTAGGAGAAGATGTTCAGGAATGTAGAGACAAAGACACAAGAGAAGATAGATGTCAGGAAAGGTAGATGTTTGTGATGATGTTGAAGGGTGTGGTATGCAGTTATCACAGAATGTCTTGGTCTACAAGACCCCAAACTCTGGTTTATTTACTTATTTTCAGTGTTTCTAGGGTCCAGGTGGTTCTGGTGGGAAGGTTTTTGGTACAGAGTACAGTGTACTGTTTAGATACATGTACTCTGAGGTCACATCATCAGTTGTAAATCTTCCTGCAGTGTTTACTAGCTGTGCAACTTTAGCCAGTTACTTAATCACCTTGAGACCTAGTTTTCTTACCTATAAAATGATCAATAATAGCCCTTATGTCATAGAGTTGTAGTAAGTATTGCATTAGATAATGTGTAAGATATTGAGCATTGTTTATAAATTACCCAATCTAAGGTGTTTCGTAGCAGCACAAATGAACTAAGACTCTATCTGAAGAGTCTTAGTTCTCTAGAGTCTAATGGGAAATTAGACTATCTGACGGGCAGAGTAGCCCTTCAAAATTATTTAAAAGTGTTTCTTTTTTTCTGTTTATTATCCAATCATTTATTTAAGGACTCATGGATATTTATGTCATTGGGTTATAATCTGATACTACTAGTTTATATTGTTTCTCATATTTTTCTAGCTTGTCTATGGTGAGCTCTTTTAGGTGAATCCTGTTATCTCTTTGACATATCTTCATAATGGTGGAGTTTCATTTATTTTTTGAACACTTCTACTTCCCCTGTTGCCACTCCTGCACCTTGAATTCCTGGCAACCAATGATATGTTCACTCTCTTTTTTATAATTGAGATGAATTTATTTTATCTATTGATTAGTTTTTATTAACACATATAAATTGTTGGTATCAATGGGTTCAGTGGGATATTTCCATACATATTAATGAAGTTTGGTGTGATATTTCCATACATGCATAAGCATGCAGTGTGCACATCCAACCTCCATTTATCTATCCCCTTCCACCCTTTCCAATTACTTTTAATCACAATTCTATATTCAGAGAGGTGTGTTTTTAGCTTCTGCATATGATGGAGAACATCTGGTACTTGTCTTTGTGTGTCTGGCTGATTTCACTTGACATAATTTCCTCCAGTTCTCTCTATTTTGCTGCAAATGACAATTTCATTCTTCTTTATGGATGAATACTATTCCATTGTGTATATAAACATATTTACTTTATCTATTCATCTTTTGATGCCCACCTAGGCTGATTCTATATCTTGGCTATTGAGAATAGTGCTATAATAAAGAGACCTGCAGGTGTCTCTTTGGTATGCTGATTTCATTTCCTCTGAATATATACTCAGAAATGAGAAAGTGGATCATATAGTAGATCTATTTTCCGTTTTTCGAGGAATCACCATACTGTTCTCCATGATGACTACTAATTTGCATTTCTACTTTTTTCTCCACATACTCACCAGTATTTGTTATGTTTTCATTTTGTTGATAATATCCATGCTAACTGGGGTGAGATAATGTCTCATTGTAGATTGGTTTACATTGGCGTGATGGATAATTACATTGAGCAGTTTTTCATGTTTGTCGACTATTTGTAGTTCTTTTGACAAACGTCTACTCAGATCATTTCCCCATGTTTTAAATTGGATCTCTTCTTTATTTTGTCATTAAACATTTTTTTCCTAACTACAGACATGAACAGTTGTTTATTTCTTTTCTTAAATGGATTTTTAATTAATTAATTCTAATTAATCCATTAAAATGAATTAATTAATTAATTCACTTAATTCATTCATTCTAATTAGGTATATATGACAGCAGAATGCATTTTGATTCATTGTACACAAATGCAGTACAACTTTTCATTTCTCTGGTTCTACACAATGTAGCATCACACCATATGTACAGTCATATATGCACCTAGGGTAATGATGTCCATCTCATTCTACCATCTTTCCTGGACCCATTCCCCTTCCCTTCCCCTCCCTCTTCTCTGCCCAAAGCTCCTCCATTCTTCCCATCCTAACCCCCATTATGGATTAGCATCTACTTATCAGAGAGAACATTCAGCATTTGATTTTTTGGGATTGGCTTACTTTGCTTAGCATGATGTTCTCCAACTCCATCCATTGACCTGAAAATGCCATAATTTTATTCTTTTAATGCTGAGTAATATTCCATTGTGTATATATACCACCGTTTCTTTATCCATTCATCTATTGGGGGCATCTAGGTTGCTTCCACAGTTTAAAAATTGTGAATTGTGCTGCTATTATTAAGCATTTTGAGTTCTTTATATCTCCTGGATATTAACCCTCTGTCAGATGAATAGCTGGTAAATATTTTACCCTATTCTGTAGGTTTTCACCACACCCTGTGGATTGTTTCCTTTGCTATGTAAAAGTTTGTTTGTTTGTTTTTATTTGATGTAATTCCATGGTCAAGTTTTGCTTTTGTTTCCTGTATTTTGGAGATCCTATCCAGAAAATCATTGTATCTATGTGTCAATGTTGCCCCTATGTTTTCTTCTAGTAGTTTTGGAGTTTCAGGTCTTATGTTTAGCTCTCTTATCCCTTTTGAGCTGGTCTTTGTACAAAGTGAGAGAAAGGGGTCAAATTTCAATCTTTTGCAAGTAGATATTCAGTTTTCCTAGCACCATTTGTTAGAGTCTGTCCTTTCTCCAATGTATGTTTTGGCACTTTAGTAGAGAATAAATTGACTGTGGAATCATGAGCATGAGTCCTCTAACTTTTTTCTTTGGCACTGTATTAACTATTCTAGATTCTTTTCTGTATAAACTTTAGAATCAAATTGCCACTATCTAAGAAATAGCTTGCTAGGAATTTGACTCTGATTACATTAAATCCACAGATCAAGTTGTTCAAAAAGAAGTGATATTTTAATAATCTATGTTGTCTAGTTATACTGATAATCCAAGGGTGAGAGCAATATTCTTAATTAAATCAACATTAATACAGCTATTTCATAGAGAAATATGGTGTAGAAAGGGAAGACATAGGTTGTTCTAAATGGCTTAGAGCTGACTGCAAAAGCAGAACATAAATTGAAGAAAAACACTGAGGAAGAATAGCTTAACTGTGTAATATGTGAAATGATAGAAAGTAGTGTGGGAATGTATAGGTGGAAATAATTTAGGAAGGCTTTGCATATATGTCATATAGACACATATGTCTATATGATTGGCTGTGTTAACAAGTAAATTACTTAACCTCTCTGGTTTGCCTATTTTCTAAATTATTGAATGTGCTGATGATAAAAATTACAGCATGATGTTGTGATGATAGTGTGAAGTACCACATGTGTACAGCCTACTTTGTTACCAAGTACATAGTAGGTCTCAATTAATGCTAGTTCCCCTCTTCCAATTTTCATCTTTATTTTAAAACTGGGGAAGTAATGTGGGAGCACTCTCTGACCCTCAACCCTTCCGCTCCCTCTTTCCCCATTCTATGCTGATGAACGGCAGTGCCTGAGAGCGGTGCCCCATTGTTTGTAACTTTGGGCCATGATTGGTCCAGCACTGTATATAAGCTTCTGTACTTTCTGTAATAAATGGTGTTTCTGCCTCTCTCTCAGGCATAACAGTTTACCTACCCTGGAGTCTAGGTGGAGTGACTCTGCAGATGTCACCCCAAAACCTCGTCCTGTGAGACCCCACTTCATCTTCCCCATGGACCCCTTTTCGCCTCTCAGGACCCCGACTCAACAATAAGAAGTCGTGCCTTGTGGGTTTGCTGGATGAGTTGGGGTCCTGAAAGATGAAAGGGGCTCTCGGGGAAGACGAAGTGGGACGAGGTTTTGGGGTGACGGTCCGCGGAGTCGCTCCACCCAGACTCCAGGTTAGGTAAACTGTTCTGCCAGAGCAAGAGGCAGAAACACCATTTATTCTAGAAAGTACAGAAGCTTATATACAGTGCTGGACCAATCATGGCCCAAAGTTACAAACAATGGGGCACAGCTCTCAGGCAGTGCCGTTCATCAGCATAGAATGGGGAAAGAGGGAGGGGAAGGGTTGAGGGTCAGAGAGTGCTCCTACAAAGTAAGAAGTGTAGTTTCTCTGTAATTAAGGAGAATATGATGGTCCTTGACAATAGTCTAGAACAAAGATTGGTGAACTTTTCTGTAAAGGGGCAAATAATAAATATTTTCAGTTTTGTGGGCCGATGACCTCTCACAGCTACTAATCTGCCTTTGGTACTCAAAAACCACAGACAATACATAAATGACTTGAGTTTTGAGCAAACTACAAAGTTTGTTTACAAAAACAGGTTGTGATGCCAATTTGGCCTGTGAACCTAAGCTGCTGACAGCTGGTTGTGGGCCATAACATTAGCACAGTCCCAGGGGAGGGAACACAAAAGTTGTTTTTGAAATACGTGGAGACTTGAAGGGAGAGCTGTGAAAAGATCCTTCCAGGAGTTGAGAGTTTAAAATTTATTGTGAAAGTGAAGTTACAATACTCAAAAATATATAATTGATTATTTATCATTAAATAATATGATGACAAGGAAAAGAATAATTTAAAACCTAACTGTAATCTCATTCCTTCAGTGATATAGCTCTGTGCATTCCTGCATCATGTTCCCTCAGTGTTCCTACAGCACTCTGACTTCCTCAGGTTGTCTCACAGCAATCTGTTCATAGGCCTCCTAGTACCTGGTCCTGGAATGGGAACACTTGGGAGGCAGGAATTTGACTCTGTTTTTGTTTTTGTTTTTTTAATCCATATGGCTGAGCACAGCATCTGCCAATCTGCCAATAGACAAGGAAACAACAATAATGTATATGTATGTATATATATACATATATGCATATGTCTGCTGGGAATGTGGCTTAGTGGTACAATGCTTATCTAGAATGCAGGAGGCCCTGGGTCCAACTCCAGCTCCACAACAAATAAATGAATGAATGAATGAATGAATAAAAAATAAATAAAATATACACATATTTTTATCTATACACAAATATATATATGTGTTTTTTACAGGAGCAATGACTACTTATGAAAAAATCAGGAATAAGGCAACATACAAAATCAAAAGTTCTATGTAATCTTACAGCACAGAGAGTGCCTTATTAAGAATATGCTATTAATCCTTTCAAATATCATTCTTTGCTCACCCTGAGTGACTTCATGTCCATATAATATTTTAAAAGATAATAAAATTTTACATACAATATACATCTTGTTTTAAATTCAGTATAACATAGTAAGTACAATCCATATTATGAAATAATGAGTTTAATTATTTTTGTCATGTTTGCATCAAAATGCATTGAACTGGCAAGTCCTAATTAACTTAATGATTTTTCTATTGTAGGACATTTAGATTCCTTCTAGTTTTTGTAATTATTAATAAAGCTTCAAGAGCCTTTAAGAATATAACATTAAATAAATTGAAACGGTATTTTCAAATATATTCCAAAGAGTTAAGATTAGTCGATTATAATCAGTGTCACAAATGGGATTATCACGTTAGGTGAAGCAGGATCACACTACTATCATAAGCAGTGCATGTAGGCACCTATATTTATACCTTAATTTGTGACTTTATTAATGTAAAACTATGCCTAATTATTATTTTATCTTGGATTATTCAATTAGTCAGGTATACTATTTTTATACTTGATTGATTTATTTCTCATTTGTGTTTTTCATATCATTATCCAATTTCTTTATTGCTATTATGATGTTCATACCCATGCAAATCCACTCGTTATAGACTACAGGTATTAATCCTTTTTTGTATTTGATTAAACATTTTACCATTTGATATCCTGTAAAGTGTTTTTTTTTTTTTTTTTGTTATGTCCTCCTAGGAATTTTACATCCCATCCCATCCTCATTATCCACATTTTCTGAATACTTATTTCATATATTTCTGACCTTCTCTACTTAATTGGATGCTGGGAATTTATGAATTTGTATTCAGCTGGCTGAGTTTTTTTTTTTTTTTTCAATCTTAAGTTCATTTGTACTACCATCCAAGTTAATCAATCCTCTATATATTTTGATCTATATTGCTACAGATAACATTGCCTGTGATTTTTTGTGTGATTGTTTATCAAAACACATTAGAGCATTCTTCGCCAGAGAAACTCATAATATTATAGTGACTATAGATACATGAATGTCATAGTTCTATTAAATAATTCTAAATCAACATATTTTTATTTGCTGATATAATAGTAATACCAAGTTAAAATGGTAATTACATTTTTTTTTCATTTTATTACCTTTATCTTAACTTCTAGTAGAAGAGAAGATAGATTTTATAATTTGAGAGCACATCCTTTTAAGGCCTATCCATTATAATCAAATATTTTTTTCCTTAGGAACATTTTAATTGACATAAATGTGCATATTTATGAGTTACAGTGTATTCAATACAAGTATACAGTGTGTAATGGTCAAATCAGGGTAATGAGTATTTGCCTCTCCTTAAACATTTATTATTTCTTTGTGTTGGAAAATTTCAAACTCCCATGTTCTAGTTTTTTTTTAATATTTATTGTTTAGTTGTAGGTGGACAGAATATCTTTATTTTATTTTTATGTGGTGCTGAGGATCGAACCCAGTGCCTCACGTGTGCCAGGCGAGCACGCCACCACTGCACCATAACCCCAGCCCCCCATGTTCTAGTTTTTTATAAAATATATTAAAAATTGTGAACTATAGTCACCCTACTGCGCAGTAGAACACTAACTGTATTTTAATACTCAAGATCCAACCTCATCCTCCCTACTCTTCCTGGACCCTCTAGTGATCCCTATTATACTCTCTACTTCTTTTAAATAATTTTTTTATCTTTTTACTTATATGTGGAAGACATTGCCTTTTCTTGAATTTCATATGAATGATATCATATAGTATGTATATCTACATTCATGTCTTAGTTCTTTCACTCAGATATGATTTTTGAGATACATCTATATTGTTGCATATATCAACAATTTAATTTTTCCTTATTGTTGAGAACTATCATATTAACCTAAACTGGTTTTTATCCACTATCCTGACAAAGAATATTTGATTTGTTTCCAAGTTTGGGCTATTACAATTATTAGCAAAAATTAGCTGTCAAGTTGTTTTTCACTGTGGTTGAACCATTTTACCATTGCATTTGTAGGATCTGGGTGTTCTCGTGCTCCACATCTCCTTAGCAACTTTTGGTATTGGTAGTCATTTTAATTGTAATACAACATATATAGCATAAAATTTGCCATTAGTGACATTAATTGCATTCACAATGTTATACAACCATCATCATTACCTAGTTACAGAATATTTTCATCAATCCAGAAGGCAACTGTATGCCCATTATCCAGTAATAATACATTAAGCAGTAATTGCCTCATTTTCGTTTCTTTCTGGATCTAAGCAATCATTAATCTGTCTCTGGATTTTTGGCATTCTTTAATTTTAGTTCTTTCAATAGTGAGGTGACATCTCAGTTTGCCTTAAATCTTTACATTTTTTGGTGAATAATGATGTTGAACTTCTTTTTTTTACAAATTGGTCATTTTTATATCTACTGATACAAAGTCTGTTGAAGACTTGCCTATTTTTTCTTCTTTGTGTTATAGTATTGATTTATTAAAAGAGTTCATTTAGTTTTGATACAAGCTACAGGTCAGGTAAAAACATATGTATTGACCATGTTTTCTTGAAGTGTTGCTTACACCAATTTTTCAATACTGTCTTCTGATGAACAAGTTTTTAATTTTGATGGTCCCATTTTTAAGATCAGTGGGGATTTTTTCATTCTTAGAACTATTTGCTATCCAAGATTAATGAAGATATTCTACATTTCTAGAATTAATCATGTAATACCTTGAGTATAAATTTAAGAATCTTACAATAGAATACTTCCATAAGCTCCTTCCCCTCCACTGTACCATTGTCATGTATTTTACTTCTATGTAGATTACAAATACCACAAGAATACCATCAATATTCTTTAAAAAGTCAGTTGATTTTAAAGAAATAAAGAGAAGGAAAAATACATTATTTCATAGTTACCCACATTTTACTATTCTGGTACTCTTCCTTCCTTATGTAGATCTGAATTTCCATCTGGTATTGTTTTCTTTAAATCTAAAATACTTTCTTTAGTACTCCTTGATGTATCAATCTATTGGTGATTTATTAACTCATCTTTTTCATGTTGGGAAAAAATTTCACCTCATTTTCACCAATACCTTCATTAGGTATAATTCCCAATTGCTTTCTTATTCATATTTTTATTTAGATATATTAAAGACATCATCCACAGTGACAGTATCACTCTATTGTCTTCTAGTTTCGTATTTTTCCCCAATCAAAAGTCTGCTCTTATATTCTTATTCTTCTATATTTAATGTGTTCTTTATTGATAGGTCTTCAGAATTTGGTTATGATATAGTAAGTGTAGTTTTCTTTGTATTTATCTTCTCAGAATTCACAAAGCTTCTTTATAAATTGATACTTTTTCATTGAATTTAGGGAAATTATAGCATTATTTCTTCAAAAAGGTATGTATGTTTTCCTTTCGTGTCCTCTGTTTTCTTTTCTGGGTCCAAGTATGCAATGATAAAGCAGCTGACCTTGCCCAATGGGTCAATGAGGCTGTTATTCATTTTTTTAGTCTTTATTTTCTTGGATTCTCTCAAGGAATTAATTTTACTAATTTAAGTTCCTTGGCTCTTTAGTCTTCAATCTGCTGTTCTTCCCACTTAGTACTTTTTAAAACTGTCAGAAATTTTAACTTTCAGTACTAGACTTTTCATTTTCTTCTTGTTTGTATTTCCCATTTCTATTCTGACATTTTCTGTATGTTTATTTGTTCTCTCATTTTTATGTAAATCCTTAATAACTAAAATATTTGCCTATTAAATTCAACTTCTAGGTTATCTTGATGATCTGCTGTCTTTGTTTTAGGCATATTTTCCTACTTCTTTAAACTTCTAATAATGCCTTGAAACTATATTCTAGACATTACAGTTAATATGCTGTAGGGAATATGTATGTTTTCTTCCATAAAGAGCATCACATTTTGTTTCATTGGGCAGATCAATCACGGTCAGATAATTAACTTTAACTCATTGAGATTCTATGTGTCTATAGTTCTAGCCAAGAACCCATGGGAACCACTATGTAGAGTTCTTTGCTGACCACTTGTGCAGCTCCTTAGTGTCCTGCTCAGTAAATTTTAGCCAACTCAGAAACATCTCTGACACTGTTTCCTTAGCTTAGCAAGGCTTCTGTGCCTACTCAGGTTCCATCTCCTTGTAGCTTGTTCTAGAAACAGACCACAGGCAGAAAAGAAGCTTAAATGTGAATGTGTCTCTGCTTTCCTGAGAATCAGGGTTTTGTACTATCTCTGCCTAATACCTATAAACAGCTTTCTCAAATATTCTGTCCAGGTTATAGTTGCTTGCAACTACAAAATGAAGGGCAAATTACATAATGTGTGAAAGAAGTTTTCATCAGGGAACTTTTATAATTTTACAATCACACTGTATTGTAAAATGATAATAATTCATATTTATAATAATATTGCTTTCTCTTTCCTTGCAATGTTTTCACTCCAGAATGATCCACACTTATCCAATTTTTTAGCCTTGTTCTCTTTTTTTCTATGAAGAATATTGTTGGTTAAAAATAAATTTAGAAAAGCAATTTACAAGTCCCATAAAGAGCTGTAATTATATGCCATAGTAATAAAATGTTAAAAGAAATATTAAATATTGGAGTGGTAACTTAAAAACAATTATAATGATAACAGGGGAAGTAGTGTTAAGGGGATTAATATAAAGAAAACCTATTGAAGGGACCATTAAGTGTGTAGGTTATTGCAAGTTCTAAATAAGATATTGACATGGGAATTGAGAAAATTAAAGGCTAAGAGATGGGAAGGATCTGCTGGCTCAATATATTTTTTTGTACTGCATCGCATTTCAAAGACCTCTTTTACATATGGGTTGTAGAGATGTGAACACTGGCATAGAATAAAAATAAATTACTGAATAAAGGATAAGGAAAAATAAAATTGAGGTAAAAAGGTTAAAATTCTAGATCACATGTGAAAGGAGCCACAAGTGTGGCTATGAGATTACTATAGGAAAGAGGAAAAGAGGACACAGTATGCACAATGGCAAATGTAGATGTTTAGGAGACATTATTAATTAGGCAGGTTGTTAATGTACATATTCCAACATCTAAGAAAGACATCTCTGGTGTATTCTCACAGAGATACCATATCTCAGGGTGTTTCTGATGGGATCTTTATTTTAAAGCCAAGAATAAATTTGAGTCACAAAATTGCATCTTCTGATGCTTGGGGGTAATATTCTTTTTTTTATAGTGGTCATCCATTCCAACAGAAATATATTCACAAGAAGTATATTCATTATGAAATGATTGGGTGGGCTGGTGTATTTGATGTGCTGTGTATTGTCCTCCATACCACTTGTCAGTGCTCTTAAGGATTCTTCCTCTTTGCATTTCCAATCATATTCACTCTTTCTCATGTGTGCAAATCTGTAGACTATGCAGACATATGACCTAAGAGTTGACTTACAGACTGACTGAAAAAATGAATGAATGGACTAAGAAAAGATAAATATCCAAATTCTAAACAATACTTTTTTACACTGGAAACAAAAATCCATTCTGTGCAATGACAAGCATTTACTTACCATTATGTCACTTGGCCAAATGGGAGATATGGGAGCACTCATCTTGTAGAAAAATACTGAATCTAAGCTTACAATTGACCTTTTAAATATGTGTTATAGCTCGGGCTTCTCACTTCCTAGCTTTCTTTAGGCTCTGAAATGTTAGGACTGTGCTAATCTCAACAGGAACTTTGCAGCTTTAACCTTCCTAGATATAAGAGATATTTGCATAGTGTGAACTTTATATTGATTCTTAAGATTCATCAGATAAATGTCATTGATGTATTTTAAAATGAATAGGATCCATCTCATAAAACTGACATGGACAATTCAAGAAAATTTTTGAATTTTTATTCTAAACATAAAAGTCACCATTTTGTTAGAGCAAGAACAATTTCAAAACTTCTGGTTCTCTTACCTCTTCAGTCATGATTCCTGTGAGAGTCATTTTTACCTTGAGAAGTGGTAATGAATATTGATTTTTCTTATTTGTCCATGTACTTCCTTCTTTATTTGACTGTCCATCACACATGACTATGAGTTATTTGAATTTATGGAAAACATTTAAATGGAGACCCAAGTTAAACACAATAAAAAGATCAGGTGAGGGAGATGAAGAATTTTAGTAAACTGAAGAAAGGTTTTCACAATCCTTTTTATCTATGCCTTTCTATTTACAAATATACTTCAGATGATCTCCTGTTCATAATTCTAAGAAACAAATGAAACCTTTTTCAAAGTAGATTACAAAACAATTTATGTCATGTTGAAGTGACTAGACAAGAGTTATAATTCAGTATCACAGTTGATATGGTTCCTGGTTGGATTAGATAGATGTGATTGCTGAGCCATTTTTCCTCATTTGATAGGATGAATTATATGAATGCAATTCATAAAATATAAGCAATATTTGAATGTATGATAAATAACCCTACCTTGTCAAGAATTTTTTTTAACTCTGGATATTTTATTTGGAATTGGGTGTCTCTCAATGAGATTAGTCTGTAAGTTTTATTCTCATGCCCTTTTGATAGATTATTGTATCAGTGATAAGCAAAATTCATGATATTAGCTGAGAAACTATCAATATTTTCTACTTCCTGGAATATCATGTGGACTTTAAAATGATAGAAAAAGCTATTCATCAAAGGATCTAGGGACATTGCCAACCTCGATTGTATTTCTTTAACGACTTTTTTATAAATCCAATTATTATTGGTTTATTTGTTTTGCTTCTTATGTCAATTTTGGTCACACACATTTTCCTAGAAAATTATCGATTTGGGTTTGAGAAGTAAATCTCAGTGGTAGAGTACATGCTTAGCATGTGCAAGGCTCTGAGATCAATCCCAGCACCAAACAAACAACAACAACAACAAAAAGAAAAGATAAAAGAACCAAATTAATACAAATTTTTATGTCAAAATAAAATAACATCCCTAAAAATGGATTTTTTTGATATTATATTCAATAATTATTAACATATGTACCCAGATGTTATGTATTCCTTGGTAAATAGATTTGCCAGGCAAATTATAAATCAGCAATGTTTATTAATCTGTTTACTAAAAAATTCTAGTATCAGCTATCACCTCATTTTTGTTTAATGTAATTATTTCCCTAATATACTTGAACCCTGACAAATATGGTCAATTATACTACTCACACACAATATTCCTGTAAATACACTGTAAAGCAATTCTTTGTGGATCAAATATTTAGAGACATCAGTAAAAAGATTGAAAAAAAGTGTTATCTTACATTCATCTCTTTATCATATATAATTTCAAAATAACAAATGGATATTCCAAAATGTATACAAACATACATGTGAATACAGGTAGTGAAATTCTTTATATTTTTCCTCAATTTGTACTTCATTTACAGAATTTTGAATGGAATATTTTTCAGTTTTTTCCTTCTTGATTATTAAGTAGATATTAATTATATTCATTAGTTGCTAGCTACAAAATTTTACTGTTTTACTTATATTTTTATTTACAGCTTTTCTAATTCCTTGTTTTGACTTCATTTGAAACAGTAATTATTTGAGATGTTTCTTTTCTTAATTTAAAAATGGATTCTAATGGTTTGGATTTAAGGTGTCCCCCAGCAGTTCACCTATGAGGCAATGCAAGAAGGTTCAGAGGAGAAATGATTGGGTTGTGAGAGTGATTAATCCCCTGACAGGGATTAACTGAATGGTAACTGAAGTGGTAGGGTGTGGCTGGAGGAGGTGGGAATCGGGACATGGCTTTGAAGTATATATTTATATCTGACAAGTAGAGTCTCTGCCCTCTGATCACCATGTGAGCTGCTTCCCTTTGCCACACTCTTCAGACATGATGTTCTGCCTCACATCAAGCCCTAAGGAATGGAGCCACCTTCTGTTGATTAAGACCTCTGAAACCATGAGCCCTCAAAACTTTCCTCTCCTAAAATTGTTCTCGTCAGGTCCTTTAAGTCACAGCAGTAAAAAAGCTAACTAAAACATGGATGAAGACTTTTTCTTTAAACTTTTGCCATTAGAATCCAATTTCTTGCACTTTAATTGGAGATAGGCCTGCACAAATGCGACATTAGGAGCTTATTTAAGTATTCTGTGTGATATAATCAGGTTTTTAGATGCTCACAAAAATATATAGTCTTTCTTTATAAAATAAAATATAAATCAGCTTATTAATAATTTATTCACTAAATAATATTCATAAAAACTTCATTAAAAATCACATAAAAATGCCAAAGTTGTAGATGTTCTAGGTGAACATATTTTTAAAAAGGCACCAAACAATTTAAGATTTGCAAGGAAATGTTATAATTGGTAAAAATTTTTTTAAAAATTTCTCTTATTTATTTTTGCCTAACTGTTCTGTGTAAACTTTGAATGGCATTTCGAAAAATTCAACTACAGTCGCTTGTTTTTCAGTTTTTGTTGACTATGAGTTTTTAGTTTGGATTGGCTTAGTCATTAATTCTTTCAACAAGTACTCACTGAATATCTATCATATTTCATGTGCATTTCTAGCTACTGCAGGCATATTTGTTATAGAAAAAATCCCCCCAAATCCCTGTTTTCATGGGGTTCCCTTTCTAGAATCATAGTACTATCTTTGATATTGTGATATTGACACTAAAAGATGATGAAAGATGTATTAATTTTGGCTTGTCCTTTTGTAAAAGATACCTATTCAGTGTTAATTTGCAACTTTTAATATTTGTACTTGTTCTTCCTTAAGTTTGTATTTACCCAGAATAATTTTACCTATCCTTTGAAGTCTTTTCCTTCTATCTCCTTTCTCTTTATTGACTGATTCTTTTAAGAGAATATACTATTGTGATATCCTTGATTTCACTGTTTGCTCTACTTTTATATTTACTTGGCCCATTCAGTCACTATGTGTTGGTATATAACCCGAGACAGGCAGTTTTCTAATTTCTGGATGTAGGATTGTGCATGATACCACCAACATTCCTGCTTCACTGGAATATACCTTTGAGGCGGTAGAGACAGACCATACTTTAGATAATTTTTACTGCTGTGAAGACAATAAAGTTAAATAACATAAAGGAAGTGTGTGATATTTTAGATAAATGTTCAAGGAAGAATTATTTAAGTAGAATTCTCTAAGTAGGTGACATTTGTTGATTTATAAATAAAGATCCAATCTTCAAGGATTTAAGATAATAGTGTTCTAGGGAGAGGAAAACAGGTGAGTAAGATTTAGGAAATGAAAAAAAAAAAAAAACATTATAGCTTGAATGCATGGAGCTAAGTGGGAGTGAGGGCAGGAGTGTGCAGGGCTTTGGAGTTGCAGAGTGAGTTAAGTAGGCAATAGAATGCTAACATAAGACCACTATCATAAAGTCTGACTTGCATCTGAGAACAATCAGGGCAAAGTCTGCTGTCAATCAAAGTAATAGAACTTCTATATAGAACATGAAAGAAAGGTATCTAAAACTGATTCTGCCAATTGTTAATCCATCTCTCACCACAATATTATCAGAGCAAAAACTGAGAATTTCTTAGAGAGCAATGTCTTTGAATAGAATAAGGAATTCTATAAAACAGCTCTAGTTTCCTTGTTCATTTCCATAGACACAAACCTGGCACTACATCCCAGTCAAGAAAGGAATCTTCTGAGAGTATGTTCAGAAAGACTGACAAATGTTCCAGTATTGGGCAGGTACTAAAACTGGTGCCTCTGAAGGCCTGAGTCTGGCTGGCTAGGCCTGGGAAGGCAGAGGTGAAAAGTGTGTTGAAACAGACTGAGGTTTGGAGTCTGGCAGGTAAGGACCCCATGGTTTTCCTGTGGAATACATGTGAAGAGGACAGGTGGGTGGAAATCTGGTTGGAGAGACACGTGATGGGTCCCTGTGATGGATCAGTGTGGTGAGGACTGCCAGAAGGCTGGGCAAAGGGGGTCAGAATTGGCTTCAGAGGAGGCACTGTCACCCTGGGGTGCTAGAGTTAAGAGAAGCCAGTGACAAGGCTAGGCTAACTTGAAGAAGGGGGCAAACTTAGAACTCATCCCCTTTCCTCTAGCAAGGTGTGCCAGCCATCAGTAAGGGAAGTAGAGAAGCTTTGGAAGGAAGGAGAGGTCAACTTTTGTTTCAGATCACATTGGACTTTGGTAAATTAGAAAAATTAAGCTTACTCAGTATTAGATAGTGACTAATAATCTATGAAATCAGCATGGTATTCAGGAACAGGGATATGAAACTAAGCCTGTTTTTATCATTTCATTCCTATAAATTCATTTTGTTCAATAAGTTGACTGCTAGGACTTCAATTTATAGATTCATTTATTTTTGTAAGTGATATATTTGGTCTTAGATTCTGCATATATGTAGCCTCTGTTTTTGTGGATATAATATGGAAACTATATTCTTAATATTTTATACTACTTACCTTTCTATCAAGAATAATTTTTTACCTTTATACTATTTTAGCCATAAAAATCAATTTTTAGACAGAGTTTTATTGCTCTACTTGAATCCTTTTAAAATCACAATCTCCTTTTCTGAATTATTTGTTATATATCTTTCAGTAAATTGGTATACAACCTTGAGTAATTTTTTCAAGAAATTATATTGGCCTCTAATGCCTGAGAATTGCTTTCTACTGCATTTACATAGGAATGACAACCTGGTTGGATAAATATGTTCTGAATGTACAATCTTTCACACTTTAATTTTTTCTTTCCTTTCTACTCTGTATTTCACAGATGCCTATTGAAAATCTGTTTTGGGTTCAAAAGATATTTGTAGAGTGTTTTGTTTTGTTTTGACATCATCCTTTTTATTACCAGGCTTTGTCTAGGTTTAGTTCAAGATTTCTTCAAAACTTCAAGGTCAAAATTGTTTTGTTTTTATATTTGTTTGACCACTTCTTCTGATCTGTCTGTTCTGTTTCTTACTTTGTATTATCACAAATTTAAACTCCTTATTCTTTGTATAAACTGGACCCACATACAATCATTCATGGCTTTGACCTTGAAGTGGCCTTGGGGCCACTCCCTGTCCTCCGGCTTGCTTCTCCAGCATCAATGCTATCACTTGAGAAGCCCAATCTGCCTTCATACCAATGTAAAATTAGTGTGTTCCAAAGTATAGACAACTCTTTCTAGTCTTCAGAGCTGACTCTGGTTTTCCTCCATTTTTTCTTTTCTTTTAGCCACTTCTACAGCAATCATGGGGTTGTATTTACCTGTATTCTAGTAAGAAGTGTATACAGATATCCAAAAGCATTTATTTTAAGCAGTGTTATATCTTGCATTCTGAAGCAGTATTGTATCTTGCAGTCTCATAGAAATGTCTGTATTACTGAATTTGGCTGAAAGTATATAAGTAGATTTATTGACATCTGTCAATGCACATTATTAAAATACCTTCCCAAAATGTCAAATTTTAAATCTTCTGTCAGTACATAGTATATCTGTCTTTTTTGGTTTTGGTTTTTATTTGTTTGTTTTGTTTTGCTTTGTTTTTTTGCTTTTTATTTTGATAGGCTAAAATCATGTCTCAATGTTTAAGTAAATTTGAATTTTGCTCCAATAAGATGAAACATGATTTCATAAAATACTTTAGTGTTTTGTCAATTATCTATGCAAGTCTTTGGTCTTTGTAAAGTAGTTTTTAATAGATAACTTAGAAATTTGAAGTTCTTTTTATACTAAGAATATTAAGGCCATGCTGTAATGAATAGGGCCCTTAAAAATAGTCTTTTATTCCTGTGTAGATTTTTAATTCATATAGTCAAGATAATTTACTGTATGAATTTTACAATGTTCAAAACAAGAATATTTATAGGTTTTAGAAATAGGTTGTGATGTCTAATATATTTCTAATAAAAATTAGGTGTCATGGCTCATTATTCTTTCCTCTTTTCCTATCTTGAAAAAGAAATCACTAAATCTAATGATCAGAACTTAAGTGCCTAAATTCCTTCTCAAGGATTTCAATTTTAGAGACAGCAATTTTTTTTCTTTAGTTTCTCTTTCAGCACAATAATTTCAAGTGTCCTTAAAAATAGAAGAAAAGGAATTTTTGTGAATTATAAGAATAGCTCCAAAAATCACATTTTCCCTTACAAAAATTGAGGGTCAAAATCATGTAACTCACATAAGAAAAATTGAGTGAATTAAATGAATTATCAACATCCAGAACCAAATTGTATTAAAACTTGTAAAGTTCTCATATAAAAGTCCTTTTTTATATTTATTGTCAGCTACATTTTTTTTTCTCTACAGTTTTTCCAAAACAGGGCAAAATAATTGACACAAATTGTCATATTAAAATATTTGTTGAATATAACAAGAAAATTTTGAAGTTTTGAGCTGAGTGTGTGATGGATGTATTGGTAGTGTACTGACACCGCACAGGGGATACGTTTCCGAGCCCTGGGGTATCTGGATTTGCATTGTCTTCTAACATGGAAGAGACTTGGTTTTCCGTAGACTTGTTGGACTCTAAATGTATTTGTTCGATGCACATTTCTTATTACGCCATTGCCCTTGCCATTCTATCACAAGGGCATAAAACTCAAGACAGTTTCCTTCAGCCAGAAGCTGATATGCTATGAATCTCAGCTGTCTTTGAGACTCAAGACTTTCACCAAGATATGTCTTGTTGTGGATCTGATTTGACTATTTTGCAGGGACATGGTGGTCCTTTCTATTTAAATACTGGGTTACTATGATGATTAAATGATTAAATTATTAAAACCATCCTGCCCTTCTCTGGGTATTTATGTTTCTTTGTTTTGTTTTGTTTATTTGGTAATTTATTTTATTGGTTATTTTTAGTTATACATGACAGTAGAATCCATTGTGACATAATTATAAAAGCCTGGAATACATCTTCTACTAATTCATATTCTAGTACCTCTCCATTCCCTTCTTTCTCCCCTGCTCCCTTCCCTCTATTGATCTTTCTGCCATTTACCCATAGTTATGTTTTAAAATTAATTTCCTGTTGATGTACATGATGGTGAGATTCATTGTGATACATTCATATATGTGCATAGGAAAATTATGTCAAATTCTTTCTATTTTCTTTCCTTTTCCCATTCCCCTTCCGCACCCTTCATTCCCCTTTGTCTATTCCACTGAATTTCTATTTCCCCTTATTGTTGCTTAGCTTCCACATTTCAGAGAAAACATTCGACCTTTGATTTTGAGGATTTGCTTATTTCGCTTAGCATGATAGTCTCTATCCATTTACCAGCAAATGCCATAAAGCCACTTTTCTTTGAAAATGAAGGATGAAGGATATTCCATTGAGTATATATAACACATTTTTTTATCCATTCATTGGTTGAAGGGCACCTAGGTTGTTTCCATAGCTTGACTATTGTGAATTGTGCTGCTATAAACATTGATGTGGCTGTCATCATTTTAGTATGCTGATTTTAAATCCTTTGGATATATACTGAGGAATAGGATAACTAGGTCAAATGGTGGTTCCATTCCTAGTTTTTTGAGGAATCTCCATACTGCTTTCCAGAGTGGTTGCACCAGTTTGCAGTCCCACCAACCATGTATGAGTGTACCCTTTTCCCCACATCCTCATCAACATTTACTATTACTAGTATTTTTGGTAATTGCCATTCTGACTGGAGTGAGATTAAATCTCACATTGTTTAGTGTGCCATCTGATTATATTTACTAATTATTTTACAATTTTTTTCCCATCAGTATTCATACATAAGATGAGGAGCTTTGTTTGTTTTGAAATTGTACTCTCATTAACCAGGTTGGATTTCAATGATATTGCCTTTCCTGTTCTTTGCAGCAGCAGATAATATTTGATAAACATGTTTAAGGTTTTGCAGTTGTACAGTAGAGAACTGTATAAGCCAGTCTTTCTTTGCTGTTTGCTTGTTATTGCTGTTTTATGTTTGGTTGGTTGTGTAGAGGAGCTTACCTTGACATAGGTGATTTTTACATTTTTACTTGGTCTTCCAGTGCAACAATCTTTTGTTGCTGAAACTACATCTTCTTCCTCTTCCTTCTAATTATCATTTTTATTATAAATAAAGAAGAGAGGGTGAATATGAAAGGAGAACAGAGAGTGAGTGAAGAATAAAAGAGAATAGAAGTAATACTAAGAATTAAAATAAGAAAATAGATACATATAGAACAACTGAGGAATAGAGTAGAGGAACTATTTTAACTCAGTGTAGGAACTATTCCAATATTTTTTGTTGTTGTTAGAACTCTTTCACTGCTATACTAAGAAAAACATCACTGGAGAAGATTGGAAAAGGCATCTCTGCTTTCTTTAAGATGACATATTCATGCCATTTTTAGGCCCAAGTATAAATATTTTTTAATTAACTTCTCATAGATGTATGCAATGGTAAGATTCACTGTAGTACATTCATGTATGTACATAGGAAACTGATTCATTCTACTACCTTTCCTTTTCCATCCTCCCTCCCTTCCCTTCAATCCCTTTCATCTAATTCACTGAATTTCTGTTCTTACAATTTGGGTTGGATTGAAATGTTTTGACTTTGTAGTTGTGGAATTTCCTGACACATTACCAATAAGTTGAAAACAAATTGAGAAACGTTGTTGTAGATTGCTCACAAAAATTTATACACTAATTAAAATATAAAAATGTAGTATTATATCTTTATATTTCTAAGATCTTTCAAGGTAAATACTTAGTCTCTTTGGATAAATGACTTTGCTAATCTTCATTGTCTGTTTTATTCAATTGATCTGAAAAAGAGTCAAACATTTTTTATTTGAGATTCTGCTTAAAGTGGCTTAAACTCATAATTAGTGATGAAGACTTTAAAGATTTACTTATTCTTACGAGACAAGATCATAGTATGCCTTTTTATGATTTCTCTTATATATTTTAATATGATCTCATAATTTTAATAATTTTATCTTATTTTATAAAAATATTTTATATTTTGTTATATAAAGCAGCTATTTATTTTGGTATATTTATTTTTCATTCAGACGCTTTGATTTCCAATTAGTTCTAATAGATAGAAATGCACATAGTCGGCAAGCATTTATGAATATGATGCCAAGTTTCCAAAATTTATAGCCAATATATCTGATTTGTGTCTTATTGAATTAATAAAACATCAGGCTGATATTTCTCCTTTTCTTAATCCAAATTGTAATGAGAATGTTTTCAGAGTTGCATTTGAATATGATGCTGGCTGTTCTCCATATTACAAGAGAACCTCTCTATTCCTAATTTACTATTGGGAATTTTCTATGATTTCTTGTTACTCAGGCCTGCTTTAAAAAGTGGGAGTTCCAACAGATCTCTTTATAAACACAGTCGAATAACTAATAACCCTAATTTTCAGGAAATATCTTTATTCTTCAGTTAAATCCCTACTGCTTTAATTTAAACAACCTCTTATGCTATCCCTCATGAATTGAAGTAGTTTGTTATTAACATTTTTCTCTCTACTAACCCATCTGATACAATATTGGAAAGGCTTAATTACATCTGTCCATACTCTTCTCTGTATGTGGATAAAAAGTACATAAACGTTCTTTCACATGGTATTTACAGGTCTCTGAACCAACTCCAAACTTTTCTTGGATCATGTTTCAAAGCAATGTAATTTGTCATATTCTTTCCAAATGCTTCAATGAATCTATATGCAATATATTACAACTGGAGATTTTTTAAGTGATAAAAATAATAGAGAGCTTCAATAATCTGAAAAGATAATAAGAAAATCCATTCTATTTAAATATGTACATGTATGAGTTAAATATTAATGTAGCCTGAAAACCTAGAGATGCTGAATATGAGTAGCTTTTGTAGTATAAACAAAATAAAATATCTACTAAAAGCAAAACTTGGATTATTTGTTGGAGTCTGTTGATGTAGATACAACTAAGTAAAATAAAATGAAAAATAACTGAACAAATAAATTAATAACAATTCACATAACTTTTAATGATTAAAATAATTACATATCAACATTTTAATAATATGTTTCATAGTTATACTCTGTTATGAAGTTCAAATCACTAAGGACAGTTGAGTATTTACCTATGTGGAGAAAAGTTTGTTTTGCTTCATTATGGTAAATGCTAGACAACACTTCTTTTTAGGCAGTTGTATTCCTTTAAAATATCTACTTGGATTCCTGTAATTGCCATGCATCTAAGAGTAGGCAGTTAGTGGGAAGGTATGGATGTCAAGAAACACTGATTTTATCACTGAATTCCAGGTTAATCTTATTATATCTTTCTGTATTCATAATTTTTCATTTGATAATTACTCTATTTAAAATTATTTTCATATGTACTTTAAAATATTCAATGAAGTATATATTCATTGGAACAATTACTGTTATTACATTCACTTCCCCTATCACCATACTTCTCACATAGGAAAATTTTTTAACTAGACACTTGACCTGATGGCATAAATTATTTAATAGTAATTCTTAACGTTTCCATACAAAGAAAATGATGATCAAAAGACAATATTCTAGTTTTACTTTAAATAATCATTAGGCAAAAGGAAATTCTTGGGAAATTGGATTTCCAGTTTGAAAGTAAACATGCTTAGAAAATTAATTTAGCAATATAAAATCATGTTATAAATCATGCTGCAGTGCTCACTTCGGCAGCACATATACTAAAATTGGAACAATACAGAGAAGATTAGCATGGCCCCTGCGCAAGGATGACCCGCAAATTCATGAAGTGTTCTATAAAAAAAAAAAAAAAATCATGCTGCATTGGAGGTTATACTTGCCACCATCGGTTTCCATGGAGTTTAGGTTGCTAAAAATAATATTAGGTGATTAGTCAAAGATAAGTATGAATACTGCAAAGTATATATGAGTTAGAGGAGATATTATTAAATACTGTCAGTAATTAAATGCACAGCAAGACAGTAAAAACTCTGATAGTGTGAAAGAATTTTAAACTTACGTCTCAGACTATATGGTTTGAGGTTCTTACCTTAGATAATAAAATGAAACTTTTTGTTTTCAAAGAACATTTTTTTCTAGACAAAATCGAGAAGCTCACAAAACATTAAAAACAACATTGACATTATTTAAACATGTTTTCATATATGTATATTAAATTACTTTCAGAAACAATTCTTGAAATTTGAGACACACATGGATCTTATTCATTTGCTTGTTTCATCACTAGTTTTACTAATCAGTAGAGTAAATTCTAAATAAAAATTTATGGAATTAAGAAAATGAATGTATGTGTTTATTAAAATAAGCTGAAAATATTTTTGACGAGAGCACACTCTGAAACAAACTCTCACAATGAAAGATTTAGGATTATAAATATTTTATTTTCAAATTGGCTAATTGTTCCTTAAAGACCTAGAAACTATGAATGCCTGGATCATATGATTTATAATTTTTAGAACTATTTAGTGGAAAAAATGACTTTTTCTCTTGATAATCTTCCAAATACGTGTATTTTCCTTCAGTGTTTTTAGACAGCATTTTATAATAAGTCTAGCACTGTCTTCATCAGGCTAAAGAAATGCACTAAATATAAAATGTTATCCTGAGCTAAAAGTGCTCTCTGAGGACAGTTGTGCAGAGGACAACTATTCCATCTTCACAGATTACCAGTGACCTAAGAAAAGATGAGGAAGTTCCAGCAGTCAAGTAGAAGAATTAGGTTTTGAACTCCTAAACACTAAGTCTACTGTGATCACCCATCATGATTAAAATCGGAAATCCTTCAAGTGTCACTAATTTAAATAGAACTTTTGTTGTTTTATAAAATCCAATGAACCATTCAGAGTGAATGAATCCAATTTTTTCCCTTTCCCCTGCCACTGCACCAGTGATCTAATTCAACCATTATAAAGTAATTCTTTCTATTTTCCTGTGGCCTAAGCAAAACTTAAAATATGGGGACAAAGTAATTATCATTGACAGAAATAAGAAAAATGTAGTTCCCTCTTCTGCTTTTCTTTTCCCATTTAATATGGATTTTTCAAGGAGATGAATCGGAGAGTGGTTTTTAGTATGCTTATTATTCAGTGGTATGGGGGAATGCAGATAGAACTGGTAACAGACTTTTAAAATTTAAAAGCTTCTTTCACAAAAATGTACCTCTTTCTCAAACAAGAAAGTAAAACCATTTATAGGTAATTAAAGCCAATAGTCAGAAAAGGCAAATTTAAGTTTTTTTTCTCATTTCTGAACATCCTCCACTCCCCAGCCTTTAGTTGCTTCTATTAATAGAAGGAAAGAAATATGAAGGCGGCTTTCATCTGGCATGTATTTTACATGGGCATTGTTTTCTCATTTGGTCATACAAATTTATTGAGTTCCCCTTATATTGTAATAATTGTTAACAGGCACTTTTGATAAAATGATGCATAACACAGGTAAGTCCCTTATTGTCACGGAGGTTATAATTTAGAAGAAGACAAAAATTTTTTAAAAATATGGACATTAGAAAAAGTTCTGTGTAGATGGATGTCTAAATTTGACCAAGATGCATGACCTACAATAGACAAATGCTCTTCCATAGAACAAAGAAGCTTGATAATTTTTTTTAACATTATAGAATTATTGTAGTCATTGGAGAATTATTGTAATAAGAACTTGGATAACATAATTCATGAAAAACAGCAGCTGGAAGTTAAGTGAACTAATAGTTTGCAACCAGTGGTTTTTATTCCGAATTCTAAACAAACAGAAAAGTACACAGAAGGAGGAGTATAACTTTTAACAACACCTTGGTGGCAGACACAGATAAAAACTTAAAAGGGCCAGATAGCAGGTACAGGAAATGATATCAATACCATTTGTTTCACTTTATATATCTGTCAAATTTTAAAATTACATAGGGCATAAGATTAAGAAGTAAAACATGACCAGAATGCTGTGTTACTATAGCTCTGTAGTATAATTTGAGGTCCAGTATTGTGATATGCCTCTAGCATTGTTCTTCTTGCTCAGGATTGCTTTGGCTATTCAGGGTCTCTTTTTCTTCCAAAAGGACTTTAGGACTATTTTTTTCTAGTTCTATGAAAAATGTAATTGCTATTTTGATGGGGATTGCTTTGAATCTGATAACACTTATGGTAGGATGTCCATTTTGGTAATATTAATTCTGCCTATCCAAGAACATGGGAGTTATATCCATCTTCCAAAGTCATCTTCAATTTATTCCTTCAATGTTCTATAGTTTTAATTATAGAGTTCTTTTACCTCCTTGGTTAGATTTATTTCCTTTTTCTTTCTTTCTTTTTTAGGTTATTATACATGAGATGGTTTTCCTAAATTCTTTTCAGCAGATTCACTATTGGAGTATAGGAAAGTGAATAATATATGTTATGTTGATCTTGTATCCTAATACTTTGTTAAATTTGTTTTTGAGATCTAGACGTCTTCAGCTAGAGTTTTTGTTGTTGTTGATGTTGTTGTTGTTTGTTTTGTTTTTAAACTGGGACTTCTAAATATAGTATCATGCCATCACAAACACAGATAAAATAGATGACTTTTCCTATTTATATCCCTTTCATTTCCTTCCATTGCCTGATTGTTCTGGCTAGACTGTCAAGGACTATGCTGAATAAAAGTACTGTTGATATAATACATCTTTATTTCTGTGTTTTAGAAAATGCTTTCAGTTTTTTTTCTGTTCAGTATGATGTTGTCTTTCAGTTTGTCATATATAGCTTTTCCAATATTGAAGTAAATTCCTTCTATCCTTAGTTCTATGTGTTTTAAGCATGAATAAGTGCCAAATTTTGAGTTTTTTCTGTCTACTAAGATAATCATGTGATTCTGTCCTTAACAGTATTTGTGGTAAATTACTTTTATTGATTTGTGTATTTTGAACCAAACTTGCATCCCTGGGATGAAACTTACTTGGTCATGATGCACTATCTTCTGGATGTGTTTTTGAATTCAGTTTGTTATATTTTATTAAGTATCTTTTCATTTAAGTTTTCAGGAATATTGATCTAAAGTTTTATTTCCTTGATGTGCCTTTGTCTGACTTTTATATCAGGGTGATACTGGCTTCATAAAATGAAGGGCAGTGTTTCCTCTTTTTCTATTCAATGGAATAATTTGAGGAGGTTTGATATTAGTTCTTCTTTAAAGGTCTAGTAGAACTCAACTGAGAATCTATACGGTCCTGGGCATTTCATTGTTGGAAGACTGTTAATATGTGCTTCAATTTTATTGCTTGATATTGGTTTAAGTTTTCTGTATCCTCACAGTTCAATTGAGGTAGATCATGTGTCTATAGGAATTTGTTAGTATCTTCAAGATTTAATAGCTTACCAAAACAGACAAAAGACCAATGGAATAGAATAGAAGCATAGAGACAAATCCAGAAGATCTTAGAAGATGGAAAGATCTCCCATGCTTATGGATAGACAGAATCAATATTGTCAAAATGGCCATACTACCAAAAGGGCTATATAGATTCAATGCAATTTGAATTAAAATCCCAATGAAATTCCTCATAGAAATAGAAAAAGCAATCATGAAATTCATTTGGAAAAATAAGAGACTCAGAATAGCCAAAGCAATTCTTAGCAAGAAGAGTGAAGCAGAAGGCATCACAATACCAGACCTTAAACTATACTACAAAGCTATAGTAACAAAAGCAGCATGGTGTATTGGCACCAAAATAGACATGTAGACCAGTGGTATAAAATAGAAGACACAGAGACAAACCCACATAAATACAGTTATCTCATATAGACAAAGGCACCAAAAACCTACATTCGAGAAAAGACAGCCTCTTCAACAAGTGGTGCTGGGAAAACTGGAAATCCATATGCAGCAAAATGAAACTAAATCCCTGTCTCTCACCATGCACAAAATTCAACTCAAAGTGGATCAAGGACCTAGGAATTAGACCAGAGACCCTGCACCTAACAGAGGAAAAAGTAGGCCCAAATCTTCATCATGTTGGATTAGGCCCTGACTTCCTTTACAAGACTCCTAAAGCACAAGAAATAAAATCAAGAATCAATAAATGGGATGGACTCAAATTGAAAAGCTTCTTCTCAGCAAAAGAAACAATCAATGAGGTGAACAGAGAGCCTGCATTCTGGGAACAAATTTTTGCCACACACACATCTGATAGAGCACTGATCTCCAGGATATATAAAGAACTCAAAAAACTTAACATCAAAAAACCAAACAACCCAATCCATAAATGGGCTAAGGAACTGAACAGACACTTCTCAGAAGATATACAATCAGTCAACAGACATATGAAAAAATGTTCAACATCTCTAGCAACTAGAGAAATGAAAATCAAAACTACTCTAAGATTCCATCTCATTTCAGTCAGAATGGCAGTTATCAAGAATACAAACAAAAATAAGTATTGGCGAGGATGTGGGGGGAAAAGGCACACTCATACATTGTTGGGTGGGACAGCAAATTGGTGCAAGCACTCTGGAAAACAGTATGGAGATTCCTTAGAAAACTTGGAATGGAACCACCATTTGATCCAGCTATCCCACTCCTTGATCTATACCCAAAGGACTTAAAAAGAGCATACTATAGTGACGCAGCCACATCAATGTTTATAACAGCTCAATTCACAATAGCTAAACTGTGGAAGCAACCTAGATGCCCTTCAATAGATGAATGGATAAAGAAACTATGGTATGTATACACAATGAAATATAACTCAGCATTAAAAGAGAATAAAATTATGGCATTTGCAGGTAAATGGATGGAGTTGGAGAATATCATGGTAAGTGAAGTAAACCTATCCCCAAAACCAAATGCTGAATGTTCTCTCTGATAAGTGGATGCTGATCCACAATGGGGGAGGAAGCATGGGAAGAATGGAGGAAATTTGATCAAAAGAGAGGGAGGGAAGGGGAGGGGATATGTGGGCAGGAAAGATGGTGGAATTAGGTGGACATCATTGCCCTAGGTACACATATGACTGCACATATGGTGCAACGCTACATCGTGTAGAACCAGAGAAATGAAAAGTTGTGCTCCATTTGCACACAAAGAATCAAAATGCATCCTGCTGCCATGTATACCTAATTAGAATAAATAAATTTTAAAAAATATACATGGATACAGTCATTGGATACTGAACAAAGTTGCCAAAAAAAAAAAAACAAAAAAAAACCCATTTTTAACAATTGGGGCTGGGAACATTGGATATCCATATGTAGAAGAGTGAGACTCTCTTACCCTGCACAGAAGTCAATTCAAAGTGGATCAAAGACAGGAATTAGACAAGAAACTCTGCAACAACTAGAAGAAAATGGAGGTCCAACACTCCAACGTGTTGGCATAGGTACTAATATCCTTAATGAGACTTCTAAAATGCAAACAATAAAACCCAGAATAAAAAAAATCCTTCTTCACAGCAAAGGAAACAAGAGCATAAAGAGAGAGCCTATAGAACTGGAGAAAATCTTTGCCTACTTCTCTACAAACAGGGGATTGATATCCAGAATATATAAAAAAATTTCAAGAAACTTAACACCAAAACAAATAAACAGATAACCAAATTAATAACTGGAGAAGAGAACTAAACAGACACTTCTCAAAAGAAGAAATATGGCCAAAATATATGAAAAAATGTTCAACCTTTCTAGCAGTCAGGAAAATGCAAATCAAAACTGCATTGAGTTTTCATCTTACTCCAGTCACAATGGTAATTATTAAGAATACAAATAATAATTGCTCGTGAGTATGTGGGGGAAAGGTGCACACATACGTTGTTGGTGGGACTAAAACCAGTACAACCACTCTGGAAAGTAGTATGGAGATTCCACAAATAACAAACACACACACACACACACACACACACAAACTAGGAATGGAACTGTCATATAACCCTGCTATCCCATTCCTTGTTATTTATCCAAAAGAACTAAAATCAGCACACATAGTGATACAGCAACATCCATGTTTATAGCAGTGCAATTCACTATGGTCAGTTATTAAACCATCCCAGATACCCATCAACTGAAGAATGAATAAAGAAAATGTGGTATGAGTACACAATGGAATTTTCCTCACCATAAAATAAATAAAATTTTGGCATTTGATGATCAATGGATGGAGCTAGAAAACATCATCCTAAGTGAAGTAAGCCAGATCCAGAAAGTCAATGGTTGAATGTTTTTTCTCATATGCAGAAGGTAAACCAAAATAAAAAATAGTAGTAATCATAATAATAATACTAAAAAATGGATGGGGCATTCCATGAATATAGAAGAGAGATCGGTGGAGTAGAAAGGGATTGGAAGCGAGAAAGGGAGGAGGGATGGGAAAGGAAGGAACAGTTGAATGAAACTGACCAAACTATCCGATGTACATATATGAATATAGCACAGTGAATTTCACCTTTGTGTATCTCTATAATGCACTAATAAAAAACTACAAATTAAAAATAAAAGAACTGACACATGAGCTGAAGAATCCAAACCAAATTTCTAGTAGTATTCATGTGTTAAGGAAACCAAGATTAGGGTTCAGAATTTACAAATGAGTGCTTCAGATTTAACTGGAGAGCTATATCCAACATTGTAGATAAGTCAAAAGTAGGCAAAACCTTAATAATCCTGAAATTTGGTCTTATCCTTGGGTATGATTGGATTATATTGGCCAACCCACATTATGTGTCCTTATCAAGAGAAAAACTAAAAACTTTCTGGAGAGACTTCAGATCTTCAACATTTTTGCATACATGATATCTGAAAAAATTTTTAAAAGGGCTAATCCCCTGCTAAATATAAGAGAAAAAATAGCTAATAAAATAATATCTATGGATGAAATTAATTTTGATAGGCAGACAGGATTTAAAAATAGTTATGTTTAAGTAATATGCTCAAGAAAATAAAGAAAGTGTTAGAAAAACAGATTTTCCTGAGGTACTTGGAATTTATAAAGGTAAAGTGCAATTCTAGAATTGAAAACAGGACATGGGTTGATATTGTCAAGGGAGATATAAATTTAATTGGCTGTCCTTACAAAAAAGGGCCAGTGACCCACTATGGGAAATATTCAAGTTGTTTTTGTTTTTGTTTGTTTGTTTGTTTTTGCTTCCACTACCACACATAAGAGATGAAAGGGATTGTGTGACTTTTTAGATCAGTTCTGCACCACACAAAAATGTTTGCAAAAGTACCTGGGCCTGTACCCCCAGGAGAAAAAAGAGAAAGAGGACAAACCAGCAGCAGAGTGGAAGAAATGAATCCCTCAGAAACTCCTGTAAGTACAGAGGAAGGGGCCAAGTGAATGAAGGCCACAAAATCTGCGCTCCTCTTTGTATGTTTCAGATATAGAGCGACCTGTGGGAAAATCTTTTGGTCACTCCTAACAGAATTTCTTTTCTCCTGTCAGTTGTACACCATGATATAAGAAATAGTTTATGATTTACATACACTGAAAATGATGGTGGTTATGTGTTTATGTGTCTTTGAAGGTAAAATAGACCTCTCAGCTACCTAAGAAACATGAAAGAAAAGTAAGCCTTTGTTCTTATACCTCTGAGGTCATGTTACTCTGAGGTACTGACCCCGAATGATCTGTACAGATGTCTACTCTCTACCCTGTGCACTGCTTCAGGCACACTAGACTTGCTGTTACAGAACCAAATCAGATCCATTCTCACCTCAAGATTTTTGAACTGGACATGTCAAAGCTGAAACACCCTTTGTCTGATATCTGCATGGATCAATCCTTCGTACCTCCTTGTCTTTTGTCAAAAGTCTCCTCATTGAAGACTCCCCTTGCTGCCTCATTTAACATCAACTTCCTCTTATACAATTCCTTTGCCTATCTTTCTTGATTATTCGACATATAATTTGTCACTATATAATCTAACAAACAATATATTTATTTTGTTTATTGTTTTTTCTTCCACCACAACACAACTTCCATCAGGGCAGGGCTCTCCTTTTTAAAGTACAATTTATTTCTCAGAACAGGTTTAGTTTCATAGCAAAATTGAGCAGAAGGGATAGAGATATCCTACATACCCCTTGACCCTACAAATGCATAGCATTTATTATAAACATTCCCCTCTGGATTCGTGCATTTGTTACAATGGTTGAATCTACACTTATGCATCAGTCACTCAAGGTCCATTGTTAAAATTTGGGTTTTCTCTTGGTGTTACTGTCCTAAAAATGTTCTTCCTATTTATCCCTCCAGGATTCCCAAACTTGGAACTCAGTGCTCTTTTCACTATCTGCATAGTTTTGTCAGAATGTTACATAGTTGGAATCATATAGTATGATTGACTTCTTTCACTTATTAATATTTAAATTTCTTTCATGTCTTTACATGGCATACCAAACTTTTTTAAAGCTGAATAATATTCTATTGTAAGGATGTACTGTAGTTTATCTGTTCATCTACTGATAAACAGCTTGGCTGCTTGCAAGTTTGGCAGCTATCCATAAAGTTGTAGTAGACATTCATGTGCAGGTTTTTCTATGGATATAAATTTCAGTTCTTTGGGCAATTGATGCTGGATCATCTAGTTTCCTAAGAAACTCTTAAACTCTTTCCAAAGTGTCTGTATTTCCTTGCATCCCTGTCAATAATGAATGAATATACCAGCAATGAGCATTTCCTGTTGTTCCACTTCCTCACCTGCATTTGGTGGTGTTGGTGTTGATTTTTGCCTTTCTAATAGGTACATAATGGTATGTGAATGCTGTGCTAATTTGCATTTATCTAATGATGGATGATGTGGAACATCTTTTCATATGCTTATTTACCATCTGTATATCTGTTTTGGTAAGATATCTGTTAATGTCTTTGACCCATTTTTAAATCAGATTAGTTGTTGTCTTATTGTTAAGGTTTAAGAGGTTTTATATATTTTGAACAGCAACCCTTTATCAAATGATCCCTTTGTAAATATTTTCTCCCCAAATTTTTTATATTCTCATTTTCTTCACGTTGTGTTTTGCAGAAGTTTTTAATTTTAATGAAGCCCAGCTTATAAATTCTTTCTATCATTTAGTATACTTTTGGTGTTGTAGCTAAAATGTCATCATTATACCCAAAGTCCTCTAGATTTACTTCTGTATTAATTTGTAGTTTTATATTTTTGAATTTTTCATTTAGACCTATGATCCATTTTTAATATATTTTAAACATAAAATCATAAAATACATAAAACCATAAAAATTGTACAAATTAATGAGGTACCACATAATGTTTCAATACACGTATATATTGTATAATATTTAAATCATGTTAAACATATTTATCTCTCCAAAAAATTAACATTTCTTTATGATGAAAGCTCAAAATCATTTCTTTTAGCTTCCTGAAATGTACAGTACATAATTGTTATTTATAGTCACCCTACTGTATAATAGCACATTAGAACTTCTGGCTCCATCTAATTACAACTTAATGCCAATTGATCGATCTTTCTCCATCCCTCCCTACTAACCCCACTCTCCCAAGCCTCTGATAACCACTACTATTTTCAACTGCTATGAGATAATTTTTTCTTTTCTGATCATACACAAGTGTGGTATTCGTCATGTGATATTTGTCTTTTTGTGCCTGGCTCATTTCATTGAACATAATGATTTGTAGTTCTATCCATATTGTCTCAATTGACAGGATTTTATTTTTTATGGCTGAATAGTATTCTATTGTATATGCAAACCACTTGTTCTTTATCTATTCATCAGCTGATAGACACTTAGGTTGTTTCCATTTCTTGCCTATGATGACTAGTGCTGCAATAAATGTGGGGGTGCCTTTTCTTCATTCCAATTTATTTACCCTGGGTATATATCCTCTAATGAGATTGCTAGATGATATATGATAGTTCTATTTTTAGTGTTTTGAGTAACCACCATCCTGTTTTCCATAATGGCAGTACTAATTTACATTCCCACCAACAGTGCACATCCTTTCCTCCACAGCCTTGCCAATGCCTGTTATCCTTATTCTTCTCAACAATAGCTATTCTTACTTGAGTGAGGTGATATCTCATTCTGGTTTTCAATTTAATTTTTCCAGATGATTAGTGATGTTGAGCATTTTTTCTTGTACCTATTGTCCATTTATATGTATTCTTTTGAGAAATATTCAAGTGGATCCATTGCTCATTTCTTAATCAAGTTATTTGCTTTTATGCTATTGAGATTTTGGAGTTTTTTATATATTGTAGATATCAACTCCTGTCAGATGTACAGTTTGCAAATATTTTCTCACATTCTGGGTGTTGTCCCTGAACTCAGATGATTGTTTCCTTTGCTGTGCAGAAGTTTTTTGGTATAATCCCATATGTCTATGTTTGCTTTAGTTTCCTATACTTTGAGTGGGGGCTCTTTTCCCAAAACTTCTTTACCCATTCCAATGTCCTGAAGTTTTTCCTCTATGTTTTCTTACAGTAGTTTCATAGTTTCATCTCTTAAAATGTAAGCCTTTTAATTCATTTTAAGTAGATTTTTGTAACTGGTGAGAAGGAGGTGTTTAGTTTTATTCTTCTGCAAGCAGATATCCAATTGTCCAAGTACATTAATTGGAAAGATTGCCCTTTCTCCATTCATATTCTTAGTATTTTTGTTGAAATTCAGCTGGCTATAATGCATGGGTTTATTTTTACCTATTCTTTTCCATTGGTCTCTGTGACTGCTTTTATGTCAATACCATGCCTTTTTGATTCCTGCAGCTTTCTAGTATGTTTTGAAGTCAGGCTGTGTAATACCTCCTGCTTTTTTTTTTTTTTTTTCCTCAAAATGACCTTGTTATTCAAGGATTTTTGTGGTTCCATATAAATTTTAGGATTTTGTTTTCTAGTTCTGTGAAGAATTTAATTGTTATTTTGATGGTGATTCCATTGAATCTATAAATTGCACTGGGTTGTATGGGCATTCTGATTATATTGATTCTTCTGACCCATAAACATGTAATATCAGCTTTTTGATCTCCTCTTCAATTTCCTTTATAAATGTTTTATGATTTCTTGTGGGGTTATTTCACTTCTTTGGTTGAATTTATTTCAAGGTTCTTTTTTTAGTAGCTATTGCACATAGGATTGCTTTCTTGATTTCTATTTCAAATAATTCAGAGTGATATCTCTTTTTTTTTTTTTTTTTTTTTGGTACTAGAGATTGAACTCAGGGGCACTTGACCACTGAGCCACATCCCCAGCCCTATTTTGTGTTTTATGTAGAGACAGGGTCTCACTGAGTTGCTTAGCGCCTCACAGTGGCTGAGGTTGCCTTTGAACTCACGATTCTCCTGTCTCAGCCTCCCTAAATGCTGGGATTACAGGCTTGTGCCACTGTGCCCGGCTTCACAGTGATAGCTTAACAATGTTTTATATTACTATGATATATACACAATCCCTAAAATGTATATTCTTCATTTAAAAATTTACCGAGGGATTACATGCACAAAAATATGGATAGCACTAATAATTTTTGTATGTTGATTTTGTGTCTTGTAACTTTGCTGAATTCATTTACGAGTTCTAATAGGGTTTTTGTGGCATTTTCTCAGTTTTCTATATATAAAATCATGTTATCTGAAAACAGTAACAATTTGACTCCTTCCTTTTCAATTTGCCTTTCTTTCTTTCTCTAGTCTCGTTACTCTGGCACAACTTCAGAACGATGTTAAATAAAAGTGGTGACTGTAGGCATCATTGTATTGTTCCTTGTAGGGTACATGTTCAGCTTTCTCCCTTTCATTGCAATGCTGGCCCTTGGTTTATTGTAAGTGACTTTTAGTATGTTGAGATATGTTCCTCCTGAAACCTCTTATTTTTCAGTGTTATTAACATAAAGCGAAGTTGAATTTTATCACAGGCCATTTCTGCATCTATTAAAATGGCCTCTTTGTCCTTTTTGAGTTAATATTTGTAAATGCTTTAAGGTCTTTATCTAGATTCATTATTTTTACATGTAAATGTCCACCTGTACCAACAGGGCAGGGTTTTTTACTTATTTTTGAACTGTTTGACTAGGAAAATGCCTGGTGTGTAGTAGTCTCTCAATATATTTTTTAAAATAGAGAATATACATTTTGGTGGTTGTATATATGTCATAATAATATAAATGTACGAGTGCTTAGGAAATTTATTTTATACCAGAAATCTATTTATTAGTAAGAGTTCATTTCTTAAACTTGCTTTTATTCAAGAACTGGAGCAAGGAACTTTGAAGGGGCAGGATATTCAGTTAAGAGATAAGTTTGGGAATTGTTGGAAGAGGGAAAGGAGAAAGAAAGAAACTCTGCTTAGATAACCAAGAAATCAATCATTTGAGTCCCGAAAGCATTTATGTCCAAAATATACTTAAGACTCAGCTTTATCTGCTTTCTAGTAACAAATACTCCTGTAAAAATCTAATCAAACTCTGGTCAGTGAGTTGTATCTCAGAGCTATAGTTCCTTGATTTTAATTATTTTTATTTATTTATTTATTTATTTATTTATTTATTTATTTATTTATTCTACTTAGGTATACAGGATAGCAGCATGCATTTTGATTCATTGTACACAGATGGAGGACAACTTTTCATTTCTCTGGTTGTACTGGATGTAGAATCACATCATATATGCAGTCATACATGAAGCTAGGGCTATGGTGTTCATCTCATTCCACCATCTTTACTGTCCCCATGTCCCCTCCCTTCTCCCTCCCCTTTGACTAAAATTCCTCCATTCTTCCCGTGTCTTCTTCCCCATTATGGATCAGCATCCACTTATCAGAGAGAACATTCAGCATTTGGTTTTGGGGGATTGGCTTACTTTGCTTAGCATGATATTCTCCAACTCCATCCATTTACCTGCAAATGCCATGATTTTATTCTCTTTTAATGCTGAGTAATATTCCATTGTGTATATATACCACAGTTTCTTTATCCATTCATCTATTGAAGGGCATCAGGGTTGCCTCCACAGTTTAGCTATTGTGAATTGAGCTACTATAAACATTCAAGTGGCTGCATCATTATAGTATGCTCTTTTTAAGTCCTTTGGGTATAGATCAAAGAGTGGGATAGCTGGGTCAAATGGTGGTTCCATTCCAAGTTTTCTAAGGAATCTCCATACTGTTTTCCAGATTGGCTGTACCAATTTGCAGTCCCACCAGCAATGTATGAGAGTGCCTTTCCCCCACAACCTTGCCAACACTTACTGTTGTTTGTATTCTTGATAATTGCCATTCTGACTGACATGAGATGAAATCTGACAGCAGTTTTAATTTGCATTTCTCTAATTGCTAGAGATGGTGAACATTTTTTCATATGTCTGTTGACTGATTGTATATCTTCTGAGAAGTGTCTGTTCAGTTCCTTTGCCCATTTATGGATTGGGTTGTTTGGTTTTTTGGTGTTAAGTTTTTTGAGTTCTTTATATATCCTGGAGATCAGTGCTCTATCAGATGTGCGTGTGGCAAAAATTTGTTCCCAGAATGCAGGCTCTCTCTTCACTTCATTGATTGTTACTTTTGCTGAGAAGAAGCTTTTCAGTTTGAGTCCATCCCATTTATTGATTCTTGATTTTACTTCTTGTGCTATTGGAGTCTTGTTAAGGAAGTAATGTCCTAATCTGACGTGATGAAGATTTGGGCCTACTTTTCCTTCTGTTAGGCCTACGGTCTCTGGTCTAATTCCCAGGTCCTTGATCCACTTTGAGTTGAATTTTGTAAATGGTGAGAGATAGTGGTTTAGTTTCATTTTGGTGCATATGGATTTCCAGTTTTCCCAGCACCATTTGTTGAAGAGGCTATCTTTTCTCCAGTGTATGTGTTTGGTGCCTTTGTCTATATGAGATAACTGTATTTATGTGGGTTTGTCTCTGTGTCTTCTATTCTATACCATTGGTCTACTTGCCTATTTTGGTGCCAGTCCCATGCCATTTTTGTTACTATAGCTTTGTAGTATAGTTTAAGGTCTGATATTGTGATGCCTCTTGCTTCACTCTTCTTGCTAAGGATTGCTTTGGCTATTCTGGGTCTCTTATTTTTCCAAATGAATTTCATGATTGCCTTTTCTATTCTATAAGGAATGATGTTGGGATTTTAATTGGAATCGCACTAAATCTATATAGCACTTTGGGTAGTATGGTCATTTTGACATATTGATTCTGCCTATCCAGGAGCACGAGAGATTTTTCCATCTTCTAAGGTCTTGTTCAATTTCTTTCTTTAGTGTCCTGTAGTTTGCATTGTAGAGGTCTTTCACTTCTTTTATTAAATTGATTCCCAAGTTTTTTTTTTTTGAGGTTATTGGGGTAGTTTTCCTAATTTCTCTTTCAGAGGGTTCATCACTGATGTATAGAAATGCAATTGATTTATGGGTGTTGATTTTATATCCTGCTACTTTGCTGAATTCATTATTAATTCTAGAAATTTTCTGGTAGAATATTTTGGATCCTCTAAGTATAGAATCAAATTATGATAGTTTGAGTTCTTCTTTTCCTATTTGTATCCCTTTAATTTCTTTCATCTGTCTAATTTCTCTGGCTAATGTTTCAAGGACTATGTTGAATAGCAGTGGTGAAAGAGGGCATCCCTGTCTTGTTCCCATTTTTAGAAGAATGCTTCCAATTTTTCTTCATTTAGGATGATGTTGGCCTTGTTAGCATAGATAGCTTTTACAAAGTTGAGGTATGTTCCTACTATCCCTAGTTTTTCTAGTGTTTTGAACATAAAAGGGTGCTATATTTTGTCAAATGCGTTCTCTGCATTAATTGGTAAAATCGTGATTCTTATCTTTAAGTCTATTAATGTAATGGATTACATTAATTGATTTCTGTATGTTTAACCAATCTTGCATCACTGAAATGAACCCACTTGATCATGGTGCACTATTTTTAAATATGTTTTTGTATGCAATTTGCCAAAATTTTATTGGGTATTTTTGCATCTATGTTCATCAGGGATATTGGTCTGAAATTTTCTTTCTTTGATGTGTTTCTGTGTGGGTTTGGTATCAGGGTGATACTCACCCCATAGAATGACTTTGGAAAGGTTCCCTCCTTTTCTATTTCAAAAAATAGTTTGAGGGGTATTGGTATTAATTCCTCTTTGTAGCTCTTGTAGAATTTGGCTGAGAATCCATCTGGTCCTGGGCTTTTCTTGGTTGGCAGGCTCTTGATGGCATCTTCTATTTCCTTGCTTGAAATTCATCTGTTTAAGTTGTGTATGACTTCTTGGTTCAGTTTGTCAGTGTCTTCAGGGTTTTCTATTTTACTGGAGTGTAAATTTTCAAAATAGTTTCTAATTATCCTCTGTATTTCAATAGTGTCTGTTGTGATATTTCTCTTTTCATCATGAATTTTAGTAATTTGAGTTTTCTCTCTCTTTCTTTTCATTAGGGTGACTAAGGGATTGTCAATTTAATTTATTTTTTTTTAAAGAACCAGCTTTTTGTTTTGTCAATTTTCTGAATTTTTTATCTTGTTTCAGTTTCATTGATTTCAGCCCTGATTTTAATTATTTCCTGTCTTCTACTTCTTTTGGTGTTGGTTTGTTCTTCTTTCTCTAGGGCTTTGAGATGTAGAGTCAAGTCATTTATTTGTTGACTTTTTCTTCTTTTAATGAATGAGCTTAATGCAATGGACTTTCCTCTTAGCACTGCCTTCATGGCGTCCCACAGATTTTGATGTGTTGGAGTTTTCATTTAGCTCTAAGAATTTTTTTTATCTCTTCTCTGATGTCTTCTGTTTTCCATGCTTCATTCAATAGTGTATTATTTAGTTTTCAGGTGTTGGAGTAGTTTCTATTTTTTAATATGGTATTGATTTCTAATTTTATTCCATTATGTCAGATAGGATGCAGGGTAGTATCTCTTTTTTTGTATTTGCTAAGACTTGCTTTGTGACATAATATATGATCTATTTTGGAGAAAGATCCATGTGCTGCTGAGAAAAAAGTGTATTCAATCATTGATCAATGGAATACTCTATATATGTCTGTTAAGTCTAAATTATTGATTGTTTTATTGAGTTCTATGGTTTCTTTAGTTTTTGTTTGGAAGATCTATTCAGGGGTGAGAGAGGTGTGTTAAAGTCACTAAGTATTATTATATTGTGGTCTATTTGATTCTTGTAGTTGAGAAGGATTTCTTTGATATATGTAGATGAGTTGTATCTCAGAACTATAGTTCATTGATTTTAGACAAACAAAACAAAACACTCATTTCACTCAACTGTTTTTAGAGCAAATTCATATTCATTAGATAAACATTGTTGAATTCTTATGTTCCAGAAAAACTACTAAACACTTTAACTATGTTATTTAATCTTTATAAAATCTTTAAAGAGACAGAAGCAAGTTGAAATTGATCCCTGTTTCTCCTTAGAGCCAAGTTTTACTAGACCATATTTTGAAGAGTAATTCAAGTGGATAACCCAAAAAGACATTAAGGGCTTTTTTGGTTATCTAGCAAAGGGATGGAGGAAATGCTCACAAATGTCAAAATATAAGCACAGAACAGCTGTAAACATATTATTTTTCCTATTTTACGTATGAGGAGGATAATACTCCATTGGCTAAGTCATATAGTTCTTGAGAAGTGAAACCAGAATTCTTATTGCTTCTCAAACATTAAAGTGCTTGATATTCACTGAGATAAACTGTTAAAATTCAGATTTTGATTCCTATAGCTCTAAAGCATCTCCAAAAGTCCTCATTTTTAACAAACTCCCAGGTGATATCAATGTTGCTGGTTATATATCTCACTTTGAATAGCAAGGTCCTAAAAAGAGATGAATGTGGAGATACTGAATAGATGACATGAGTAGCCTATTTGCACATTTGGAAACACTATAAAGAGAGTAATTATGCTCTCATGTTCCATTTTCTACTACAAGATGGTGAATCTTCATAGACAGCAAGCAACTTCATTACACCGTCACTAATACAAAGAAACAGTCACTAGGTACAAAAATAAGAGAAAAAGGAAACAATCAAGCAGATGCTATAGATTATATCCATCAGGGCAGCAGAATTTGTGGTGGAAAAGCCTTTGGGTTCACCAGGCTTTTGCATATGGTTTCTCAGTCACTTAGGGTTGGGTTTGGCCACACCATAGATCAAGAGGTTACATTGGTTACAGGGGAAGAAGGTAAAACATGGAAAAATCAAAATTTTCCTTTATTTCTGTAAAAATTGAGAATGTTTGGTGGGACTGCCTAAATCATCATTCTGAATTATGCTTAAAAGGTTTTGAATCGTAGTTAGGTATCATTCCTTACTCCACCTCCAAACCCCTCAACCTCCACGTGTATATCTGCCTAGAAGCTGCCTAAGTAAATAAGCAGTAAGGAGGCACTCATATGAGAAAGAGAGGTAAAATCAATTATTTGCTTTCTCATACATATGTGAGATAGGCCAGGTGTTAAATTTTGTGATCTTAGTGTATAAATATTCTCAGTGTAATATATTCATAACCTAATACCTGTGTTTTAGAAGTATTATTAAATTTTATTGAATTATTTTGCTTAAATGGAAGGATATACATTTTACAATAGCTGATGACACTTAAGTATATTAGAGAAAAATTTAACTTGAAACTGATTTTATGAGAGTTTATATTATATTGGCACTTCAGTGATACTTGATTTTCAAAAATTGTGTTGAGTTGCCTTCAATGTTGCTTAACAATAGACATAATCAAGGTTTTAAGAAATATATAAAATTGAAAAGCAAAAGTAATTTTAAAAAAAGAAAACAATATTTGAATTATTTGTAAATGAAGAACTGTATTTAGCCGGGCGCGGTGGCTCAAGCCTGTAATCCCAGCACTTAGGGAGGCTGAGATAGGAGAATTGCGAGTTCAAAGCCAACCTCAGCAACAGCGAGGTGCTAAGCAACTCAGTGAGACCCTGTCTCTACATAAAACACAAATTAGGGCTGGGGATGTGGCTCAGTGGTCGAGTGCCCCTGAGTTCAATCCCCAGTACCAAAAAAAAAAAAAGAACTGTATTTATAATTTCTATCTTTGAGTTATTCACATGCAACTGATAAGTCAAATTTTATTTTCCTCTACTGGTTTTTATATGGTTCAAACCACAAAGTCACTGCTTTACTTTTAATTATGATCTTTTAAGTTTCCCACATTACATTTCCTTCAAAGTTTATATTGTTTACTCTGTCAGTTTTTGCCCCAGGGTGATAGTCTCATTTTCTGAAACTTCTGGAAACTCATGACCCATACTTCTTCATGAGTTTTTAAAATACTATTTTCTTTTGACCTGCCATATGAAAAATATTGAAAGTTGGTAGTAATAATAAGCCCATTTCTATGGAAATGGTGTGGATATTATTTAATCAATCTTGCTGGATGCTGCACAATTCATGAACGGCTTGTTGAAATTCAATAAGCCATTCATGAATACTTGACTTGAGAGATTCTGCTTTTTTAAGAAAAAACAAAAACTGGTAAATATCATTGGTGAGAAATACTACTCAGTCAAATTCAAACTGGCTATGAAACATCTCAGTTTTTAAACTCTTCCTGAATGTACCTGCAGCAAGGAGAAAGATGAGGTATGACCACAAGGTAAAAAAATTCATTTTCTTAGGTGGTTTATAAAGCCAGCTCTCTGAGTGCAATTCAAAATGAGGACTTGCAAAACTGAGGCCTCAGCAACATCATTGCCACCAACATACAGTCTCCTGGGCACTTTCTAAGAAGGTCAACACTCATTGTGGTATTTGTTCATAATCGTCCTTGTTATTTTATTGTCACACTTTGTAAGTTGGTGTCAGGCACTTTGAAACTGAAGGAATGCCTCTCAAAGGCCCTTGGAGAACATAGTGCAAGGAGCTTCGTTCATATTTGAAGAGGGCTGGAAAAAGAAAATAAACTCATATTCCTTCTACTATCAGTGTACATCCTCATTCTGCCACAGATACGTTTTTAATTGCTCTCCTTAAAAGCTTGATCCAAAAGCCTTTGAAGTAAACAGCTCTCTACCATTATCCTATTACCAGTGAACAGCCTCTCAATCCTGCCCTCATTTTCAGAGAGAGAGGAAAAAAAAATTTAGAAATTGTTCTGAAACATGGTTTCTGCTAACATTTTCCTGTGAGTGATCTTACTGGGCTATTAGACATTTGTAATCACATAGAGCTTAAGATATGGGACTGCAAGCATGTTAGCACAGTGTGTAGCCTCTGTGCTCAGAAGGTAGCCAGCATTCACAGTGAGCTTGTTCCAGAGCTCTAGCTGCACCAGCTCTCCAGGGAGCCAGAGCTGCCAGTCCACCATCCTATCTGCCTTAGAGGAGAATAGGTGGTAGCAACAATCCATGTGGGCAGAAACTGAAGAAATGGAAGACTCAAGTAGAGGAGGAGGAGGAGGAGGAGGAAGAGGAGGAGGGGAAGGTGGCACAAGCTCCACAGTAGCATTACAGCTGGAATGCAACACTGCGTCTGTTCCTGTTTTAAGACTGATGATGTGTATAGCTTTCCCCCTCCTTTTTAAATTAGCAAATCTAATCCTTAGTAAGCACCTGGCTGCCTTGCTCCTGGACTGCATCCATGCCTATCTCCTTTCATATGTCATTTTTATACAAAATATGAATTCAGTTTCACTGCTTTCAGAGATTCACTGGGAGCCCACTGCTTCCTCCCCACCAACCCACCCCAGGACAAGAACACTTAAAAATATATTTTTGATCAGAATTTCAAGCATTGGAATAATAAAGTGGTGGTGGTGACAATAAGTAAGTGGCTTAAGGGAAAACCACAGTCTACTTTCCAAAAGTAACAGTTTTAAGAATTCTATTGCTGGCACACTCATGATTAAAATGAAACAAAAGACTATATTAACTAAATGTTCTGTTTTCAGCTTTTCTTTCTCTTCCTTCAAAGGGAGGAAAAATTCAAGATGTTGCATGATTTCTTTGGGATGTCATGACTGGTCCAATTATAAAAAATATATTTGTAGTTGGTTTGCTGAATTTTAAAAATTGTGTTAAATCAATATGTCCTTTTTGTTTTCAATAACACAATTGTTTAAAACCCCTTTGACTGCTTATGTGAATTTAGTCTTACTACTAGTTCTATGCCTCATTGGAATTAGCTATAAAAACATTAACTCCCAAGGCAGAATTTTAAAGCTTTTGTGGAGAAAGTGTCCTTCATATTTCTTAGACAATCAGGTTGGACTGTAAACTTTCCCATATAGGACTCTGTATAGCAGTGATGGCTTCTGACAATTCTTCGTAGAAATTGTCTGCTAACTATGCTATCAGCCATTATTTTAGTTCAGCCTATACACAAAGGAAGTTGTGAAAGCTTTAAATGCTCCAATTCCTTTAGGATCCTGGAGACACTGGCAGAAGTGACAGCGCAGCAAGGTGTGTGTCACTGATCTATGGATCAGAACCATAGACTCTCTTCTCCCATAGTGCATTTGAATGCTTACATACAAAAAAGGGGCAGCAAGTTGAGTGTGGTGGCTCACATCTATGATCCTGGCTACTTGGGAGGCTGAAGCAGGAGAATTGCAATTTCGAGGCCAACCTGGGCAACTTAGCAAGATCTTATCTCAAAATAGAAAATAAAAAGGATTGAGGATGTAGCTCAGTGGTAGAGCACCCCTGAGTTCAATCTCCAGCACTAAAAATCAGGTGAGGAGGGAACAACCACATAGGAAAGATGACAGGTAAATATAAACAGAGAAAGGTAGTCAAGTTGAATACATATCTTGTTCTTCCAGGATACTTTGTAACGGAAAAAATAATCAGAATGTGAAATTATGCATGAAAGAAAATATCCAATTATGTGGATATTTTAGAATGCTTTTGGAAATTCTCCATCATGAGTGTGGGTGTAGACACCACCTTATTGCACTTTTGATAGCATTTTTTTCAAGTTCCACATTTCCAATGTGTTCTAAAGCTGTGTTACAGAGCTGATGTGAAAATAGCTTAGTTCTAAACGTGTACTCCTGTTGCCATTATATATCCACTTTTGCAAATAATTAGATTGCTTAGTATCTTGAAAATTTATGCTGAGAAATCTCATGAATAAAATATTCATCAGGATTGCCATTTGACAATGTGTGAAATAATGGATCCTAGTATACTTTTTATGTTATAAAAATACAATCTCACATTTGATGAGGAATATTCCAAATACAAACAAAAGATCTTTAGTTTATCTCATTATTTTAGCTGTATTGAGCACCAGCAAGCCATCATAGATTCTGGTAAACCTGACTCAGTTACAGGTCTGGCTCTTTATATAAAAGATTTAAATTCACTCACCTAAGCTCTTTAAAAACCAAATGGTTTGATTCAGGTTCACAGAAAATATAGTTTGGGTTTAAGTGAAGTTATCTATTTCAAAGATGATCTAAACACTGTTATAGCTTTAGCCATATGATGTGCTAAATGTGTAGAGGGGAGACAGAGAGAGAGAGAGAGAGAGGGAGACAGAGAGAGAGAGAGGGAGAGGGGGGAGAGAGAGAGAGAGAGAGAGAAACATATACTATTAGCTAAAATCATGGAATAAGGATTCAGATGGATCAGAATTTCACTCTATATTTTACCCTTACTTGCTTTGGGGGCCTGACAAATCATATAAAGTCACAAAGTCTTGGGTTTTAGACTTTCAAAATGAAGATGACAAAATATCTCACAGGAATTTTTATGAGGATGTGAATAATGTAAATAAATTACTTAAGAAAATACCTGGTACATATGAGATGCTATTATTATAAATTAAAAGTAAAGTTTAAATTATAATAGGTTAAATAGAAATCTAAACAGAGAACATTAGGTTGATTGCAAACTCAGTATATAATATCATTGTACTATATTGAGAAATCATCATAATACCTCTTAATAACCAGTGCTCAGATTTTTAGGATGTCCAGGAATTAAACAATACCAATTAAACCTTGAGGGAACAGATTACCTGCCAAATGTATGACGTGAACTAGCTGGTCTCTGGCATTAACAGAGAAATTGACCTAATATCAGGAAGTTTAAACAATTCATGCTCAAAAAGAGAGTAAGTCAATCTAAGATGTTAGAAAAAAAATCAAGCTAGTATGAAAAATGATCTTATTTTTATGAAATGAAAATAAACATTTCAGAGGTATTTGAGATGAGGTCTTATATTTTCCCCATTAAAGAAGGTAAAGAGAAAAGAAAAATTGAGGTACTCCATGATTCAGCAGTTCTTATTGGAAGTTTTCAGTCTTTGGATTAGTAGATCAAATATGATCTCAGGCAGCATGGAAGACAAATATACCCATTGTTTCTGCCGAGAAAAAGACAGTGTGATTAAGCTCTCATCCCTCCCAGGTCCACGCCAGACTCAGCGCACCCAGCAATGATGAGTCACTGTTCTGATGCTGTGATTTCCCTGGGCTGAGCCAAAGCAGTGATTAAATAGCTCAGAGCTTTGGAGCAGGAGGGAACCTCTGAACTAATTCTTCTTCCTGCTTAAATTGAAGCTGATTCTGGAGAATAGCCAGTGATTGCTAGGGATTTGGGAGGATGGTCTTCTGCAAACCATCCATAGGAACCATGCCAACAGACTCTCCACTGAACAGATGAAGTGCGGGCTGGGGAGCTCTTGGGCTAATTTGTTTTTCATATATGGCAAATGTTTTCAAATATAAATTATTAATTGTGCTTTAAAAGTTGACCATCTATAATATAAAGCAGACTGGGTGGTGGGTTTATGTACTAATTCATTTGAGAAAGTTATCAAAAATTGTAAAGTTCAGGACACTGCTGTAGTTACTGTTATAGATAAAATGCCAATTAACAAATGTATAATAGAAAAAAAAAGTTGACCATATAAAATGAATTTTTGAACCTACATTCTAAATGCCCTGTGACAAATGAACAATTAAAATATGAAGCATTTCTCTGTTCAACATATGACTATGTTATGCCTTTAAATAATACATTACTTTTTTCCCCTTGGACTCTGCATTGTAATACTTGCTACTAATTTTGTCACATGGGAAGGTATTGTTGTAGTGATCCAAATATATGCTTTCTGAAGTACTCAAAGTAATGTTTTCTAAATTAATTGGCCCAATAGGTTATGGTGAATGCTGTTAGTTTCATTGATTGACGTTTTGATGGTGGCACCAGGGTCACTGGCTTAAGTATACTCTATGTATTGAATTTTTCCATTGATATCCATATATTTATGTTCAGGTTATCCTTGGATATCCATGTACTACGTACTCAGCTCTACATATAGAAAACTCAGTTTCATAGCCACATTGGTGCAGTTTCACAACTAATATGAATTTTAAAGTGTTCAGCACTATATATTAAACATATGAGGAGAATTTTATTCAGCCCATCACCAATGTGAAACATTGCTCAAACTGAATGTATTTTGGGGAGTTGTGAGCACAAAATTCATTTGTGTACAAAGTAGCTCAGATACATAGGTTGGATCCAGGGTTTCTATATGCTTATAATTAAGAATAGATTGAACAAGACAACTTTATATGGTCAGTATATATTATTATCATGATAAATAAAGTCATTAAATGCATTGAACAAGTAGAATTTCATTTTCAGTTATAAGGATGAGAGAAAATGCTCTCCTTCCAGTAGAAAGGGCACTACAGTAAAAGAAATAGATCATACTTAAAATATCCCACTCTGGTACTGTGTGCCTCTCAGATGTTCATGGTTTCTATTTTTCCAATTTGCTGCAGGAGGTTTGCCCAGTGAGTTCAAGTGATAGTCATAGAGTTGAATTCAGATTAGAGTTCATTCCTCTGGAATCCACATCCCATTATCACTGGAACCAACCATGTTCACTGGAACCATCCTGAATCTCAGTTTTCTCTTTGGGAAAAGCAGTTTGTAAGCTACAAGGTGTTTTTTAAAAGAAAATAGTAAGGTTCCTCGAATTCTCTCATGCCTAGCACAATCCCCAACACCCAGTAGGTGAGTGCTGATTGCAATCCACATTATTTATCTTTTTGAGGGAGGGGGACTACTAGGGATTGAACCCAGGAGCACTCCACCACTGAGCCACATCCTCAGCCCTATTTTGTATTTTATTTAGAGACAGGATCTCACCGAGTTGCTTAGCTCCTTGCTATTGCTGAGGTTGGCTTTGAACTCATGATCCTCTGTCTCAGCCTCCAGAGCTGCTGGGATTACAGGCATGCACCACAGAGCCCAGCTCATGTTATTTAATCTTTTAAGTTGGATATTTAAAATTGGCTTTCATATCTTTTACCTTAAAAAAATCAAAAGTAGATATTATATAACTGCCTAAAGTGAATAGTAGAAGATAGAATAAGTAAGAAAGCTTAAAGGAAAATTTATTTTAATGATTAATAAAAATTAAAGTTTTATTTTCTTCATCTGCTATATTCATATAAAGTTTTAAAACCCTTGTAACCACTATTTTACTTTTTGTGATCCAATGTTTTGACAACTACAAAAAACTAAAAAAAGTCCAATAAAATTTCCAACAAAATTTATAAACAGATTTTCTTCTCTTTTCCTGATATCATTCAGCACCAGATAATTTCATTTCTATCACATAGAGCTGTACTGCAAATGATTTTTATGAGTGAATTTGCATGCTTTAGATCAGTTACTGTTTCTATCCCCTTATGCTGTTCAACAGAAAGGGCAAACTTAATTGGCAGAAATTGATTTATTAAAAGAGTTTATCATGATTGTTTTTCCTGAAATTTTCCTTTTTCTATGAGAGCTCCAAAATTGGAAAGAACAGATATTTTTTTCCTACTCATCTCTAGTCACATAGTATAATGTTAAAGCAATATTAACTTGGACATCACATCTGAAATGCAATCCAAATTGTATAAGCATATGGAAGATTTATCAAATTAAAATATGCTAATAAATTAAAATACAGAAACTATGAACATATGACTTAAACTTAATATATTTATCTTGGAATATATAAAGAATGAAAAAGATAAACTAACAACTCAGTAAAACAATAAAATTGGGATACATTGATGTCTTTGAAATTTTTAAATTTGTTTTTTTGTAGCCACTTTTGGTTTCTATTTTTATTTTTGTATCATTTGTTATTTTCTCAGATGTCTGAATTTCTAGGAGAAACTCTGTCTTCCTACCTGGTTATTCCCATGTGGTTCACAAGATAGTGGGGGAAAAAAAGCTTTTTGTTTAGTTTTGTTTTTTATAAGATTGATAGAGAACAAAATAGGATAATATTTTTATTTTATCTCTTATACTTTAATTTGGGCCTTAAATAAGTTCACAGAACTCTTCCAGTTTTTATATATTTTTCCTTTGTGAAAGTAATAAATGTTGAAAGGTTCTGTAAAATACAAGGACCACTTGATACTTTGACAAAACAGAGCTACAAAAGAGCATAGTGCACAGCCAACACCCAATTGAGCATGAGTTTTAACTGTAATCTCAGCTGACATTTATCTAAAATTGTCTCCTACTTTGTCATTACACCATTACAGGTACAAGTTTGAGTGGCCCATAAATCAGAGGTTCTCTAATTCTGTCTGAAAAATCAAGGCTGATTTATTTAAATTTATCTGAAATCCCAAGGCCCTTAGAGAATGGATTATTAAATGGAGATGTATGGCTCTCTAAGAGGTGGCAGACATTGCCTTGTGATCTATAAAAGCTCTACACTTGCTCCAGACTTTCAACTTATCAAGGTTCTCTATTTCAGAACAGAAGGTATTAAAAAAAAGAAAGAAAACTTCACTTTATTGAAAAACTTCAACCCATCCTGTTTCATTCATACAGAATTTCTCTTAAAATGACTTTGAGAAGCTAAGAAAACACTTTTTTCTTTTTTTCAAATGTGAAAAAAATCTTCTATTCAAGAAGTCCACCTCAGAGGTTTAGAGATGGTTTTTTCTCTCTTATGTACATGAAATTTCTGAATGGTTAGGTGAATTTTCCTGTCATTATACGGATCTGTGCCAAATCCCTGTCTCTCAATTTGCCACTCTAATAGTATTTTCTCATTCAGCATGCATGGTTGTAAGAGGAAAATGGCATATATTCATATACATTAAATTACTGCCAACCTTTATTATATTTATATCTCCAAGTGTTTTCATTTTAAAAACAAAGGATGTAGGCCTTTTAAATAGCCTCTAAAAATAAACCAAGGATTACAATGCTCTAATTTTAACTTAAGCCAGGAAAAAATCTGAAGTTATATAATTGTCTTCATGGCTTCTGTTTTGCTTCATACATTCCTATCTGAAATTTTAACCCAAATTTAAAGTTTCTTGTTACACAAGATTTATATAAAGAATAATTTCAGTTGAATTACTCTGCAATTCATTTAGTATCCCAGTGATAAAATTTACTAACTTCAAAGCCTCCAGAAAGCATTGTGTTTTCCCCATGCCCCAATGGTATCTTTAAAATATTATAACTATTTTATTCATGTAAAGGAAAATAATATTTAAAACTTATTTGTCAAGATTAACTAATAAGAGTAATAGGTTGATAAAATAAACACATTTTTTCTAAAGATGAAATTGCAGTATTTACAAGGATTACCATGAGTTATTTTTATTAGAATAACTCCTAAGAAGTTATTCTCACAAAGATTTAGAATGTAAGTTACCTGCAGGAAACCTGTATAAAAATTAGGTGGACATAAAGTCTGCACTTTGTAGGAACATGGACAGGACTCAAAAAATAATGATAGTCTAAGATGAAGGCCTCAGATCCTCAAAAGCAAATTTCCCTCTGACCTTCCCATACCCTCCTGATTCTTACCCTTCATTCTCCCTCAAGACAAGCTAGAGAAATTAGAATTTCTCTTCCCCAAAGGGAGGATCATAGAAATCAGAAACTCTTTTTCTCAAAGCCAGTCATGAAACCTAAAAATATTACTCAAACTTTACCATGGAGGACCTGGTCATAAAGAAATTCTCTGACCTACTGTGTTTGATTGTAGGTCACAAGACCCCCATTCCAGAAAGGGTCCTGCCACATATCAGGAGGGAAGAAACTACACAGAGACTAGGAAAAATGCCCCCCCCCCGCCCCGTCTACTACTGTTTGATCACATTCTTTTTTGCCCAGTAACATGGCTGTCCATGCTGCTTGGAATCTAAGCAGTCTTCAGATTGAAGACCAAAAACCCAATATCAACAAGTTATGGGAAACCAGCAAATTCAAATTGTCTGTAGAGTACCAAAGGTAACAAATAAGAAAGAAACATTTGAAACATTTTGGGAAATTTTAAGAATTCAAAATGCAGAGGGAAATTGATAAAGCATACAAATTAATATCTGAATGGTTAGATTTCAGTGTAAGTTAGCAGTGGAGTTGTATTTTTAATATGACTCTAATATTCTTAATTGAGTCATATTCTCAATTTTCATTGAGAAAATTATTTAGAGTTTGAAATTTAATATCCAGTCATTCTGTCATTCAACTCTGTCATCATGGTAAACTGGAAATATTTTTGTATGAAATAAAGAAGAAAAAGGACAAATATGGGACATGCTGCAAGACAAAAATAAGGACAAGTGATCAACTCTTGTAAATATTGTTGCCTTAAAAATATTACAAGACTGCCTACCTAAAAACTCTATCTAAGAGCAGAGTTGGAGTGAGTAAGGAGACCAGCAAATCAGAGTGTGCTAAAATTCTTGCAAAGGTTAAAAGTAGTAAATAGTATTTTTAAATAAGATAGAATTAAGGTGTAACAGAAAAGGCAGTACAAACTGAACTACAAAACAAAAAGAACAATCTCAAATAAATCAATTATAGTAAATCTCAATGTAGTAACTCACGAAGACAAATAACTGACACATTAAGAAAATGAACAAAATCTAGATCTAGTTGAATGCAAGAGAGAAATCTAATTCAAAAAGACTCACAACTGAAAATAAATGCATGAAAAAAGATATACCAGACAAAAGGCAATCAAATAAGGAAAGGATTTGTAGGGATGGATAGTCATAATATATAATGATAAAAATTTACCAAATTATTATACCAATTTTAAATATGTAAAAAAAATCTAATAAAATAGCATCAAAGTAAAGTAAATACTATTGGTATATCAAAAGAAATAATTAGAAAACTTTGTCATCATACCTCAGGTTTTCAATAACTCAGTGATCTACAGGCCATACATGTGAGGGGCTGGGGGAAGCAAATATAGAAGAAATAACAACTAATAACACAATTTATAATCTTCTCCTAATGGAGTAATGGAGTAACAGGTAGAGATAGAGATATATCTTCTAGGTAAATTAGAGGGTTTAAACTTTATCCAAATATTCATTAAACATTAAATATTAATAGTTATGAAATACTGGACTATGAAAAAGGACAGCAGTTTTTAAAATACAGAATAGAAAGATCATGATTCACTCAAATATGTGTTGAAGATAAAAGTTCCCAATTAAAATAAAAATTTAACTTCCTACATTTTTGGAGATAGTGAGGAAAGTACATTAATAAGTAACTCTTCAAAGAGGAAGTTATAGAAATATAACACTGAGGCTGAGGAATAATCAAAACATTTCTTATCAACCTGCAGATTAGATAAAATGTCATTGTTCAGCACTTTCTAAAACATTAGTCATCATTCATGAGTCTGTATTCAAATTTAAATTAACTAAACTTAAATAGCACTGTAAAATTCAATTTCCTAGTCTTCATAACCACAATTTAAGTGCTCAATAGCCACACATGGAATGTAAGGTAGGAAATGAGAAAAAATATCGAAAACATATAGGTATAATAAAATATTATTAAAAATATAAAGAATTATTACAACTTGCTAACAAGAGAGCCTATCTGGTTTAAACAATAGGAAAAGTTCTAAATATATATTTCACAAAAGAAAATATGTAAATGCCCGATAAATAATAAAGTTCATAATGAGATGAACTACAATAACATATCACTATAAATAAACTAGAATGGCGAATTAAGAGAGAATGGCTATATCAAAGACTGCTAGGAGTGAAGAACTGAACTTTGATATACTGTTGTTATGAATTCCACTTTAGAATATACTTTGGCGGTTTCTTATAAAGGTAAACACACACCAGTCACCATAGGACCCAGCAATCCCACTCCTAGATATGTACTCAACAAAAAGTGAAATATATGTCCACTCAAAGGATCATACATAAACATTCATAAGGTTTTATTCATGATGGTTCCAAAACCAAATGTCCCTCAGTAAGTGACTGGGTAAGCAAATTCTGACATGGTCGCACAAAAGAAAAAATTGCTTAGAGCAATAAGGATGAATACTAAAAGCATTGTATGCTAAGTAAAACCTAAAACAACAAAGAAAAATCACATATCTTATAATTTCACTTACATGAAATTATATAATAAGCAAATTTAACAGTAATTGTCCGTGTTGCAATGAATGTTTGCAACAATATTAAGTGACCTTTTGGGGGTGATATTTTATATCTTTATTGTAATGGTAATTTTAGAGCTATATTGTATACATTTATCTCAAAATTAGTCATGAAAATCACTTAAAATGATGATTTTTACTGCTTCTAAAGTCTAATTAAGCTGATTATAAAACTCCTAGAAATTAATGATTGTGAAAACAGCCTATAAAACCTATAGAATGCAGCAAAGCAGTATTTTTGGAAAATGTGTAGCCATAAATATTTATATTAGAAAAATAGGAAGCATCATAATTAATGATTTCAATATGTGTCTAAGGTAATTTTTAAAAATAGTTACAGAAGGGATCCCCCAAAAGTGGAATGAAAGGTATAAAAAAGAAATATCATAACACTATAAACAAGTATAATTAAGAAGACTATAAAACAAATGAAAACAAAATATAGACATACCTGATAAGATGAATTGGGTTTTCAGAGGTGAGTTTGCTGGTGTTTATTGTTTTATTACTTTATTACATTTATTAATGCAAATAGATAACTAAACAAGTGTTACTTGAGTTTAGCAACCAAATATTACTTTTAATATTGCTTATAATGTTAGCAACCAAATATTACTTTTTATATATGTGTGTATTTAAAGGGAACATTAAATATTCGAATTTCACTACATAAACTCTCAGCTTTTCAAATTTTCAGAATATTTATTTAAGAAAATATTCAAATTAGTAGCCATATTGCATTTTAACACTATGTCATTAGAATTTTTGAAATATAAGAGACAAAACAGTATGTGTATGTTATTTTAAGTGAGCACTGTGAAATATTTCTGCCTTGTACCATGCAAATTTGTGAGTACACATAAGCATTTTATAAGGTGTATGCCAGACTGCAATATAATATATATATGTGTGTATTTAAATATACCTTCATTGCTCATTCCTCATTATAATAGTAGAAACCAATCTTTTTTGCTTACCAATATAAACACTCATCTCTATGACTGTAGAAAAAAGTGGCATTTAAAGAATTTGTAGCTTCTGAAGAAAAATAAGCTAAAGTATTTATGAAATAAGTCTTAGAGATATTGATGATGGCCTATTTACTTTTTCAATGTATGTGCTTTCAAAACCAACAACATACACTTATTGCAACCCTCATTCCTTGAGAAATGTAATTGATTCTTCATTTATCAGCAGATTCATAGACAGTTTAATAAAAAAGTTTATAGGAGCCAAAATTTAAAAAAAAAGAAAAATAAAAGCTTTATAAATCTGCATTTGTACTTCTCATATAAAAATACATCTTTAAAACTTCTTGGTTATTAGTAAGGGCACAGTAAATATGTCTACATTCATATCCTCACTTTTGAGATGAAACTTTTGAGAGAATTTCCTCTCCCTCAGTCTTTCTCTGCAAAGCACCTGCATGGTTTTTTACTAGAATAATCAATTTGGGTACTTATGCATTCTGATTCTGAGTAGTCTGTGAGAATTCCAAATGAGATATAATGAAAAGCAACAAATCCACCAGCAAAATTTTAAAAATCAAGTTCAACAGTAGTTGATTTATTGCTCACTTACAAGCTCAAGAGATTAATTCTGAGCTTCAGTCATCTATTCCTTAAATAGTGCTTAAGAGACCCAAGATTAGTCCAGCCAGGGTCCCACTAGACCCTAGAGCCTCATTATCATTTGCATTCAGCCAACAGAAGGAGAAAGGGCAGAGCTGCCCCAAACATCTTTTAACTTGTGTCCCAAATGGGGCAGGCATTTAGTACTTCCATTTCATTTCATAGGCTAGATTCCCGAAGACATGTGCATATGGCAAGAAGGCTGAGGCTTGTAGTCAATAAAGGAAATAGATATCAGTAAACAGCTGCTTCTGATAGAGATAGTTGATTAATAATTCCGTATTGTATTTTGACATATGAATACTGTTAAATTTAAAAGCTGAGTTCTCCTGGTGTAAATTTTATAACTATTTTATTTGTTTTTTGGTTGGTTGGTACTGGGAATTGAATCCAGGGGTGCTTAACTATTGAGCCACAAACTCATCCCCTTTTTTACTTTTTAGGGACTTTCTAAATTGTTGAGGCTGTTCTCAAACTTGTAGTCCTCCTACATCAGCCTCCTGAGTTGCTAGGATTACAAACTTGTGCCATAGCACCCAGCTAAAACTATTTTTATAAGAAGAGGATAAACTAAGAATCATTATACCCAAGCCCCAGAGTTCTCTATCTTCACCTTTAACAACAAAGTAATGAGGCAAAGCGTTAAGCTTCTGTGAAATTCCATTATTAGTTTTGTAACTGCAGTATTTTAAGATTAGTAATAAATTTAAAAGGCTATAATTATACTTCTAATAGTTTCCGAGGGGTTGATTGAGTCTTAAATGTACAAAACTCCAGCAAATTGAAAGAGTGAAGAGTACTTTCTGAAATGAATATTAAGGTTCATATGGCTGATTTTTATTACATATAAGAGATCATCTATTCCTTGTATAAAAATTAAAGTGAAAGTAACTATTTTATATACCAATTATGTTAGTCACAATTTTTTAAATTACAATTTTTGAAGTTGACATACAATTATACATATTTATGGAGTACACTGTGCTAATTTGATATGTGTATATCATTTATAAAGGTCAAATCCGAGTAATTAGCATTTCCAACTTTTTAAACATTTATCACTTAATTGCGTTAGGAAAATTCAAAGTCTTCTAGTTCTTTTTAAAATATGTAATAAATTATTGTAGTCACCCTACTGTAGTCACCCTACTGTGTACAGAACATTAGAACTCATTTCTCCTATCTCACTATACTTTGGTAGCTGTTGTCCCTTCTTCCTTTATTCCCCTTCTGGTCACCCTTTCTTGCCAGTAGTTCTTATTGTCCCACTTTCTTCTTTATGAAATCAGCATTTTTTAGCCTACCCATGTGCCACTTGTCTTTCTGTGTCTGGCTTATTTTGCTTAATATAATGTCCTCCATTTCTATCTAAAATGTTATACATTTTTAAATCACTCTATGCTAATACCATTTTTTCCGGTACACATAAGTGCTCAGTAATATGTTGAATGAATAAATGCATGAAAAATGGATTAAATGAGTTAAAATTAATTTAGCTATTATGGCCTGATTTATATCAAAAGTATATCTTAGCTTAGAATTCATCTTCATGGTTAAATGGAAATACACACACACACACACACACACACACACACACACATATATGTTCTCTATAATTTAATAGTTAAAAACCAATGCTGAGTCTTTTTCTTTTTTTCAGAGAATATTTTAAATGAAATTCAGAGTGGTCTAATTATTACACTAAATCTAACAAAAATATAAAAAATGTAATTCCACTAGTGGGACCAGTAGATGCTTAGACATTATGTATTTCAAATGAAAAAGATTGCATTTTCCACAACATATTCCATACCAGAATTGATATTTTGGGAGAAATTTCCTAAGGGAAAGAACCAGAGAAGAAAATGTAATGTACATGTCAGAACTATTTTCATTCATTATTTCATTTAAACCAATAACTGTAATAGCAATGGACTGGTAAATAAGTGAGAGGACCTAGATTCAGAAGCTGGCAGAAAGCTTCTAAATAGTATGGGAATGATTGACACATTTGCTACTCTTAAATATAACTATTATCCTGCTTCCCAACCATCATAGAAGCTATTTTTTTTTCTTTTTTCCATGCTTGTGAGAGAAAAGAATTTACTTACATAAATGCAGGCACATTTTCACTACAACTTTATATACTTAATTTTTACATTTGTTCATTTCTTCACCAAATATTCATCAGTATTTACTGTGGGGCATGCACAACTAGAGATTTGAGTATATACTGAGATAAAGATGTTTTTTTTTTCATGAAATTTATAATTCTCCAATGACAAATAACTCATTACATTATTAGACTGATAAAAGGAAGAAATATCTTGGTATTCACCAATTACAGAAAAGTAAAACATTCAAAAATTAAAATTAACATAAGAAAGATTATTTTTGTGAGGCACTAAATGAAACAAAGTAATGGAGAAATTAAATCCTAATTCCTTTTTTTTTTCAGTATTCAAAAACGTGTGAAAATGCTAGAAAAATTACTGTAGATCTAAAAATGGAAACAAGCTACTTTGGAAGATAGATTTGTACATGAATTTATATATTCATTTTGCAAATACTCAGTTCTTACTCTGGGCCAAATATATAAAAATTTAAAATACAGGCCAAGGGATTAGTGTATAGTAATTGTTGTGTAATAGTAGTGTTAGGATCACTTATTGATTTTTAAATTAAAGTAAGAATACTCTTGGTTGTTTCAGATAGAGCAAAACACAAATGGCAAAGCCATAACAACAAAATAACATTTTATCAGATCCTTATGTAACATTTGAGAAGCTAGTAGGAGGTGAACCAAATAGAGAAAAGATTGCTGAAGAATGACACCAGGGAGGTAGAATGAGAGAAACTTGATAATTAAGGATGTGTATGATACATGGTAAGGAATGACCCCATAATTAGATTTACGTGATAGAAAATTATTCTGGTGCCAAATAAAGAATGAACTGGAGATGAAAGAGTATTTCAATTAGACCAAATAAAAAACATTCAAAGGCACACATCCACTCAGGTATGATGATAGGTGGTGTTAAGACATAAATAAAGAGATATTGTGCTTTCAAATCCAGGAGAGAAGCGATGAGGCTTGAAATCGAGTGGAATGAGAGGGAATGAAGAGTGAGCCATGGATTTGGGAGAAGTTGAGGAGGTACAATTGACAAGAACATGTGGCCAAGTGGATGTGGGATATAAGGGTTGGGATGACTCTGAGTTTATAAGGAATGTTTAAACATTTAGAAATTAATTTTCCTAGCACTAGTAAGTCAAATCATTACAAGGGTTGGATGTTTCCCTGTACCTACAGGAGATGCTGAATGGTCTCTGCATATGTCATCTTTCCCACATAGCTAGAACCCTTGTGCCAGTCTTCCCAGCATGGGCTTCAGCATGCGTTCCCATGGGAAACCTAATGATTCACTTGAATTTTTAAAATGTAACTTAAACAATATCCATAACTTGAAAGCTTATACTGCTGCATGCCTTGGGACTCCTCCCAAACTGAGGTAGGAGGATTAGCTTTGGTGATGGATTGGTTCCAAGGAAAAATGAGTTACAGTCTGCTCACTCCAGGAGTTTCCCCTTATGTCCCTTTACATAGTCCTTCATATTTGTTACCTTTCAATATTATATTGAATTTATTTATTAGTGACTCATATCTATTATACACTACTTCATGTTTAAATGTAAGTGATTTAAGAACAAAGATATTTTCCACTACTGTATTCCACTGTATTCCACTGTATAGATTAGCTCCTGGATGATACTTTTAAAAATAATTACGCATTGAGTTGAAGTGAAGATTTTACGGGACCAGAGTCTCCCCTGATGGCCTCTATATAATATTAAAAAAAAAAAAAAGCCATGGAAGGCTATTGTTATCCAATACAAGTTGGATCACCAGAACCTAGCTCCCACAAAGATGCTACGGGTCATTTTTCCAAGTTGAAATAAGCAAAACAAGATAAAAACTTCTGGTTAAGAAGTGAATTAGTTTAAATTAATTAGTGAATTAAATCAATTAGTGAATTAATTAAAATAGCAAATTGGTAATAGAACTGAGAAGTCAAATATCAACTGTGGCCCCATGACAAAGGAACTTTGACTACAGAGAGAACCATTACCTCAGTCTTTGTTTTCTCTTTCTTCTACTTTTCTTCCACAAGTACTTACATAGCATTTTTATTGTCATGGAATAATATATTTAAAGAAATAAAAAATGCCACTTAGAAGTCTTGAGCTTAGGGCTGGCTAACACAGAGTTTTCATCTAGTCAACTCAGTGAATACATACCATGAGCAGGCAATATGTCTTTATTTTAATGACGGTGAGATTTGGGTGGTTGTTACCAGAGCATAGTCTTTCCTAACCTATCCAGCCTGACACAAACCTCTGAGGTCGGTATTGTTGTTATTCCTATTTTACAGATTAAAAAAAAGGACCATAGAAGGTTAAGTATCTTAGATAAGTTCTCATGGAATTAAATTCCATACCCGGGATTTAGGCTCAGATGCTGGCTCCAGAGTCCATTCTCCTAAGTGCTATGCTATGCTGCCTTTCTAGACTACTATCTCTAAAGGATGGTTTTGTGTGCTTGCAGACTTTCCCTGCTCCTGTACAGTTTCTCCATGAGCTCCCCATTATCAATATGGGTACTCCCACAAGTTTAACTTTTCTTTCTTAAAATAGACAGAATTGTTTTGGTGCTTATAACCAAGAACTCTAGAAGAAACATGTATATGCACATGTGGCTTTCTCTCTAAAAAGCAACTGAGATTCACTGAGTGAGTTTACGAAGAATGGCATAATCTAATTGTGTTGAAATAGGTAAGCCAAATATACTTTATAGTGATATTATATTTCTAATTTTATAAATGAGAAATGTAATAAAACGAGTGCATTAAAATAAGGATCATCATAAAATATCTTAACGTTTCTAATGAATTGATTCAGAATCTCAGAATTTTACATATTAAAGACAATATGGTGATACTTGTTCTCATTTTGATGATAATCTCAAATAAATCCCAACTCAGATACAATTCTCTGTCCAGTTCTTAGAAACTGGCTTCTGTAATGGTTGATGAAGGAAATAGACCCTGAAAGTTCCACAGAAAGGGTTTCCTTTTCATTATTGACTTTAAAGTGTTTTCAAAAATTCTGGTGAAACATGTAGAACTCAATTTCAAAGGAAACAAAAGAAGCTTTGAAAAACTAAGACTGGATTATTTTACATTTGCTAAAGCTCCAATTACTTTTCATCTTGTTAGGTGAAAAATACTTGGGCAGTAAATTGAGAATTTTATACCTACCATTAAAAAGTTGTATTTCCCCGCAGAATTGCTGAGATAGAGATATGTAATCATACAGAGACCTAGGAAAATTTTCATTTATCCTGGCTATCTTCTAGAACTGAAACAGTACACATTGTCAACTTTGTTTTTCACTATTTCCATAATTATCTCCCTCCTTATATCGAATTTTTAAAACATGAAAATAATAAAAACAAAATAACAGTTTCACTCATTGTACTTGAAAATTGCTGAGACACTTCCTTATATTTGTACATGTTAAATCCTTCCTTGCAACTTCAGTACTAGATATTATTACACAAAACCAACTATAATTTCCAATTTTTAGGGTTCCCAAGGTAATAAAAGACTAATAGAACACAAGGAAGGTAATTTCGTTTTAGGCCATAGAAAAGACAGAAGGCACACCTATATAGCTTTTCTTCTTCTTCTTCTTTATTTCTATTTTAATGGAAGAGTTGGTATATTTGTTATGACATGTGCCTGTTGACTGTGATTTTGTATTATGGTTAGGATTTTTTTCCTCTTTTCCATACAGTAGGAAGTTATGATTTCTTACTGTATGCAAAGAAAATATTAAATTTAAGGCCATTCTTTCTAGGTAAGATTTGCCAAAAGGTCAATACATTCTTTTCTATAAAAATATATTTGCATATTTACTTTCAGGAAAAATGAATTAATATATGCAAATCATGTGACATTTTTATCACAGACCTTGCTGCATGACCCTATTTTCTTCATCTACTTAAAATGAGGTCTTCCCCTTTGTTTAAGGTCTAATTAGATTGCTAAGCAAGATTTTTGCCTAGTAAATTCTATTGGGAATAAATCCCGAGAACATTGTGAATGACTTTTTGTCATTAACTCTGCCAAATTTTGCTGTAAGTTTTCATCACAACCTCATCCAGTGATGGAGTAGAATGATATGGAATTTCCTTGCCAAGCTAAAACTATTGGCTAGGAATTATCTCATTTTCTCTCCATACGTTCCAGCTATGGGTAGGACTGAGAGCTTAGATACCCAGAGCCAGCAGAGGGCTGAAAGGTAATCATGATCTGGAAATTACATTTTGCAAAATACATACCAGGCATGGCATGACTCAGCAGTTTCCTTGTATTTAAAGAACCCCCTACCAAAATGGGTTAAGGGTATTTATTTAGAATTCAGGAAGACACCTGAAATATAAGGAATTAAGATGATTTTTATATTTGTGTACTATATTTCTCCAATATCAAATATGAAGTAGCAAGGCTTTTAATTGTTTGTTCTGGCAATTTTTTCTGTTCTCTTATCATCTCATTCCCCCTCTAAATGCTTGCTATGAGACCATTATATGGACATGTATATAAAAATAAAAAGCATAAGCATTAATTTCAAACTAACATTATCTTTAAAATCTGTCAATTGTATAGTTTCTTTGTCCCCTAAGGGAAAAAAAAGAATATGACATAATAATAATTGTTACTTGCTGAAAGAACAGGAATCTGTGTTAGCTAAATCTAAGGTTTAAAGTCCCAATTAAATGGCTTCTTGCAGTAAACTCAATAATCCATGACAATTTGATACAAAATGACATTTGGCCATACCTATGACAAGGGGGGAAAAAGCACATTTTCACTGGAAAATAAGTAAATAATCTCCAAGGATCTTGAAATACAGGCTAAAATATAAGGGTTTCTGGATGACGATAAGCTCATCTTAGAGAGCTTTCGTTCCTTTGGATTTTCAACAAGCTTACAGTCTACAATGGTCCCTTGTAGCCCTTTCTTTTTATACTATGCACTTGCTTATTTTTCTTGAAAACTCCCCAGTGACTGCCGACATTTTTCTTAACAGGTGATTTTTCAATGAAATGTCATTTTGGCTTTGTGAGTATCCTTAGTGGCATGTACCAAATGACTCATTTCATTTGTGACCAGAGCCAAATTCAAATTTAATTTTCCAGAGGGGACAAGTTAATGTATAACCTATTGTGCCACCTGGCATCCTAAATTAAATTTCCTGAACTGTTTTCACTGAGAACAGAATCAGGTATATTGTTTTGTAAAGGCATTTCCAAGTGTCAGCTGTGACTTCAATCACTTTTAGAGTTACATAATTAAGCCATTGATTTTAACTAACAAAAGATAAATACCAGAATTCTTAATTTTGAAAATGACAATTGGCTAATCTTGTCCTATGGAACAATGATCCTCTACTCTGAACATTACAAAAATAATAAAACCTCTCACCTGAACTTTCTTCATAAATCATATAACTGGATGATATGCCTCATGAATACTATTATCAGCAAAACATTACTTTGAGATAGAAGAAAACCAAACAAATTTAGTTCCAATGATTCCAAAACTCATGTTCTTTCTACCACATAATGGTAGCTGTTATGTTAATTTTTTTGGAGAGTATGAACATCATTAAGTTAATTATACAGAAAAGAGTTTTAGAACACATCAAAATGGCAACTAGATGCAAAGCCCCAATTTTGTTATATACATATGCACAAAATGAAAAGAGACTCACTAAGGCTTCTATATGGAATTCTGATCTATTAACATTGCTGACTTACTATCCAGTGGAACCTGACATGTCACCAGAACTCAGTAATTATTTCCAGCATAATGTATAACCTATAACTAACCAATTTATATTCTAATAAAACTTGCTTACTTTTGTCCAAATATTCCATTTTTCTATATACATTTGACTAAAACCAAAATGAACCATTTCAAATAGCTAACAATCCATTTCACCTTGCTTTGTTTTAAAAAATTAACTAAACAAGATATGAATTTATAAACAAAATGACATCTCATTCTTATTTAGAAAGGCATTATTTTTTTCCTTTTTCTTAAATGCAACAGAAGAATATGACCATGAGTCAGACAAGAATTCTAATTCCAGGTTTTCCACTGAGCTGGGTCACCTTGGGAAACAGTGACCTCTCTGGGATATGTATCTATAATAGGGAGATCACTGTCGTCATGACCATGATTATCATCATCATCATCCCCGTTTCATTAAGCACTTATGAAAATTACGTGAATTCATTTGAGTGAAGCTCTACAAACAATACCTGCAATAGAGTGAGTACTTAACATAAAGTGCATTATTAGTTGTTAAAGATTTCATATTTACAGAGGCTGATCAATTTATAATTCTGAGTCGCTTCTATACTTTTTTCCTTCTGTCTTTTACTTCATTTTGTCTGATGACAAATGCAAAATAATAATAGGTAAAAATTCAGGAGAAAGAAAACAAGGATACCCATGATGTCTCTATCCAAGCACAGGTACTGTAAATATTTTGGGGTGTTTCTTCTAAGTCTTCCCCTGCCTTGGGTATTCAGTACACGTTGTTATGACATATTGCAATATAATTCTAGGTCTTCCTTTTTCACATGATGCCATAACAACGTACTTACTAAAAACTATGTAGACATCATTCTAAACATCTACATAATGATTGAAGTCATAAATATGTACTGTTATTCAATTGTCTTCATAATTGAGGGTCATTTATTTCCATCTTTTTTTAACCATTATAGTCAATGTTGTGATTCATTCATTCACCAAATAATTATTCTCCAGCCGGGAAACATAGTAGGGAAGAAAAAATGTAGAACACCCGACCTTGAGAAACTAATGATCTGGTTGATGAAGGGGTAACTAATACACAGATAAAATCCTCTATGTAAGTATAAAAGAATGTCAGATGCTACTAGGAACATGAGGCCAATATACAGGTTTAGAAGGCAATGAAGAAGTTATCTTTTAAACAAGGTGAATTTGGAAAACCTTTTGGTGGAAGATAATTAGACACCTGAATGAAATGATGAGTGAATCATAAACATTTTAATGTGTAATATTTTTATTATAAGCTGTTAAATGTTTCTGTACCTATACATATAAGAAAAATCAATAAATGCAAAAATCCCACATAATTTCATGTTATATGTTAACATGATTTCCTACAAGCATTTAAAATAAAAAAACCCAACAACATAATGCCTTCTAAGCAATCACAAAATAAACATGTTCAATCACTGGTTGATCAATAAGAAGTTCAAAATAGGACTTAGAGAATTATGTAATTTCTCAGACTAATTTTCTTGTCTGGTAGGTTATAAGTCTTATATCTGAAAAGAAATTTTAGTTTTATATTTACCAGCAAAATCTTCAACATCAGTTTATAAAAGAAAATATAATCAACATCCTGGATATGATTCTAACAGGCCAATCTCTTTGGGTCCAAATATTGACAGTGAAATACCTGCATATTTTTATACATATAAAACAATTCAAAATCCCCTGTGGAATCCCGGTAGACAGAAAGCTGTTACATCCAGCAATATGTAACCTGCTAAAGATTTCTGGCATTCTGGGTGCATAATGGGGGCTGCCTTTGCTCAGAAGTTTACATAATCACAGTCAGCCTTCCTGCAAAAGTTTCCACAATCAGCATTACAGCTCTTTGATCATAATGCAATAGGACAAATGTCAGGAAAAATACTCCCATAAAATGAAATAAATCTTGTTCTTTAACCCAGAAATGACTACAAACATTACTTTCATGAAAATTTCACTCATATGCATATTTTTAGCTTCTGTAAGGAGAACACTGAATGACAATTATGAAGTGGTGCTTTTAATTAAGGACAAGATTAAACCTTACTTATCATATTCTCACATAGTACAAGCTGATAATTTTCATCTGTACACTACAGTAAAAACGTGACAATTTGACCTCAAAGCATTTGAGCCTTTTCACATTTTCTTTGCACAAAAAAGAAAGGAAAGAAGGAGGAGGAAGGACATTGTGGTAAATTCTCTTGATCAGAAAAATCCATACTATATCCATATATGTTCTTCAGTAGTATATTTATGTATTTAGAGTTAAAACGCAGCATTTCTCCTAAGTTTCCCTTCTTTTTATAATATAGCATTATAGGTTGCCATCTCACATAAATGGGAATTTGCAGAGCTCAAAAAAATCTAAACATAGCTGTAAGTACACATTGTCTCAAATTTGAGACACATTGGATTCAAGAGTGGAAAATGATAGGCCATGGAGGAGAGGAATGAATCAAGGGCAGGCATGAAAACAATAAGTGTGGTAAGAACAGGCAGATAAAGGCCAGAAGTGTCCTGAGAAGGAGAAAGTAAAACAAAACAGACATAAAGAGTGGACAGAAATGAAGAAGCAAGAGGGAGAGGAAAGAGAACACAAGTATGAACACAGAAGAAGACATCAGGCTCCAAACAACATCAATGTACAGATATCAGAAAGAACAATGGGGAAATGAAAGATGACCTAGAGAAAGAGACAAAGGAAAGAGAAATTCCAAGTCAAAATTGTTTTTCACTGAAAGATACAGACTCTTACCGCAACTAGGTTCAAAGAAATAGAGAGGGGAGCAAGCAAATAAATAAATAACCTTTCTCACAAGGATGCATAAATAGAATACAACAGGAGGGAATTGGGGCAAGTTTTTCTAAGGACTAGCACCTGGCACTGGAAGGTTAACAATATCAGCATCTCTCTTTCCAGACTTACGTTTTTGTATTTGCTCCATTCTTCTTTTCCACATATTAGCTATTGGTTGGAAATTTGGTTTTCTCACAGTTGTCAGGTTTTTATCCATGTGCTATAATAAACATTAGTGACTGCCTAGAATTTCTGCATTTCAGCCTCTTACAGGAAATGCATTTGATCCAGTAGGTACCTAGGATCTACCCCTAGTATCATCTATTTAACCACTCTAAACCAGGAAATGGTAACTAAGTAGATATGAGTTAGCCTTCCATCCATAATTGAAGGACAGTTCTCCGGGAAAGGAGTCATAGAATAGTTATAAAAATTTAAATGTACATAAACTTTACTTAGTGGTAAAGATAATTAAAGAAAACATGGGAAAATGCCTATAAGTCAGTAAAGTGTTGACAGCAAAAATAGGAGAAAAGAGAAGTGTGGGGGTGTGGGGGATGGAGAATAATATGAAAGAATAATTTTCCCAATTACAACCACAGGGCTTCATATTGACATCTGTATTATAAAAACTCCAAACAACACAAAAATTAGTTTTTAGCTCTGCAGATTTAAGGAGAACAGAATGTCTGCTCATGAATTCAGATAATTTATTGTTCTATGAAAAACACCTCCTGCCAGCACTTTGCAGAGTGCCAAGCATTTAATCAACACCTATGGAAAAGATGTATTTCATAGTCAAGGTGCAGGTAAAAGAAAATTTGGAGATATGGTTATGTTATACTTATCTGTAAATAAATTAGGAAGCAGTGTAAGATATTTCTAGAAAACAGGAAGATAGATGATGGAAAATCATTATTGAGAACTTTATACTATTCCTTGATTCATTGAATTATGTCATTAAAAACTGCATGTCTTCTGTTTCCTAAGTATCATTTTCCATATATGAAAGACTTCATTGGGAAAGATAACTATAGAATTGCCCACTTAATATACCCATTGCACAGAAATCTGTAGGTTAGGGCCTTGAAGGAGCCCAATAGTGTCCTTTCTTATGTGGATCCTGAAAAAGTGAATAGCAAGATAAAAGTCCAGAATAAGAAGAAACAAAATATCTCCTTTATTGCTCATAAAGTTTAAGAGGATAATATAATGGGAAAGTTAAAAGTACATTGCTAATTGGATCCACAGAAATAGACCAATTTTCTGAGTGGGCAGTTGTACATTGGGCCAGCCACCCTTGTGAATGAGTACATTCATTCAATAATAACTGAGTTTCATTTATTAATACTGAGACCAAATATCAATACATTGTAAGAAAAAATGAATGAAAACAAAAGTTTCACTAAGTTTTCTGTTTTAGTTAAGTTCCTTCATAAATAATGTCATTGATGTCCGCCTGTAATTAATGTATCATTATAGTTTTTGTTTATTTCTTAATGACAGCAACTAATGCTTTGACTATAATTCTCCTACATTAATTTAATGGAAGCTATCCAATAGCAATCTATTAGGTTTTCCCTGTTAAATTAGCATGATGGACTTTTAATGAATCTTTTAATAAACACTATGATGATTAAGAAATTGTGAAATCAAAATCATCCTCAATGACATTTCTGACTTTGTGTATTAACAGTCCTCAAAGTCATTGATTCTAGTCCTCTGAGAAATAACTCAAAATGCATTATTTATTTATTTCTGTACTATTAGCAAGAAAAATGAAATAAAAAGACTAGTTCACATGTGATAAAATTTTAAAAATTATCTTCTTTAATTAGTTAATATAAAGTCCTTCCCTCTTTCCATATGGAAGAGGTGATATTTGGCTTTGAATTAAAAATATATAGAGATGGACTGTTTATTTCTAAGATTCACTTGCTGCCATCAATGATTTGGATCTGCCACAAAGACATATTCTGCGGAGGTTAACCTGATTTCATAATGACATTTCCTCTGGTTTAAGGATTCCTAAGACCTTCACAGACAGCTAAGGGCTGCTTCCCTTTGCTTCTATGGAAAAACATAAGTAGACTCCATGAAGTGATGAAAGCAGAAGAATCTCAATAATTTAACCTGGTTTGTATTGGGAGGGAAAACTGCTAAGCTGCATGCTTGGAGTCTCCTAGGACATATTTTAAAGAAATTTCTGCAGGTGGTTGAGAGCTGTCCTTTATGCAGCTGCAGTAATGGAATAAAATTTGCTTACTCTTGGAACAATGACTATATCATCCTCGAATTATCTGTGCACTACTGCAGTAGTTTATATGGCCATAGGCAGAGGAAGGCTCATTGTTGTTTTCCTCCAGCCACCATCATTGCCTGTGAGCACTGGGTATTCAATGCAGGAAGAGCAAGATGTATCAGGTTTTTCATTTAAAACTTTCATTGTAATTTTAATACTCATGAAACATATCATCATTAAATTGAAAATGGAATATACATACAAAGACAAGAAGGAAAATTGTTCCTTAATCTGACATTTGAATATAAACATGATAATATTTTAGTTTATGAGCATTCAGACATTTATATGAGCATCTAATTTTTGCAGTGCTTTGGTTTTCCTCCCAAAGTCACTCAGTTTGCAAATGTATAACAGTGTTTTGAATGCATTAATCTTATACTTCCTAATTAAATACAAAAATTATAGAAAAATTAGAACAAAAGGAAGAAAAATGTAATAATTTAGAATTACTGTAAATGTTCGCTCTCAACAATGACTACTGGAAACATTTTAAGATGTAGCAATGTATTTCATTTCCCTGATTTATATCCTGAAAAATTGGGATAACTAAATAATATAGTACTCCATGGCAATAAACGTGGAGAGACATCAATAGCACAGTGGTTGAAAGCATTGTCTCTAGAGCCAGATTTTCTGGCTTTTTCAACCAGGACTACCACTTAGTTGCACAACACAGGTCAAATTGCTTAACTCTACTGAAACTCACCTGTTCATTGGGGAACAACAGCACTCTCTCACATGGCTGTTGTAGTCACAGAACATAGTATTTCACATAACTAGTATATAATGTTTTATATAATGTATAATTTCATATAATATTATACAGCTAGTATATATTATTTTATGTAATATAAAATATTATAATTTTATTTTTTGTTGCTATTGCTGTATAGTTTGTCAAATGAGTAGATACACCATAAATTATACAAACAATTCTATCTTGAGGGACTTCTGTAGAGTTTCCAATTCATTAGAATGAATGCAATGCAGGAATTTTTATGAAAATGAATTCCTGCGATGAAAATTATTCTTGTTCCTTTATCACATTGTTTTCTTAGAACACATTGCTTGAAATGGAAAGCCAAAGAATATGCATTTGAAAGAATTTTAGGAAACACAGGCATTTTTCTACTTAACTTTTTGACTGCATATGAATAGAAAGAAAACTATGAACAAGCACAAAATGTATCAGAACTCTTCTTAACAGCAACAGAGGCCATTACTTATCATTTGCTCAGAGGAACAAAAGGAATTTAGAATTTACCTGCTCATGAACAGAATTATTCTTGCCAATTGGTCTTGGCTTTTAGAACATTTAAACTATGTATCTTATGTCCCTTACGTTCAGGTTTTGAAATAATCTAGGAAAAAATATTAACCATGTAAAATATAAATAAGTATACTAATAAGGCTCCATATGTGAATGTTTGGTACTCAAGAATTCAATTTTACAAGTGTAATTAGTTATGTAGAATAGGTCTGCCCAGCTGAAGCATTGATCTGATGTGTAGGTTTTCTGAGTACCCTCAAAATGCCTTCAAAGTTCATCCATAGTATGTCTGAAATACGGGGTTTTTTGTTTGCTTGCTTGCTATTCATTATATTTTAATATTGAAACCAAAAACTCACAGTGAAAGGAGAATAAAATTTATAGTTCTTGCAGTGTTTGATATAGACACTATATACTTGTGAAGGATGTTGGCTTTCTCAGTGAAAGTCTATCAGTCTAGTTATTTGGGATGTTGGAAAGGAATATTAGGAAAAGCTAGAATAAGGAAACAAAGAGAAATAAAGAGCTTAAGATGGGAATGCATTCAATCAAAAAATATTTAAAATTCTAGATACAGATGGAAAGAGAAAAAAATCAGTGCCTCAAGATGGTGACTGATTTTTCTTAAGAGGCCCCAGAAGCAAGGTATTAAAAAGAATCTGGGTAGCCCAGATTTGCTATCTTTTACTTTTTCCAAAATGTACATAGAAAATTATCAAGATGGAGAAAAAAAGAAAGATAAAACTCAGGACAAAGAAAAAGCAAAATGTAAAACATTAGAAATAAGTATGAATATACCATTCAAAATAATTACTTCATATGAAATTAATTCTTCAGATGAAATATAAATATCAAACTGAATAAATGCAAATAAAATAAATCTGTACTGTTTATAAGATTCACACCAATATGAGGGTAGAGTTTAAAATATGAAAAATAATTCACTTGGTCAATATTATCCAAAGCAAAATTTCTACAGATATTATTGTTTTTAAGACCCTCTCCTCCAAAAACAGAAAAGAAAAAAGAAAAAACATAGTGGAGATAAAAAGGTCATTACTTGATGGTAATTTTTTTTAGTTGATGAGAATGTAAACGTTAAATACTAAATTTTTATGTATTTAATAATATATTATTTTATATGGCTTATATTTCTACCTAGTCTGAAAATGTAAACATGCAAAATCAAACTGAATTACAGGTCAATATAAGTAAACATATGGATATGGATAAAAGACATTTTTCTAAAAAGTGAACATAAATGACAAAATTTGGGGGGAGATTGATCACAAAAAATAAGAAAGCTCCATAACCAATGTTAAAAGATAAAGGAGACTGCCTGTAACAAGAATTTTATCTGAATTAAATATATATTCATAACAAAAATATATCTATCCTGACATTTTCCATGAACTGATTAAATATGTCCTTTAAATAGCTTTCAGGCAACGTCATGTTTATGATAAAATTTTGAAAGCAGTGTCATTAAGGTAAGAATGAGAAGAGTGTCAGCTAGGCATGGTGGCACATGTTGGGAGGCTGAGACAGGAGAATGGCAAGTTCAAAGCCAGCCTCAGCAATGGTAAGGCACTAAGCAACTCAGTGAGACCCTGTCTCTAAATGAAACATAAAATAGGGCTGGAGATGTGGTTCACTCAGTGGTCGAGTACCCCTGAGTTCAATCCCCCGTACAAAAGAAAAAAAAGAAAAAATAAGAAGAGTGTCATCACTTTCAACATTATTTTGAAGTCCCAGAACATGCAAAAAAGGTGGGGATTGGGGTTGTGAAGAGATTAACTAGAGATGCAAAGACTGAACAAGTAGAGCAAAAATCATCATAATTTAGACAGGAGATGTCTGCATGCATACAAATCAAAGCAAATGTGGAGATCAGTTGCTGGAATTGATGAGAGTTTGCAAGATCGCATGATTCAAAATTGATTGTTCTTTTCTGGTAACAAACACATAAAAAACAATTTTAAGAAGAAATTATTTACAAAAGCATAAAATGTATAACATTTGTAATAAATTCAACTGGCAGTACTTTATGGGGAAAATAGTGTTTATATTAGCTTATTGAAAAAATACTAATAAATCTTTATTCATCATTTGTTCAGTACTATATCACTTGACCCGGAACATAGTAGAAGCTCAATAAATATTTTTAGAATAATGAAAGACATGAAGAGCTTAAGTAAATGAATATGTATACATATATGTAAATATATATATACACACATACACATATACATGCATACACGTACATACAATACATACAGACACATCACATTCATGGATTCTAGGATGGACTCCACATCAAAAGCATTTTAATTCTTTTCCTGATCTTTAAAGTCACAACAGTTATGTGTTTTAGCATGTTTTTGGAACTTGGCAAGATCATTCTAAAATGTATTAGCAGAAGAAAAGGGTAAAATACAAGATAGAAAGGGCTACTTGCTCTAAATATATGATGAAGTATTAGAAAGCCTCAGCAACAGAGATAAAACAGTCATAGTAAGTGATAGGTATATTTAATAATGATTGAACAAGTATCCCAAGCCTAGATATATAATTTGTGACAAGTATTGATTTATGATAGAAATGTACTGGGGAAAATATTCATAGAAAATTATGGAAAATTTATTAGCATTTTACAAATGAAATTGGATTTCTACCACATATCTCACAAAGAATACAATAAATGGATTTTCTACCTAAGATTAGAAAAATTGTTACACTTTCAGAATACAGTAAAGGAAAATATTTTGTTTACTTCAGAGTTGGGAGGCATGTCAGCCATTTGTCTATTGATGCTCAGATCTACCCCCCCCACACACACATACACACACACACTTTCCGGTGCTCTGATACTCTTCAGTGAGAGACATCTTCCATCTATGACTGACCAATGGTAAACAAAAATGAAAGTAAAACTGGAAAGGAGGAAAGAAAAGCGGGTCAGCAAAGAGCTTGCTTCCTCTTTCTCAACCTCTGTCTCTCCTTTCCTCTTTGCTTACCCTCCCATTTGGGTGGCATCTTTGGCCACAGATGCATGTGTCATGGTTTTTCCGGGAGGTCTCAGCTCTCACACCAAGAGGGTCAGAGAGTTTATCTCTTTCTGAGTGATAGCTATTTTCTAATGCTATTGAACTCTGGGTTTCCTCAATCTTTTCTATTTGGCCCTCCAAGTCTTTCAAAATCATTGTAACCACCTGACTATTTGATATCTCTATTATTGAATTACTTGTATAATCTCTAGTTTTGCTGATAAGATTCTTACTGATGCTGGAAGGAATTTTCACAACTATACAAAAAATAGGCCACAAATTATTTTTAAATTCACCATATTAAAATTTAGATATTCTATTTACCAAAAATTGAAAACAGCCAAGTGTGGTGGCACACGCCTGTAATGCCAGTGACTTGGGAGGATGAGGCAAGAGGACTGCAAATTCAAGGCCAGCCTCAGCTACTTAGGGAGACCTTATCTCAAAATAAAAATTAAAAAGGCCTGGGGATGTAGCTCAGTGGTTAAGCAATCCTAGGTTCAATCCCTGGTACCGAAAAAAAAAAGAGGATATTTAAAAGATATTTGCAAAAATATAAATGCTTCATTGATTTATACCCAATATATGTATAACCATTTTGTAATAAGCCAAATTAATAACAGCATAAGCAAATGCCATAGACAGAAGAATCCTAGAAGAAAATGCTAATGACCCACATACATATGAACACATGCTTTACTTTATTTGTAATCAGGAAAATGCAAATTAAAATAATGATGAGTTATTTCATACTCAGCACATAGGAAAAAATTTAAATATAACAATATTAACTCTTGGCAAGAATAAGGAACAACCTGAAATAATTATACAATCCTGAAGGGAGAACAAATTAGTTAAATTGGTATGAAAAACAATTTAACATTACTTAGTAAATCTGAAATGGCATGTACCTTATGCCCAGCATTTCCTCATTTTTAGAGGTACATAGGCAAAAATCCTATATGGATGCAGCAGAATATATGGACAAGATTATTGTAATACCTATACAACAGCAGAAGGAAGAATCATTTGAATATAGCTCATTAAGTTAGGGCATATTCGTGTGATAGAGTAATGTACAGCAGAGAAAATAACCAATTTCCTAATGCAACAGCATGAATGGATTTCAGGGAGGTAATGTTGAGAGTAAAAGTAAACAATAAAATAAGAAAAATTCATATAAGGTTGCATAAAATCTTTAAATGTGCAATTAAATAATGTATTGTTCTAGGATCCAAAGATAAGGTAAAAATAAAGAAAAGGAGGGTAATACTAAGTAGCTACTTGTGGCAGAGGTCATCTCTGAGAGGAGAAGGCCAAGGCTCTGGCTAATATCTTGTTTTCCGAGTTACCTCTTTTAAAGAACTATTCAATTGTAAAATTCACAATAAAAGATTACACAGCTCCATCCCTGAAATTTATTCACTTGTTTTTGTTGATACAACACAGCCTAAACCCTTGGTTGATATTCAAGAGTCTAAGTTTATTTACTCCCAGAATTGTTCTTATGACCAGAAGGTTTTCATCATGTACAAGTAAATTGTTCTTCTTAACACATAAAGAAAATGATGATTTCAAGAGTAACATTTTACCATTTTGTTTGATGAGTTATACAATTTCTGAATCATTTTTTAAAAAATACAGTGTTTCAATGAAATGTCTAAAGTTCTATATGCCTAAAAACCTTAAAATTATATTATTTGTAGTTGACTGTTTTCTTTCTTGCTGTTCTTTCTGAAACGTTTTTCCCCTTTCCTCTCTTTTCCCCTTCCATGGTCCTTTTCCTATCTTGCATGCAACTTATCCAGCATTTATTCTTGAATTCTAAATAGAATAAAGTATTTATCATAGGGCTTATATTTTCATATTTCAGATTATGAGGACTTATATCTATTCCATAGCTTTATATTTTTCAACCTGTGTTCATTATTCTCTTCTGATCATTCTTCAATGATTTGTGAGCATTGATATTTTCCTCTTTAGGTTACTAAGTGAAATAAAGAACATATATGTATATATATATACACATGTGTGTATATATATAATATATATAATCATCACTTGATGCTATTGGATAAAATTGTCATTTTATTAATGTTTCCAGATATTAAAATTAGTTTATTTGAAGAATATATGCAAAAATATAAAGTATACAGCAATAATTATCATTGTCAAGCGGAATTTCATATATTGTGGAATGAGGGAAAATGTAAGTTAATTATATCATTCACATCACTCTCACAACAGTGAAACACATAGGAAAGACACAAAATGATATGTACAGTGAGGAAATGAAAATTTGCTGCTATTTTTAACAAGGTTATTTTCTTATTCTTTTATATGTGTGTGTGTGTCCTTCTTTTGTATATGTCTATAGGTCTGTTTGTGTGTCTGTGTGTGTGTACACATATCCTTGTTAAAGAATATGACTAAAGATCTTTCACTTTAAAATTTTTTCATAATTATTTTGAATCATTAAACTTCCCCCCAATGGAATGAAAGTAAAAGAAGTAAACTCCTATAGTATTATATGTTTGACAGAAATGAAATATCTTTAGTACAAGCATTAATATGCATTTTCAAAAACTATAGAATTGCACGGCATTGGCATGCTTTAAGAATGAGTTTCTGGCTACACTGGGAAATTGTGTAGGTTGTTCCATCTTTCTCTGAATTACATCAAATACAAAATGCCCGATCTGTAAAATCCTCTAAAGCTAAAATTTGTAAATTCAGAGAGTTTGTAATTGTTTGAGTCAAAAATAACTTTTAAGTGGCTTGAAAGTGAATGATTTAAATCCTCACTTGGATTTAAGAACTCCTTAACCAGGAGTCAGAGCTTGCACAGGTGCTGGACAGCAGTTTTGAAAGCTCATAGAAAACTTAGAGGACTCAGGAATGATTGAGGAATAGAAAAATAATTCTTGTAAAAGCAGGTTAAAGAAAATACTTATAATGTAAAAACACAGAAGAAAAGATCTAGTTATTTTCTTCAAATTTAATTTACCTAAGTTTCTAGAGATTGAGGGGTTATACTGATTCTTTATTGAATAGGGACACCTGTGATGTCCAAAGAATACATCCAATTTAACTAGAAGCTAAGAGGAAAGATGTTTAGTATGAAAGCTTTTCTATTTCCTATATATATACTAGACTGCAGAGAGCACCCTCAAAGAAATTCATCCACCACCCTACTAATATTCAATGGGAATATATATTTGAAGACCTCATTACTGTTTCTTCAAACTCTTCATTCACAGTACATACAGACATCAGTAGTGATATTCTTAACATATAAAACATATAAAGTCATTTTGTTGTGCCCCTCCCCTTTCTCTCTCTCTCTCTCTCTCTCTCTCTCTCTCTCTGGACACTTGTGATCAACTTTTTCCTATTAATTTTTTTATTTTGATAAAATACAACATAATTTAATTTAGTAGATATTTCAGTGGCCTTCGGTATCTTCTCAATGTGGTCCAGCTGTCCTCATTATTTAGTTCCAGATTTTTATCACCCCAAAAGGAAAAGTATATGTAAGCAGTCATTCTCTGTCCCTCACCACCCAACTTCTGGCAACCATTAATATGCATATGTCTCTATGAATTTATTCTGAATATTTCATGTAAACAGTTATATATAACCATTTTGTCTGGTGCCTTTCATATAGCATATTTTTAAGGTTCATCCATATTGTAATATGTACCAGTGCTTTATTACTTTCTATAAATAACAATATTCCATTGTATATTTGTATATTATGCTTATCCATTCATAAGTCAATGTATATTTTAGCCATATTGTAACTATTGTGAATAGTGGTACTGTGAATATCTGTGTACAGGTTTTTGCTTGAAAACTGGTGTTCAGTTCTTTTCCATGTGTGTTTAGAAGTGGCATTTCTTGGTCATATAATAATTCTACAATTCACTTATGGAGAAACTATTTTCCATATAGCTGCACCATTTATATTCTCAGAGGCATTGCACTAAAGTTACAATTTCTTCACATCTTCTCCAACATTTATTTTTAAAAATTATTATAGCCATCCTACTAGGTATGAAGTGGCATATGTCATTGTAATATTTACTTTCATTTTCCTAATGACCAGTGATATTAAGCATTTTTCATGTCCCTCTTCATTTGCATATCTTTTTGGAAGAATATTCACTAAGTTCCTTTGTCCATTTATTAACTCAGTGTTTTGTTCTGTTGTTAGTGATTTGTAAATAATCTTTTTGTATTCTGAATATATGACTCAGATTATATATATATGATCTGCAAATATTTTCTACCAATATTTGGGTTTATCTCTTTGAATAGTGTCCTTTGATACACAAAAGTTTTTAATTTTGATGAAGTTTATCTATATTCTTTTGTTGTTTCTACTTTTGTTTTCATGTCAAATAAACCATTACAAGATACATAGTCATGGAAATTTATTTCATTTCCTTTAAAGAGTTTCACAATTTTAGTTTTTATATTTAGGTATTTGATCCATTTTTAGTTATTTTTTATATATGGTATGAGATCAGAGTTCATCAGATACTTTTGCACATGGAAATCCAGTTATCCTAGCACCATTTATTCAAAAACCTATCTTTTCCCCCATTGAATGGTCTGGTCACCTGTACCAAATGTAAATTTGTCATAGATGCTTGGTCTATTTATGTACTGTCAAGTCTATTTCTTCGCTTTATATATCTTTTCTTATTGTTGGGCCACACTGGTTTGGTTATGTAGTTCTGTGGTTAGTTTTGCATTCAGGAAGTGTGATTCCTCCATTAATTCTTCTTTACAAGATTTTTTGGCTACTCAGTCTCCCTTGCAAACTTATATTAATTTTGGGAACAGCTCTCCATTTCTGCATAAAAGGTCATTGTCTTTTAATATAGATTTAATTGATTCTATAAATTGTTTTGGGAAGTATTGTCATTTAACAATATTAAGTCTTCCAGTTCATAAACATGGAATGCCTTGCATTTATATCAATTTCTTAAAATTCCTTTTAGCTGTTTATTACACTTTTCACAGTACAATTTTTATATATCCTTTGTTAAATATATTACTATTTTAATCTTTGTAATGCTATTATGAATGGAATTTTATCTATTTCCCTTCTGAATTGTTTGTTGATGGTATAAAGACATATAAATAATATATGTGATATCCTGCACACTTTTCTGGATTTATTTGGAGTTTTACACATTTAAGATTATTTCATCTGAAAATAAAGATAATCTTACTTCTTCTGTTCTGATTTGGATGTATTTTATTTATTTTTCTTTTCTAAATACTTTGCCTACAATTTCCAGTACAATGTTGAATAGAAGTACAAAAGTGGAATCCTTGTCTTATTCCTGATTTTAAAGGGAAATCATTCAGTGGTTTCCAGTGAGAATCATGTTTAATGTTAATATTTTTTTGTAAATGCTCTTTTTCTTATTGAATAAATTCATTTTTAGTTCTAATATGTTGACTAATATTTTCAGGAAATCATGTTGGACTTCGTGAAATGCTTTTTCTATATCAATTCAGATGGTATTATGGGTTTTCCTTTTTTACTTGCAATTGCTAATGTGTTATATTATATTGATTTTTGTACATTGAACTACTCTTGCCTTCCTGGCATATGATCATGGTGTATAATGACTTTAAATATGTTTACAGTATATTATCCACAATTTTTTCATTTTTGGTCATAAGGGATATTGGTCAGTTTTCTTGTGATGTCTTTGTCTGGCTTTTTATCAGGCTGACCTTATAGAATAAGCTGGAAGTATTTCCTCTTCTAATTTTTGAAAGTATGTAAGAACAATTGGAGTTAATTCTTGTTGAAATTTGTTAGAATTAACCAGTAAAGTGAGCTGCTGTTGTTCTTTTCTTTGTTGAGAGGTTTTATAGGGTATTCCACATAATTTTAATTTGTAATTTTCCAAACCCTAGTGATTTAAGTAATTTTTCATGTACTTACACATTTTGTTTAGTGAAGTGTCTGTTGAAAGCTGTTTCCCATTTCCTATTTTCTAATTGCTTAGCTGCCCTTTTATTATTGGGTTGTATGAATTGTTAATATAGTTTAAATACTAGTCAGACATATGTTTGTAAATAATACTTCCCAATATTCAGGTTGCATATTAAATTTCCTAGATTTCTTTCAAAGACACTTTATTATATTGATTGAAACCCAATTTGTCAACATTTTCCTTTTACAGTTATTATTTTATGTATTCTAAGAGCTAGGAACTCTTTAAATGTTTTCAATTCTAGGCCTCTGTCAGATATGTGAATTGCAAATGATTTCTCTATTACAAATTTACCTATTACAAATAATTTCACTACTTTGGTTTTTTTCTTTTTTGAATAAGAAACTCTTAATTTAATGAAGTCCATTTGCCGATTATTCCAGTAAAGATTATTTATTTCCATTTAAGAAATCTTTGCCTTATCTCAAGCGATGAAGATTTCTCTGCTGCTTTCAAAAGCTTTGGCATTTGTTTTCACTTAGGTCTAGTTTCCATGTCCAATTATTCCATTAATTATATACATCCAATTGGCTTAGCCTCAACTATTAGAAATAAATTCTTTCCCCTACTGAACTGTAGATGTAAATTTATTATAAATTAGGTGGCTGTCTACAACTGCAAGGGTATTCCAGATTCTACGTCCAGTTGTACTGAACTACTTGCTTGTTCTTATGCCAATAACATATAATTAGGATTACCAAAGCTTTATAATAAATCTTGTAGTATATGACCACTTCAATTATACTACATTTCTTTGACAATCTCATTGCAATTATAAGAACTTTATAATTCCACATAAATGTTTAATCAACCTATTATGTTAAAATTGGTATTTAATTGAATCTATACTACATTAACAACAATACTAAATCAATTACATAAAACTTTCAATTGAATTAATGAAAATCACATACTAGGAATGACAGGAATATTTACTAAAATTTGAAACTCAACTTTGATTTGCTTCAACTCAGTCATAGATTGAGATCAACAAGACTTGATCTATCTTCCTATAATTTGAAAATGTAAATCCATTGTGGATGAATATATTATTTTGCATTTTTGTATTTATTATAATAAATTGAACAGCAAAAGAAATACCAAAGTAGGAAAAATACAAAATGACAAAAATCCAAGGGGAAAATACAGAAAATGCAGAGACCTACAGATGCATGTCTACTGTAATTAATAGATAAGTATTTTTAAAATAATCATGACTAATAATTAAAGAAAGGAAATTAAAAGGGTATACATGAAAAATAGGGAAGATATGAAAAAAAGAATTAGAGCCTGTAGAAACAAATCCAGTGTAATTTGATTTCTGAACATGAAAAATGCAATATTAAATTAAGTACTAGAAAATAGATTTAACCACATATTAGGTAGAGTAGATGATTTATTATTACAAATTAATAAATTGCAAGACAAAGCATAGAGATAAAAAGAAATTACAGAAAGCATACAATATACACAGATGGAGCACAGTAAAAATAGTCTGTGGAGTTTAATTCAGTGGTAGAGCATGTGCTTAGCATAAAGAGACCCTCAGTTCAATCCCCAGAACCACAGGCAATGAATAAGCAATATTACCATTTAATGCAGGAGTTGAGGTGCACCTCAGTGGTAAGGCATATATTTAGCAGGTATAAGACCCTGGGTTCTATACCAAAAACATTACCAAAAACATTTAAAAGGTCCAACTTACATGTAACTGGAATCCCCAAAGAAGAGAAATTAAAAGGGAAAAAAGCAATATATGAAGAGATAGTGAGCACAGTGTCTACACTGTATCAAATAGAATGTGTGCAAAAGATTTGTGGAAAAACATTTTATAGGAAAGGAAACATGAATGGCCTATAAGCATGACATTATTCTCAAATTTCTCAGCAATCAGAACAATACAAATTAATAGTTTAAAAACATATCACTGACATCTACCAAATACGAACCATTAATGTTTGTTGTGATTTCTTTTCTTCAAATATACAAATACCTACTTTACAAATACCTAATTTAGTGCTATTTAGTTTATTAAAAGGTTGCTCAATTATGAAAATTTCAGGTCTACAAAAGGAGCTCTTACTCTGGGGTAGGGAGGCCCAAGAGACACTTGAGCACAGGAAGCAGGTATGAGAATGTTCATAGTAGCACTGCATACAGTTGAAGAGAATCAAAATTAATGATGATATCTAAAGACTGAATGAGAGTTAAAAATAATGATAGATTCATACAAGTCAGGAGAGATAACAAAGTTCAGCTACAGTAATAAAGCTTAAGCCCTATTCTGTTTTGGTGGGGGTTAATGGGGATTGAACTCAGGGGTACTTGATCACTGAGCTACACTCCCAACCCTATTTTGTGTTTTGTTTAGAGACAGGGTCTCACTGAGTTGCTTAGGGCCTCACTAAATTGCCAAGGCTGGTTTTGAACTTGCAATCCTCCTGTCTCAGCCTCCCTAGTCACTGGGATTACAGGTGTGCACCACCAAACCCAGCTTAAATCTTATTCTCCAACTAAGAAATACGTATTACAACATTAATCTATTTACACAGATTTACAAAATGGATATACCTAAAACTGGTAGTCTTAGGTAATACATGTGTGTATGTGTGTGTGCATGTGTGTGCACATGTGTTTGGTCAAACTATAAATAGCAAAAATGTGGTAAACAAAAATTACAGAACAGTGGTTCACTTGGTACAGGGAAGAAGGATATTAGATAGGGAGAGAAGTGGGTGATAGCAAAGGTGATTTTTGAAGCTGGAAGGTACGTAGGCTGGTGGCTTTATCATTAACCTTTAAACCATACATATTATTCCATAATGAAAATTTATAAGACTTCTCAGGACCACAGCTTAAACTCAGTAACCTCATTGAGTAATCAGGATGGATGGCAAAATATCCGTTTCAGCTTCATGGATTTCCCTTAGTAATGGTAGATAATTGTATTAATAAATGTTGTTCAAACTGTTCCTGCATAATTCTTTCAAGTTTCTCTCTGTTTCTGGAGTCCACTAGACTAAGATTTGCAATCTTTGAAATATCAGTTATTTTTGGTACCTATTAAATTTCTATTAACACTGTCAAGTCTTTTACCAGCTGTGTGATCTGTACCTTAGTTTTTGTAGAAATGTTTGTTATTATTTATACTATTGATCTCCTGATACCCAAATCTGTTTCTCTGGTTTTACTTCGGATAGTCGTGGGAACTCACATACAGGATAATCATACTTCAAGAGATGCCATTATCACTCCATCCACACTAGACTACAAGCACCTGGAGTGAAAGCAGGTGTACAGATTATGGGATCATGTACTCAGGGCCTTATCACTTCTGTCATGTCTTAGATATCCAAAAGGAAGCATACCCAGAGAGATAAGTCTTTTAAGCTGGGATTGGGGTCCTACTTACCTTTCTTTCTGTTCATTACCCCATAAATGAATTCCATTCCTTTAAGAGTCTATGAATTTAATTTGCAAAAATAAGAGACCCAGAATAGCAAAAGCAATCCTTAGCAAAAAGAGTGAAGTAGGAGGCGTCACAATATCAGACCTTAAACTATACTACAAAGCTATAAGAACAAAAAACAACAAGGTATTGGCATCCAAACAGACATGTAGACCAATGGTACAGAATAGAAGACAGAGACAAACCCACATAAATACAGTTATCTCATATAGACAAAGGCACCAAAAACATACATTGGAGAAAAGATAGCCTCTTCAACAAGTGGTGCTAGGAAAACTGGAAATCCATATGCGGCAAAATGAAACTAAACCCCTATCTCTCAGTATGCACAAAATTCAACTCAAAGTGGATCAAGGACCTAGGAATTAGACCAGAGACCCTGCACCTAACAGAGGAAAAAGTAGGCCCAAATCTTCATCATGTCGGATTAGGCCCTGACTTCCTTAACAAGACTCCTAAAGCACAAGAAATAAAATCAAGAATCAATAAATGGGATGGATTCAAACTGAAAAGCTTCTTCTCAGTAAAAGAAACAATGAGGTGAAGAGAGAGCCTATATTTTGGGAGCAAATTTTTTTCCACACTCACATCAGATAGAGTACTGATCTCCAGGATATATAAAGAATTCAAAAATCTTGACACCAAAAAAAAGCAAACAAACAACCCAATCAATAAATGGGCTAAGGAGCTAAACAGATACTTCTCAGAAGAAGAAATACAATCAATCAACAAATATATAAAAAAATGTTCAAGATCTCTAGTAACTAGAGAAATGCAAATCAAAACTAAGATTTCACCTCATTGCAGTCAGAATGGCAGTTATCTAAGAATACAAGCAACAATAAGTGTTGGCGAGGATGTGTGGGAAAAGGCACACTCATACATTGCTGTTGGGAATGCAAATTGGTGCAACCAATCTGGAAAGCAGTATGGAGATTCCTTAGAAAACCTGGAATGGAACTACCATTTGACCGAGCTATCCCACTCCCCAAAGACTTAAAAACAGCATACTACAGTGACGCAGCCACTTCAAAGTTTATAGCAGCTCAATTCACAATAGCTAAACTGTGGAAGCAACCTAGATGCCCTTAAATAGAAGAATGGATAAAGAAACTGGTATATATACAAAATAAAACGTTACTCAACATTAAAAGAGAATAAAATTATGGCATTTGCAGGTAAATGGATGGAGTTGGAGAATATCATGGTAAGCAAAGTAAGCCAATCTCAATAAGCCAATCTCAAAAAACCAAAGGCTGAATGCTTTCTCTGATTAGTGGATGTTATCCATAATGGTGATGGGGTGGGTAGCAGAGAAAATATGGAGGATCTTTTGATAGGGCAAAGGGGAGGGAGAGGAAGGAAGGGGGGATGGGGGTAGCAAAGATGGTAGAATGAGATGAACATCATTACCCTATGTACATGTATGAAGACACAAATGGTGTGACTCTCCATTGTGTACAACCAGAGAAATGAAAAATTGTGCTCCATGTGTGTACTGTGAATTGAAATGCATTCTGCTGTGTTAAAAAAGAAATAAAAAAAAATTTTTAAAAAGGTCTGTGAATTTATGGTCCTTTATTAAGTATTAAGTGAACTTAGGACAATTAGACCAGGTTACATGAAAACATTAAGGCAAACTTGTATGATACATTCTGCAAAATGTATCAGTTTAATGTATCATTGAACTGTCCCAGAATAAATCAGACCTATCTGTGTCTTCCCTGGTCTTTATCACAAAATGAACCATTTCAGAATCAAATCTTGAAGCCGAGCCCTTGATTGTCTGCTGTCCTCTCTCCCACTTGCTGTTTAAATGTTATTTAGACATTTTAGTTTGTTGAAGACACAGAATCTGCTCTCACCTTGTGTGGCCCTCTATAACTCTGTATAGGTTAGTTACTCTCTCTGGACATACTTTTCCCCTAAGTCAAATGAAGCAGTTGAACTATGCTTATTTATATAGAAATATAGAGAGCAGCCCTCTGTTTTCATTGGGATTAATATAAACTTTAATGTTGCTCTTGCTTTATTAGCAAACTAGTTTTCAACATAGTATACTCTTTACATGATAGAGTATTTGAAAATGTTTCACTTGTTTCCTTTCTAAGCCCTTTGGCTAACATTAGCTCAAACTACTTTTATTTTGCCCTTGAGATAGATTCACCTAAACAATATTTTCCTTGCTAACCTCAACAGCCTGACACAGTGTATTACTTTTTGAGTCACTGTCCTCCTTTTCATTTCCAATATTTTCTTAGCCATATCTTTAAGAAAAGGCTTTTATAAAGCCACATTGAATACTGCTAGCTCTTTATTTTCTTTTCTTTGAAAATTGTAAAGTATTATAGTTGAATTATGGGGTTCTAACTCTCTGCTGCAAAGACTCAGCTCCCATCTGTATTCATTTTCTTTTTTTCTTCTCTCAATTCTAGATTTTTTAAATTATTATTAAACACCATGGGTGATCAGTCTAAAAAAGCCATGTGGTTAATTTCTTTTTATGTAATTCTGATACAAAAAGCACTGATGTTTATTCCTTACCAATTGGCTATAAAATCATTAGCAGTAATGCTAGGCCAAATGATCTTGAGAAAGATAAGTAGAGGAGAAATCAAAATGGATAGCTACCATTATCTTTAAGGACATTTTCTAGAAAGGAAAGAAAAAAACATTAGTGTTAACCAACTTTTTACTATTGTCATTGGAAGTTTCTTAATTTTAAAAATAACAAAAACTAATTTTTAATGAAAAAATACTTAAATGTATGTTTTCTAACAATTCAATCATCATACTGAACTTTGCAGTCTAAGAACAGCATATGGAAGACAGAGGAATACTAGTATTTCATGTATAATTTCTTATGATAAGAATTAAATAAATTCCTTTTAACTTTAACGCTCATAGGTGAAGAGTCTATTCTCACTATTGTGTTAAATGGATGAAATGAGCAAATATAATCTTCCAGAAATCTGGGGGGAAAAAAGAAAAAGGAAAAATAGCAATAGTAGAGGTAGGAACAGCAACAAAAATACTAAAATAATTAAAATGGTTAGTAGTCCTTAAATCCTTACTATGTGCTTGAAACTGTCATGTTATCTGCATAAATTTTCTTAAACCTCACAAAATCCTAAAGATATTTGATGTGTTCTTATGTATGCATTAGAAATGAGAAAACTGAGGCCTGGAAGGTTTTTTTTTTACTTTTTTTTCAAGGACACACTGCCAATTAGTGGGGAAGTTAGTATTTTACCTAGATTCTCATACCACAAAACATTTAATCAATTTTCCTGTACAGGAAATAGAAAAGAAATAAAGAAAAAAGTATCTTCAAAGGTAATAGCTAAAAAAATGCATAGATCCGAAGTGAAAAGAATATGCATCTGTACAAACAATGGACAAAAATAGAAAACATTTAAAGAAGTTGGTTACTTTTCATTTTTTTACAACCATGGGTAATAATACTTATGAATAGCTTTTACCAGATAACTGGTGTGGCTATTAAGGATATAAAGTTTAACAACGTATGAAAGTCTTGATTAAATGGAATTCTTTAATACGATTGCTTAGAATATTTTAGCCTTTCCACCAACATACAGATTTTTCTTAGCTAGCTCCCCCTCTCCCAGACCTCCACTCCTAAGTATTCTTTCCGTGGTCCATAGAAAACCTTGACTAAGTTTGTACTTAATGAATTTCTAGTTTCTAAAGTCCCTAATTCCCACTCTTGCCATAAGACACACTTTTCTCCTCAATGCTCTAATCCAATTTAGTTTCTATTCTAATCCTGTAGCCTGAAATAGATGGCAAAGGAAGCATTAAAGTAGTAAATAGATGAATTCAATGAAAAAAGTAATAAATAAAATGATGATAATGAAATCTTGACCAGAGGAAAAATAACACAAAAAATAAAATAAGGGGCTTTTAGCCAACAGGAAGTAAAATATTTTAAAAAGTAGAAATAACTCTGAAAACCATGAATAATTTAAAAAAATAAGTATAACCAAAGATGATAAGTTAAGGCTTAGTAGCAATATATTAAAACATCTGAGAAAAGGGCTAATAAGAGTGAAAGGAGAGAGAAAGGACAATTGATCTGATCTTTCTTTTAATGAAGAGGCATTTACTTTACAGGGCAAAGAGGTGATATACACTGTGTGCAAAAGAAAAGTGAAGTATGATGTCATGTCAACCCAGTAACACTAGGCAGAATTCCTGACTCATTTCCAGAAGTTGGAGAGAACATGAGAATAGAAGGAATAATAAAAATTTTATTTTTGCAAAAAAACTAGTTTATATCTCGAGCCAATTGCTGAAAACAGTCTGTATCAGGCACATTTCTTCTTTTAGCCAATGTTCTCCTAGAAACATTGGGATAACAACATCTAACACTCTTCATGTTGTCTGGGATTTTGGTTAGTGAGAGATAGATTAGGGTGGTACCTAAGGTAAACAGGAAAAGAAACTGGCTAAAATGTTGATCAAGGTCTGGAACAGAGATTCAAAAATCTTAATTCATATTCTACTACTTTGTTCTAAAACAAGTGTACTTGTTTCTACACATTGGTAAACAGAACAAACATGCAGTTTTTATTAATCAGAATCTAGAAAGCGTGCTAGGTATATTTTTAGAATAAAGATCTTTATTAGGTGGATATTATAATCCTCTCATGCAAAGAGCTTTATTGGACAACAAAATTAAAGAGCTAATTAAATAATTGATTCTTTTTCTTCTTCTTTCTTCTCCTTCACCCTTTTCCAGCAAATACTTAGGATCAATTTTAAAGTAGCTTCTATGATTTTCTTTCTCCAAGTATGAAATTATTTAAAAATAAGGTTTGGGTGATATTTTTCAAAGTGAAAGATGAATATTTACATAAAGTGATAATTTGGGATGCATTCTTTTCAAACTTCTACCCCCAATACTAAACTCCCTAAAGTGCAAACAGCCCAAACCACAAGGGTCTGTCACTTAGAAGCATTAGTTTATATCAAGGTTGTCTTCTTTTCCCCTATATTTAGAATAAGGATCTTAAACATTACATAAATAGGAGAGATTTAATTAAAAACTTGAATTTAATTGAATTCTTAGTAGAGTTACCTTTGCACACTAGTGTTAATAAAACTCCAGTTCAAAGTGGATGAGTTTGGGGAATTGAGAGAGCTATTTATTTCCTTATCTGAGATGCCAAGATAATCTCAGTAAAATAAAGAGTCCAATTAGGAGGGCTCTCATTTGTAGCTATTGATCAAGTTTACGCAAACTGCTAGAATTTCTAAGCAAAACAAATAAGAGGTTCAAAGGCCATTAAACAAGGTCAAGTGAGTGAGAAAGGGAACTACTTCTTTGCATTTTGAAAGCCTTTCACCTGTGGAGTAGGTAATGGACATGCTACTCTCCCGAGCTGGGTCGGCTCCCGCCCCTTGGCTGCCTCGCCCTCCCTTCCCCCACCCGCTGAACCTCCCTGTTTGGTATCTCATGGTATTACCAAGCTATAAATTGCCTGAGAGCTTAGAGACAATCAGGTCACCACAGCTCTCACAAGGGAAAAGCTTCTTACTTCCGAGCAGAACAGTGGAGCTGGGAAGAGAGGAAGGAGGGAGGAAACCTACGCTTTAGTCGTCACTGCGCTGCTGCTGGCAGGGGTGGAGAGCGATGGGGGAGGGAGCTGGTGCGCGCGCGCGCGCGCGGGCACACACACACACACACACACACACACGCACGCACACAAAAGAAGGGTGGGGGGGGAGTGTGTCCAACATTGTCGCACTTGACCCAAGTCTACAAACTTATTGGTCGCCGCAGTGGAAACTCCCAGTGCACTCTCCGCTGCTTGGCAGGCGCTGCTGCTGGGTGGAGTCGCGCTCCTCCGCCCCACCTATGGGACAGAGCTTCCCCTGCAGCTCCGGTTCACCGCACCCTTCACGGGAAGTCTCTGGGCATCTACCCGGGTTTAGATTATCCTAATCCCGCTTCCAACACCGGTCCGGAGCAGAATCATATTATTAGCCTCCACAGCCCAGAGGGCTACCTTTCTGTGCCTCAGTTTGGAATACTTGTGCGGAATCTTTTCATAGCCTCACCCTGCCCTGCTTTCACAACTCCTCCGGGTCAAACCGCCAAAGACAAACTTCTGCTTCTCCCTTCCCGCTCCCACCTTTTCAAAAACCCACCGCCTGGAAACCCACACACATCGAAACTCCTAGGGTGCTGTGGCAGTCTGGGCATGCTCAGTATCAGGGCAGGTTTTGATTGAAAGTACAAAAAAACAAAAAACCTTTGTATTATGCTGTCTCCTTATCCTGTGCGTACGGCTTACTGAACAGGTTGTGGGCATCCCTGAGCCTGCCCACAGGGTTTATAAAATGCCCTTGAGTGTGTCTCCTTGGGATCTCTTCCCCTCTTAGTTCATCCCCCTCCCCCAACCCTCCTCAACCCCCCTCTTCGGGTCCCAGTCCGCTGTGGGGATGGAGAGACACTAACAGAACTGGGATGGGCGATGCTGGCTGAGCGGATCCACCTATTATTAGTGCTCCCTGATTGGCTCCTTGGCGCAGCGTACCCGTGGTGGAACCAATCAGGCTGCCGGGGCTGGGAGATGATGGGCGGCCGCCTCCTCACTGGAGGGATTCCTGGAGAAGCTGCAGTGTGGGGATGCTCTAGCTCGAGTACAGCCCCCAGTGTCTTTCCACCTCCTCCTCCTGCAGCGGCGGCGGCAGCAGCAGTTAGCAGCGGCAACTTGAGACAGCACCCTGTGCAAGCCCCCAGGGTGGCGCTCAGCTGAGAAGGGGGCTCAGCGCCCCGAAGGGGTGTGTGTAGGGTGGGGGCGGCCAGCTGGGACCAGCTGGTGGCCCTGGAAATCCTCCCACACACCCACACCCACACACCCCTTTTGTGTTGCAGGCTGCCCCTCTGAGAGCCGAGGCAGCGAGAGTACGCTGGTGCCTGGCATCAGTCAGCGCAGAGAGCAACGCGGACGAGACCCGGCACCACCTCCTGGTCCTGCCTCCAGGTAAGGCAGCGACTGGCAGCGCGGCCACCTCCTTGGTGCCTAAGCGCTTGAAATCAGTCTGAAAGATTCTCTTCTTGGAGCACTTGGGTTTTGGTGGTGGGAGACCTAGGGAGGGATCCCCGGGTGGCCTATTGTGAGAAATGTGAGACCACATGTGCATACCCTGGAAAAGCACTTTGCATAGCGCTGGTGTGTTAGAGCCTGGAGTTGATGTTGGACATCCCCCATCTTCTTGCTTCCTCTTTCTCATTCTTTCCTCTGTTCTCCACCCCTGATCTCAATCTTCTCTCCTTTTCTCTTTCTCACCCTTACCCTTCTCCCACCCTAAGTACGCACAGGGTTTTTTCCTCCTAGAGAGGATTGCCTTTCTTAGAGTGAAGAGTGGTAGTAGAGGAAAGAGAAATATTTCTTTTTGTTCAGGGGCAAAAGGGTTAGGATGAAACCCGTGTGAAAATTGGAGTACAGAAAGCAATTAAACTGAATAAGGAATTAAACTGAATGAGAGTAGACAAACCATCCAGCTCTTGCTGTCAGAGAGGAAGCATCAAGTTTGACTTGATCTCCTCCTTGCAAGAGGCTATGTCTCTCACTTCATCCGTTCAAATGGAACAAAAATAAACCAACAATTCAACCCACTTTCAACTGCTTAATTGCTGTTGCTTTTAAGTGCCAGCCATCTGACTTTTTCCTGTTTCCATCTGTCCTGTGGGGCTGACAATTTGGTATTGCACATCAGTGTTAATATCTGAAGTTTGAGAGGTTCTTGAGTCTTTAAAAAAATGAGAAAAAGATTACTTTCTGAGGTTCTTTGATATGCCCATTTTTTGGGAGGTGAAAAAAATGTAAAAACATTTGTAAGTGACACTGGTATAATCAAGAGGCTTGAAATTCTACTTTGAGGAAACTAATCTTCCAGTTAGCTTTATGTACATGTTGATATTCGCTTATCGACTATTAACCCTTTGTTGAAATAAAGCAACTTTAACTTTTGTGTCAAAGCTACATTTGTATATGAATTGTCATTGTTTTTACCTTTGGATCTACTTGCATTTTGTTGCTTGAATATCAAATTTATGGCTTCCTTTATTTTCTTTTAATATGAGAATATTTAATGGATATAAAACGATGTTTATGCAATTTCAACACTCCCTGGAAGGCACATGGAGGCTCAGTTGACCAAGAATCCTCTTCTCCTGGAACAAAGTTTGGAGAGTAATGATAGGAAGATACTATCAAATTTTAAAAATCGTTAAGGGGAAAACATTTCAGTTCTCATGTCATGTTAAAAGAAAGAGAAAGACTTCAAAACAGCAATGTGTCCCTGGATGCCTGCATAACAGGTCAAGTAAATGGTACTTATTGGACAGAGCCTTGACAACAGCTCATCATCTTCAATTCCTTCATAAGCTTCCTTTTTCCTGTTATTCATCAGAGACAGCTAAGTGATTACTGTTAGATGGGAGGAGGGGAAGGAGAAGTGTCTAGTTAGATGTAACAGGAAAGCATTCCAAGTGGGTCCTGCCTGAGTATAGGGAAGCCAGAGGATGTTAGGATCCGGATAAATCCTTTCCTTTGATTTATCAGGGAAAATGCCAAGTCTTCCCACCTTCCCCCTGCCTAGATATTCCCCTTGGGATAAGGAAAGGGATTCTTCTTTTACTTTGCTTTTTCTTCCATACTTATCTGTGTGCACCAGAAAGTGTTTTTCACCACGTATCTTTAATGTGTAAGTTTATATGCAAACTTAGAGGAGAGCTGGCTTCATGTGCCATCAATGTATTTATATTTAAAACCACATTCCGTTTAAGGAAACTCTCTCTCTTACCTAAGCAGAATACACACACACACACACACACACACACACACACTTTCTAGGGTTTTGACATTTAAAAGAGTTTTTTAAAAATATAGTATCTCTTTTGTGAACTAATTTTTAGAGGTGCCACCTTTTGGTTGCAAGGACAAAAGGACAATCAATTAATTACCTCATGTGTACATACCACTGAATTAACAAGTTTAGACATGAAAAGATGTACAAGAAGGAAACCAGCTGCTTTCCATGTGAGCAAAATAAGATTGTTTACTTGTTTCTCCACTGTCTTAGGAAAATGTGTAAGTTTGGACTTGTTTTATGACATTTATTTCCATGACTCTTTACCAATGTTATTTATAACATTAACATGTACAAAAGATGCATATGAGTATTTAGTTTTTCACATTTGCATTTAGTTTTTCACTTAAAAAATTAAGTCTTAATATACTGGAAGTCTAAGCTATTTCCAATATATACTGAGTGGATAGAAAAGAGAGATGAAATGATATAGGAAAATTTTACCCTGTCACCCACAAAATATTTTTAGTGTCATGATTTCATATAGTCTTCATGATTTTCTCTTTTAAAGTGATGTTTTAGTAAGTCTTACTAATGTTTCAGAATAAATATGATAATTATATTTTAGAGCATTTTTATCAGAACTGAATATTGCAGTTATTCAGGGGAAATCCTTAAATAGTAATTTCATAAACTTCTACATGATAAAGAGTTATTAATGAATAGTTTTGAATCTCACTTCATAATGAAGGATATTAGTTATTCTATCTGGTTAAATTATCAGATTGTTCTCATCAATAAATATGAAAATGGAAAACATGGTACTGACATAATATTTGCATATTAGACTTGATGCTAACTGAAAATAAAACTGGAAAATGGTAGCTCATCTTAATTATATTTGCAAAATCAGCTATAAGATTAAAAAATAAAATGCAAAATGTGTTATAAATATGAAGGTTAATTTCAACTTCCCATTAGCCTAGTAACAAATGGAAATAATAACAATTTATCTCTTTTGATGTCAGTATATTAAACTAATTTAGAGTGAATTCTCAGAACAGATTTTTCAACCTGTTTTTAGAGCCATCTAATCTTAAAGAATTCACACTTACCAGAGACAGTTATATGAGCCTGAAATAATTATAGATCCTGTGATTTCCAGTTTATGCCACTGTCACAAAGATTTATCATTAATTCCAAAATTGGAACATAATATTTATTTTCCTAATAGTAATGATTAAATTATTTGGGAGGGGTGGAATAGCAAGATTAAAACAATTATATTATATAATAGAAAATTTTGGTCTAATAATGTAGAGAACCCAGAGCAAAGTTAGACTTTCTTCCATTGTATAATGTAGCTATGGGTCTTGCAAACATTTTGCTAAAAGATAATGGTTCTTAATTAAATATCTGATCCAGTTGTGATTTTAAAAAGTTTTTAATGATTTACTTGTCATAAATGTGTCTATACTGAAAATTTAATATGTAGGAGATGCTTTCAAGCTGAATTTATTGTCATTATTTTTGACCAAAGCCATTTAAACAGCGATAAAATTTATGGCATTCCAAATAAGTAATTTCAATTTGGATTTAAGGATATGTGCACATATATATGTATACATTGGAATGTGTTTATATGTATATATTCTAAAATTATGTAGCTTTTAAAAAAGAATTAAATGTTAATATACAGTGGGACTTAATTGGCTGAGACTAGTGGATACTAGTATAAAAAGTACTAGTTAAAGAAAGATGTCAATGTCTTGGAGATGTATGTAATAGCTCTTTGGTTGAAAGGCTAATAATACCCAGAGATACTATTAATGAGTACCTAGATCATTGCTCTTACAGAAACCTCCTTTGGTTTTACAAAGAACTGATTTTTATATGTATTATGTTTGAAAAAAAATCTCAAGAAAATGTCCCTCCTATATACAACTAGCAAATATGTTGAAACTATATGTTTACATGATTTGGACATGAAATTTGATGAAATCCCAGTCTTTCTAAGGTTTTGGCATGTGTTTTTTTCAATATGGGTATTAAGGTAAACTTATTCATCTTTTGCACAACTGAATGATACTATAATCGTTGCCTTTTTGGATGAATTAATATCTTTAATTCTTCAAAGAATTAAATTCTTTGTAAATTTGATTCAAACCTCTTCATTAAGTGTCTCCATGTTCTTAAGAAGAAACTGAATCTTTCCAAACTAAAGAAAATAGTATTTTTCCTTCAGGTTCTCAGAGAGTTCTTGAGGAGCTACTTTTATATTGACTATAAGATAAACTATTATAGCAGGCCATATGAATGTCACAGTACTTTTATGTATTAGCAATAGGAAAATAAACTTATTTTAAATTATGTTGCAAATTTATAGTACCTATTACAAGCAACAAAGTGTGCCCTTCTTTCTTTACTATCTATATGAATAAAATTTTAATCTTTGCTATTTTATTAAAAAATAAAATCTTTTCCTTTAAAGCATGCAATGAAATATATTTCTCTGTTATAGATATAGCAGGTGCTAGAAAAGATATTTCCATAGTTTTATTCTTTTTCACTTTTATTTTTTTGTGGTGCTAGGGATTGAACCCAGGGCCTTAAACGTGCTAGACAAGCTCTCTACCAACTGAGCTATATCCTCAAGCCCTTCCATAGTTTTAAATTTAATCTTTAAAGTATGCAATGAAATATATTGCTATATTGTAAAAATAGTCACTAGAAAAGCTATTTCTGTAGTTTAAATATAATTTATAAGATCCTATTGTAAAGACTCTCCTTTTAAAATGACATCTAGTTTTCATTCATTTAAAAACAATAGTAAAGGATTTATTTTTGTGGCTCAATAGTAGAATGCTTGCCTAGCATGTGTGAGGCACTGGGTTTGATTTTCAGCACCACATATCAATAAATAAAAAAAAAATAAAGGTCCATCAACAACTAATGAAAGTATTTTTTAAAAAAACAATAGTGAAGAGAATTCTGAAATAACTAAAAATTAATTTGAAGCAAAAGCAGCATGTTTGTGATAAGGTTAGAAATGAATTTTCTGCCACATCTTTTAAAATACAAAGAACAAATTTTATAGAATTATTTATCTAATTTGTATAATTTTCATATTTATTCTTACCTCAAGTTCTGATTGTTCAGAACTAGTTCTAATTCTCTGTGAGTTTATTTCATCTCTCCAGATACACTCAGTGCTCAGAAGAGATGTTTGTGAAATAGTTTCCACTGTTTATGAGTAATGTAAATGAGAGAAGTCAAAGTTCATCTTTTGGGGTTACTGCTACTGTGGAAAAACAAAACATTCTGGCCATTTCTATAAATGTCTCACATATAGTATAGCTAATGCATTAATTATACATGTTGGAAGGCATTTTCTTAAAGAGGACCTCTGGAAAAGCATAAAGCTGATGAAGATAAGTAAGTGCCTTCTATATCTCAGCTGTTTGTACAAAATGAGAGCTGGAGAATTTCCATGTACAATGGGAATGGCCTTTAAGCTAGTATAATATGAACCTAGTGTAATTATTTAGTTAGGATATAATTTTCTTTTTTTTTTGGTACCAGGGATTGAAGTCAGGGGTACTCGACCACTGAGCCACATCCCCAGCCCTATTTTGTGTTTTATGTAGAGACAGGGTCTCACTGAGTTGCTTAGCGCCTTGCTATTGCTGAAGCTGGCTTTGAACTCGCGATTCTCTTGTCTTAGCCTCCCAAAGTGCTGGGATTACAAGCGTGAGCCACCGTGCCCGGCTAGTTAAGATATAATTTTCTAAATTATATCTTGCTAGCAGTCCTATTGAGCAACATTTCATCCCATGTACTGGATTATAAACATGTAATAGCACCCACAAATACTATGCACTAGACATTTAGCTAAGTGTCTCAGTTAGAAATCAAATTTGGGTATAGTGATGAAACTTGCTCTTACCTTGTTTTAGTCAACCTGTTACTCTATTTGTAAAATGTGGTTTAGTTAATGATACTAAAATGCCTAGAATTTGTGTAATATTTTTTGCCAAAAGGTATCATATAAGGAAGAATAGTTACTATTCTCTGTGATAGATAAACATTTTCTTTTCCTTTCTAAATAATTCAACTACTTCAGGATCAAATGCACATATGCACTCAAACACAAATACTATTGAATTTTAAATGTAAAACATTCTTACCCTGCAGTTGCTTAGATGACTGTCTCTTGTCCTCCTTCCTTGCTCTCCCTGAACAAAGTCATCCAGGGAAGAGCAGGCTAACCAACTCCAAACCTCTGGTGAAATTCCCTTGGTTTGGCCTTCAGGGCACAGCCTCTAGTTTTGCCTGAGATTCATTTCCTCTGGGCCAGCTTCTTTGCCTGTCATTCCTGGGTAGGAAGGATGTAATTGGATTCACTAATTGCTACTTTGAAATTCCTTGGCATATTTTTTATCAACATGAAGACAAAAGCACATGGAAATACTCAGTCAAAACATACACAGCTGTATCAAACTTATATTAACACTTTTCATATGCGATGTCATATACATACATTTTAGGGTCATTGATAAAATAGCTTTTCTTTCATGGAATTTCTTGTGATTACTCACAAGTGATAGAAGATGAAACTGTTAATGAGTCAGTGTGGCATTGTTCATTAAAATTGGAGGATGAAATGGAAATAATTGTAAGAAAGAGTTCCAAGTCGTGCTTCCAGAATCCATCTGTGCCTAGTGATAAAGATCTTCTCTCTCTCTCTCTCTCTCTCTCTCTCTCTCTCTCTCTCTCTCACACACACACACACACACACACACACACTAATTCATCCTCATGGTCACAGATAATTGATAATTTTTTTTACAGAATCTATGTTTTGGTGAAACATCACGCACAGGTTGCTTTTAGGATAGATTATTAATAAATTATTTTCAGACATAATTGTATGTGAGAGTTACTGCACCTTTAACAACTATCTAGCACACAGCAGCAGGTCTCCATCACTCAGATGTCAATTTGGAATTATTTTCTCTCCTTGGGAAGGAGAAAGAGCCAACTGAGTGTCATTTCCCCTGAAAATGTGCTTGTATCGAACAGTTTACCAACACAAAGAGTAGATAAGTCTTTGTTTACCACCTGTGAAATACGTAAAGTGCTTATTTTTGAGGAGGAAATCTAGAAATGCTCATTAAATGAATGACTTCACAACCTTTAAAACAGACGCATAGAATAATGACATGGTTGGGCTCCTCTAGCACTCAGATTTTGAGTTAGCAAGGTTGTTGGAAAGAAAAGTTGACACAATTTCTCAGGAGAAAGGCAAGGTAGCAGAACACTAAAATTTGTTTCTGACTTGGAGTGTCTGCCAGATCCTAGTTTACAAGGCTGGCCTTCTGCCTAATCCCTAGCATTCATCAGATTTGAAGAATGAATGAAGTGAAGCTTTGGGTATTAGAGCATGTTTCTAGAGCATGGGGGACCTCTTCTATAACTAGAATAACATTGTATTTTAACCAATGTCCAGAATTCAAGGCTTTATATGGGTTTTTATTTTAAATATATGTCCATATATATGAAAATGCTTGGTATTCAGCTGTCTGTATACAGGAAATTCTTATGTTAAAAGCTTAGTTAACAACATGACTTTACAAGAAATGTACCTAATTTTAGTGGTTTTGTTAAATTTAAAAAGCTCAGCAATCACCTTGAGCTACATCTCAGCCTAATAATTCAAGAAGGTGACATTTTAAAAGGAAGCCAACATACCCTTAAACCAAGAGTGCCTGCTTTTAATTTCTTTTTTTTAAAAAATCACTTGCTATGCCCGTTTCCAATGGCTTTTTTTCCAGGGGAATAGGTACTTTCTGAACGACTCCTAGACAAAATAAAGATGAATATTGATGATAGAAGAGTGCTGACTCCTTCAGGAAAAGTGGAGGAGACAAGTTGTTAGGCTTTTGAGAATCTGTTTCATCATTTATATATAACACATAGCAACAGTTTTATTTCTCCTGACTTTTGAACTGTTAGACGCATACTTAGGCATTGAAGCATTTTACTACTTGCTGCCTGAGTAGAAGAGATTTGTTCAGCTCTCCAGCTATGAAAATAAGATAGTAATTCCCTTTCTTCCCATAACTGTCTTCCTTTCCCAATTACTTCCCTTCCTCGTTCCCCTTGTTCTTTCCTTTTTTGCATTTCATTCTTCTCCTTTTTCTTTTATCCTAACAAATTATCTTCCTGCACTTCCTCACTAACTGGGGGCTTGTCTTGGCTCCATAAACATCTCTACCACCTAGATTCAGGTTTTTTTTTTTTTTTGTCAATAATCAAGAAAATTAATTCTTAATTTGTATACATTTTAGATTTGCTTCACAAAACATATGTATAGATAAATAAGAGAACAGCTTTTTAATTGGTTCATGTAATTGACACACTTGAATGGAATGTTCCCTGACTTGAATGTTTTCAAGATGTTGCATATAAAGGCTTCTTGCTGATAATTTCTAAACTCAAATAGTGCATGGAAACAGAATAATCATGTCTGAGATTCAAGAAACTAATATGTACTATTTGTCACTCTTTTTTTTCTCTCTCTTGCTTTTGCGATGGTATGAATGATAGTTTTTATAGTAGATGCATAGCACTGTAATTTTTTAAAAATCATGTAAAATTATTTGATCTCGAGAATAGATTCTCCATTTTACAGATGCAATAAGGAAGACTCCGATATTAAGTTGGCTGCCTGAACTTACATACTTGGAAAGCCTTTTATATTTTTGCTTATTGAAATATTCTGTCTTAGCACTTCATAAATAAAAATGTATGTTTTGTAATTATTTAAAAATATAAGAACTAGTTAACTCTTGCTTATCAAAAACAAAAACTATCATCATTGAATATTGGATATACAATCCTTACCTTATTAAAATATAAGGAAATTTTAATATGCTGTCATTTCTTCTGTTACTCTGATTTGAAATAAATTGTGTTTAGAAGTTATTCAAAGGACCCTTTCCTTATCTATACTCTATTCACTATATCTATATTCACGAAGCTTAAGTCACTAACTCTGTTGGCTTTTAGTCACTGTTATGTCACCGTGATGTTAGGTAAGTCATTGTTTTCTTATTTCTAAACTAAATAGCTCTAAACTATCTCTTAGGATGCAAAGAAATGTGACTGAAATAAATGTTGTAGCTTTCCCACTAGCTTTCAAATCCCATCTGTCATTATTCTCCTTATTGGTACTCACAAACACAGCTTCTCACTGGTCCCTCACCTAACATTAATGGAAGGTATCTAGTCTGTTGATGCTTTTCTTTTTCTGTTCCAAGACAGAGACAGTTAAATATTCTACGCTAAGGAAACATATCTAGACCCTAACTGTAATTAAGCCTAAATGTGAAGTTCATCAGTCGGCAATCTGTTAAGAATCAAACATATTTGGGAGGAGTGGCTAATAACCATATGCATTGCAATAGAAAATGATGAATATCGTTGACTTTGTAGTTGATCTTATATAAGGAAATAAGATGTTTACTTAGGAAAGGGCTGTAGAAAGAATGTAAGATTATTTGGAGTTTAGGATAGGAATTTACAGGGATATTTGAATGAAGACAAGGTAATCATTCCTATTTCTCCCTACATATGAAGCACTTTTCTCTGTGCTTTTGATTCTCCATCCCTTCAATAATCCTAATAGTTCTGAGATTAGTGCTAATACTAACATCCATAATTTTTAAATGAGAAAATTATGGAAAAAGAATGTTAAGAAACGTATCCAGGTTTGCATTTTGTAGTAAGAGGTGTAAACAAACCCAAGACATCTATTTACAGAGGCAGTACTCAACGAAGCAGACATAATGTCACTCAGCACATAAATGGTGAAGAGGAAGGGGAGAAAATGGCCCTTAGAGGTGAAAAAAAAAAAGAGCTTGAGGAGTGATAGTCTTATTTATCCATTTCATAATTTGGGCTAGTAGCACCATCATGGCAATATGATAAAAACATAAAACTTGGAGTCTTGCTGACCTATAGTGGGAAACTTCAATAAGGTATTTCATAACTAAAAGTTTTGTTTATTCAGGAATAGAAATAGAATAATGTTCATCTCTTGTCTGCAACTCTGTTAATACACAGCAGATCTGACCATCCTTGCCTAACTACCTATATAAACAATTAATTTATATAAAGATATATATTTTTGCTATAGCCCAAATTGAAAAGGAAATATTTGAGAATAATGTATTTTGGTAAATACAGCTATGTGCCCATCATATGCCAGGCACTGTTTGGATGCTACAGATACAGAAGTAAACATAGCAAATTCTCTACTTTTATAGAGCTTACATTCTAGGGGAAAAGACAGACATATAAGTTTCAAATAGTAGCAAATACAATAAAATCATAAAACAACCTAACAAATAAAACAGAGCAACATTAGGTAATGTAGTCAACCAAAAGTGTAAAAATTGAGACTTAACAGGAACAGGGGCCTTCCCCATAATCATCAGGAAAGGCCCTGTACACAAAGGGAAGAGAGTGCAGAAGCTCTGCAGTGCAAACTGCTTAGTCTACTTAAGTGTCAGGACTGGTTTCATGAGTCCTACTCTGCCTTAATATTTTAACTTAAAACAATACAATTATTATTAAAAATTTTTTTTCAAAGCACTATACTCACATATAATCTCATCATGCTCTAAAAGTATGATGTTTATTTCTGTGTAATATTTTTCAGTCTATTTACACGCACACACACACACATACTTATAGTTGTAAACATGTAATGTGTATTATTTCTATCCTGACTTTTAAATGCATTCTAGAGTGTAATAGGTGTGTATTTTCATTCTCTATTTTATCTTTAGGAAAGAAATGCCTTTTTTTATGGTATATACTCTCTAGATACTTTCTACATATCTTTTGTTAAATCTTAATAACCTTTCTCCTTTTCCTTATTTATAAGGGAATTAAATACATAGCTTAACCCCAATTTTATTATTTCTATGAATTTAAGGTGAAAATCTTGGCTTTTTATCACAGTAATAACTTTTTCCAATTTTATTTCTTTTTGTATATATTTTTCATTATATCCTACAAAATTCTAATTTAGATTTTGAAACAGAAGTAAATAAACACAGAGAACATAATAAAACAAATCATTTTGTGTCGATTATCATTTAGACAACACAGGTCTTGGAGCATTAACCGGAAATTATTTTTCCTCTATCTAGTTTCATATCCTGGTTTCAAGAACTTAATAACCCAATCTTACCTGGGTCACTCTGATAGCAAACCAGGTGCTTACAAAGGCATATAGCCTTATGTGAGACCTCAATACCACTCAATCTGCTGCAGCAGTAATGAAGTAATAATTAAAGTGTCAATCTTAAATGGTCTCTTTTTCCCCCTAAGACTCTCAATAAACATGCTAATGACATATTTTTAAAATGAGATTTTCTTTGCTAAACTCCTCTGATCAAGAGATGATATCATATATATATGTGTTCATATTCCTTATTTGTAGAACCAAGGTCCTTTGTATCCTAAATACTTTGTTATAGTATATCTATGCATATAAATATATGAATATATAGTATATTTTGATTTTTTAATGTATCTGGTCCCTCCATTAAATGCAAGTGTCTTAGAATTTTGCAATGATATTCTTATCATCTCTGACTCTCTAGTCACTGGCAGACAATAAGAACAAAACTTTTTATGGAAAATTTATTTGATGAATGAATATAAGCTTGATGTTTCCTAACATTTGTGACTGACATCCAAACTCAGTACACAGTTAAACACACATACAAAAAATATTTACAGTTTTTTTTTAAATAACTCTTACAGTTTATACAGTGTACATTCTGATACTTCCCTCTTTTTTTCTATTTTTTTAAAATCCTGATCATGACCAACTAAGTTGATGTTAAAATGTACCAATGTTTAACAACCTATAGTTTTAAAAATGCTTCCTTAAAAGCATTACCCGTTTTCAAAGAATATCAATGCATTTCAGATGCAATTCACATATGAAAGTATAATTTAATAGATATATAGCAACTTGCAATGGCTTATTTTTAAATGTTACCATCATACCATAAATACATGAAGTGTATTAGACTTTCCATACCAAAATTATAATGTTCTTGCTATCTTCATAGAGCATCAATTTTGTGTGAATAGTACTGCTGTTTTTTTCTAAAGTCCTCAATGAATCTGGAACCAAGGCTGTTATTGGTCACAAGCAGAGACATGTGTGTCTTCTACCTTCTAAGGAATTAAGCTAATAGCTTTCAAGTTTTCTTCTTGTTGGAACAGGGCAAATACATTGTCCTCCCTTTTTTTGATAATGGACATTTTCTTGTAGAGTAGAGAAAGATACACGAAAGTAGTATATTGTTTTCATCTACGAAATAAACAGTGAAGAGTGAGCATAAGTACTTAGAATTTTGTGTTAAAATACAAATAGAAATGCCTAACATGTTCTACAAGGCCCCCTAGGACTTACTGTTCTTGACACGTCACATTATTTACCACCCCTAAATTCTTCCTGCTTGTCCCTTCTCCATGAACAGATTCTACCCCAACCATGCCTATTTTATATAGTTCCCATCATTCATAATTCAGTTTATATTTCTGCTACTCAAGGAAATTTTCCCTAACCCACCTCCTTGGTTCAAAGCTTACATTGTATTCTTAAATATTTCTGGCATTACATTTGTCATTTTTTAGGGTTGTCAATTTGTGTGGCCAACTACTTCTTGCCTGTGAGTTCATAAGGTTCAAAGAATGTGTCGTATTCTTCTATGCATTCCCATCAGTCAAGAAGGGCTTGGCACCTAATACACACTATCAAACCTTGTTAGAAAGAGAACAAGTATATTTAATCTTGGGGTAGGGTGCATGAGGAGCTTCCAAAATAAGCACAAAAGTCAGACAATTTCTAGATAAGTTTGCAAAGCTAAACTTGATGCTATCATCAGTCTTTGATGCTTCATGAAGTCTAGAACCCCAGAAAATGCCAAGTAGCTTTAACTTGGTGATTTGTCTGCAAAGGGAAAGAAGAGCAGGGGAGGGCAGGGAAGGAAGCCCATAAAAAAAGGAGAGGAGACTTACTAAGGAAGTAGATGCCTGTGCTACATGTTAAGAAAGTTGACCCTGTTTAATCTAGTAATTGCAGAATTTCTGATCTAATTTCTAGGTCTTTGATCCATTTCGAGTTGACTTTTGTGCAGGGTGAGAGAGAGTTTCACCCTTTTATATACTGATATCCAATTTTCTCAGCACAATTTGCTAAAAGGCTGCCTTTTCCCCAATATACACTTTGACACTTTTGTCAAGAATCAGGAAACTGTATCTATGTGGATTTTTCTTTGTGTCTTCTATTCTCTTGGTCTTCATGTTTGTCTTTCTGCCAGTACCATTCTGTTTTTGTTACTATGGCTCTGTAGTATAATTTGAGATCAAGTATTGTGATGCTCTGAGAAGAAAGAAATAAAAAGGAAGGAAGGAAGGAAGGACGGATGGACAGGGAAGGACAAGGAAGAAAGGAAGGAAGAAAAGGGAAGGAGAGTAAAGACTATCATTTATCTCTGAAAAGCTTACTCTAGGGCTCATCTTTGCCAAGAGACAATTTTAAGATGATGTTTTTTCATGCTGAACTTGACTCATCTCTTAGGCATCAATTTAAGTGAGGAAAGCTTTTCCTCACTTAAATCTCTCAGTGAAAATTTTATCTCCTATCATATTTTTCATAGCATGGTACACTTTTTAAACTTGCACAATGTATTTATTGGGGGTTATTAAATGCTATGAGAAGCCATTAAGATCATAAACTGCCAGAGGCCAGAGGCCATGCCTGCCCAATGGTGGCATCTGCAGTGCCAGTGGCAAAACCTGACACATAGTAGATGTTTAAAAATGGGTCATTGAGTAAACAGGGTGATGCATAAAAGCATGAGGATTGTATGTGCTTTGAGTGGTTGTTTTCTGTATCCCTCAATCTTAAGAAAATGTTAATTTGTCTATCATAGAGATGAAAAAAAACAATATTATAGTTTGATATATTTAGGGGAGAAAGGCAAGTGTGGCTAAAAATAGAGAACTATATTTCCCACAGGGACTGGACTGATCTGAATACAAGTTTAATAGCTCTATGAATGTCTCTACTGTTGGCAAACACTAAAATGGTAACTTTGGAAATATAATATGGCTCTTTAATTTTTTTATTATCTATATCTGAGAGTAATTGTACAGTTTTTCCATAAGAATGTGAACATTTCACTTTTCAAAATTCCTCTAGAACTGTTAAGAGTTGGCAAACCTCAAGTGTTAGAGAGGGTTTTGAACAGTCACTGAAACTTTTTTTGTATATTTCAAGAAACCCTAAGTAGAATTTAAGTTTAGAGGTGTAGGATAACTTAACTGATTTAAAAAAGTACATTTATAAATTCATATCCATAGATGATGATACTTGTAAGATTAAATTTAGCTGAGGGAAATTTGAAGTGGGATATACAGAAGTGCTTTAAATATACGTTGTTAAATTTTTTTAACTTAAGATATTTTCCAATTATTTTGATAAAAAATATTTTCTCAAATCATAGCATCATGAATTTCTTTTTCTTGTTTGTTTCCTTTCTTTGTAATAGGAATGTCTGTGATCTTATATCCTCTTGGTGTGAAAACACATTTTCAGAGAATATCTGAAAAATAATGCAGTGAAAAATAAATCTCCTAGCTAAAGATAAAATAATGAGATTATTATAGAAATATAGACAGATATTATTTGAGGTATCTCTGATTACTTGATTTCTCATTTAAGAATAACTATGTCAGAACTCCCTGAGATTGTGTGTATATTTCTATATTTTCTTCAAAGAATCATGCATTAAATTATAAAAGTATAAATTATAGCCACAAAGAATTAATGTTTGTCACCACAACACAAAAATTATATTGAATTCAAGTGCAGGAACTCTTTTTATGTCATTTCCAATTTTATTCCTGGTGCCATCCTAGTAGTATATAGCACTTACCAAGTAAGTACTTAAAAGTCTTTGGTGGATATTGCTTTCCAAATCATTCTTGGTGTTTTGTTCTTTTGTTTCTCACCCATTTTCCATTTTCCTTCAAAACCATATAATAACTTCACATATAGCTTTGGCATTAACACTCTTCATGAACTGGAATTAGTTATAGTCAAATCTCCTTTTCATCCAAGGTGAAATATGACTTCTTTTCCTTTACTAGTCTTGGCTTTGTGCCAATTGGAGGATGAAAACAGGATCCATTTTTAAATAGAGTGGGCCATGGAATGACATTTGAGTACATATCTGAAAGAAGGGAAAAATTGAGGTAGGGTCTTACCTGGCAGTTGAAAGAAAAGAGGTCATATGGATGAAGAAATGTGGACTGAGGAAGTACTAGAGGCTTTTCAAGAGGTAATATGGGGATAGATAGTGGAGGACCCATTGACTTTTATCCTGAATGAGTTGGAAAAACCACTGGAGGATTTTTGAGCAGGACGGTGCTTTACATCTTGGGAGTTTTGAGGGTATCATTTTGAATAAAATGTTCTTGTTAGAATAGACTGGGGCAAGAATGGAAACTAGGAGAGAATATGTTCTTTGATTGTGTTTGAAGCAAACATGCTCCATATTTTTTCTTTCTCTGTTTCCTAGATTTTGTGTCCTTAAGTACATTAACAGAACAGTGGAAAACACAAGAATGTTACTAGAGAATTTTTATTAAAAGTGGAGTTAAAATCCCCTCATACAAGGTAGAATTTTTCATAACACTGATTTGATTTTATTTTAACCTGTTACATATGCTTTTCTCAGTCATCTCGCCAGCAGAATTTATAGCCTTCAGGTAATTAGATGAAAGCTGGGCTAACTTCAAGGCATCTGGGAGAATATCAGAAAAAAATATTCTGTTTTTGTTCTGTGATTTAAAGACTTACTAATGTACTTACAAACATATAGAGAAAAAGAAGCATTAAGGGTTCATGAATGTAGAGTGGGCACAATTGGCTATAAAATTTAACTTCCATAAAATGCTTAGATTGGTATTGATTTTCAACAAAATTGTATTTAGAAAAAATGTTTTTGCTTTTCAGTATTTTACATTTAATTTAATTTTAAACTAAATTTTGTCATTATTGGCATTCCAAATGATACCAATTCTAATGAATGAAGGCTGATTTTGAAAGCTGTAGGACATGTAATGCCATATCTTAAAATTAACTATCATCTAAATATTGTTTATTATAGTAAAAAATCATAGCAATGGATTAGCATCAAAAAATAATTACATTTGTATATCTGTGAAGTATATATTCCCAATGACTTTGCTACACAGGATTCAGCAAGGATTTCTCTATTGCCTACTATGAACTGAATATTTAATCAAATATTTTAGAAATTTCCTTCAAAAGTCTTTATTTGGGGGCTCAGAGAGAATATAATATGGTTAAAGGGCTAAGAAAGTCTCACAAAACACTTTCAGAAAAAAAATATAGGATGGTGTATTTGTTGCCACAGTAAAGAAAATGGATACGTAAGTGCATGGTGGGTAAGTAGACATATGCTATTTGAGGTAAAGTCATTCAACAAGTCTTCATGATCTATATACACTATTAAGTCACCTGATCTGGCAGAATGTATTCAGTGTAAACTAGAATGCCAATTGGTAGTATTCTAAATGAGGTTTAGGAGAAACAGTTTTCTTTTGAACTGAAGCAATAATGGTTTCCTATGACACTTGCACTTTCAACCTCACATTATAGTGGTGTATATTGTTTATCTTCCCTGTTAGAACATGGGCTCCTCAACTAAAAGGAGGATGTCATAACTATCTTCATATCCCATATAATATCTTACCAAGTTGATATTAAGTACATATTTATTGATTGAATGAAATATGGGCTTTCTCCTGAAATGCTAACACATAGCTACAATATCCAGCCCTTTCTTGAAGAAAACTATATAACAAATTATTTGCTTAAGAAAGTTAATCGTGTTTCTCAACTGTGATCTTTGCTTTTTGAAGCCAGGCTTAACATTTTTAAGATGAAAATGTTTGAAACAAACTAACTGAATTTTTTTTCTAAAGAGGATTGCTCAAGTTTTGTACCCAAAATCTATTACTGGACCATTGAAACAAAATTATGTTTAGAATGTTAGTAATGAAATTACATTAGAAAATTGAAATGTTAATTTCTGTCATTAGTAGAAGTTAGAACCTGAGACATACAGGTATTTTAAAATACATTATAGAAATCATTTTTAAAATTTCTCTTATTTGGTAGGACTGAATATTGGTCTAATTTGCAGAAGACTGCACATGTATCTCTGTGATGTTGATGTATTTAGGTTGGTGATGTGTTAACTCATAATCCCTCTTCTGGTTCCCTCTCCTGTATATCTTGTGTAATGTGAATAGGTAAATATTCTTGGTGGATGGAAAGACCCATCTCCATTTAAAAATTTTAATGTAACTATTCAAGTTGTTGAGATACTCAATCTACTGGAAATAACACAAAAACAGTAGTTAGCATGTGCTGGACAAAGAAGTGTTTCATAAGTGATAATGATCTTCACAATAGTTATTATATTTACTAGTCTTATTGGAGTTGTTTTCCTTTTTGATGTGCTTCCAAGATCACTACTTCCAGTCGTCTACTTATTGCCTCCTTAGTTCTCACAATTCAGCATACCTCTAACTGGCTGGAGATTGGTTCATATCTTTGATGATTGCTGAGTCTTGGCTCATCCGGAAAATAAAGGTGTGATTTGCATGTTAGCATATCTTCCTCCTTCCTCCTGCTCACCGTCAATTCCATTTTCACTTTGGAGTGCAAATTTCTTGAAGACATCTTGTATTCTGAAATTTCCAACATCCTCAGATTTTACTACTGGCTCCTCCTTAAAAAATGTGTTCAAGGTAACAAATCTGTACTAGAAAAAGACAGCTGAAGTTAGATTAATACCTAAGGCCAAAGATTTTTCTTTACGCCTTAATCCCCTGCTCTTTCCTCTCCTTGGATTATTATCAATTTTCTGTCCCAGTTCTCCCAGAGTGTCTGGTCAAATTAATTTTGTTAAAACAATAAAAAATTATTTCAGTATCTATAATTAATCCATTGACAAACATGTGCTGAAGTCCTGCTTTGTCCAGGGATATTTGTTAAGCACAAATTCAGGATTTCTCATCCTGGTGTTCGTGTTTCCTAAAGGGTTTCACAATATTTTCTTAGAAGTTATATGCTAAATCTCAAGTGTATGTTTGTATAAGCTTTTTTTTAGGGAATAAACTCATAGCTTTCATCATCATATTGTCTGTCAAAGGATTGAGACTCCAAAGTGGTTAAGATTTGCCTATTAACTGGAGAAGATCCACATGACACATTTCTATAGTTGAGGAGTTTGCAAAATAAGTGCAGCTGACACTGTAAATAACAGTATGAAAATAAGGGTAAGTGGTGTACAATATGTGAAGAGCAAAGTTTTTTAGTAATAATCAAGGAGAGGAAGAATCAAGCCCTGGTCTGAAGTTAGAAAAGTTATTGATGAATGTTCCATGGCATTCCTATCCTGTGGGAAAAAGACATGAGCAAAACCTTGGAATTAGTACTGATTAGAGTGGGAACAGAATGAAGAACCTGTGTCTCAGGGATACTTGTTTACAATGAAATGTAAGTTTTGAATACAAGAAATATTAATAATTTCTGTGGTTTAAAATATCGAGTAAAAATGATACATAATATGTCATTTTTAGTTAATCTTCCTTAGACTTAAAAGCATTCTGATTTTAAAATCTTATTTTCCAGAATTTTTTGAGAAGTAATTCCTAAATAGCAATGATCATGATATATAATTAAGAAAGTCACATTCTCTAATAGCAAATTATATTAATTATAGCAGCTTACACTGATCTACACTAACGTTTTATTTACGTTTCAATTTTCTCAAGTATATTGACTATCTCTCTCTGAGCTTTGGTTTATCTGATTAGGAGGGGGAGATGTCAAAATTTTATGACTTAAGAGAGACATACCCACTTGAATATCTCTGTGTCACTTCAAAATTAGTATCTGAAATTAGATAGCTCACAGTCCTCTTCTCCCTTCTACTCACATCATTTCCTTTTCTTTCCCTTCCTTTCCAGACTTCACTGCTTCTATCAATTCCAAGGTCTTTCATTCTTCAAAATGATCCCCTCCTTCACAGAAAAGTTTCTTGACCTTTTGCCATTTTTCTTTCTCACTTACTGCTCACTGGCATTTCCATGACTTCTGATCTCCTCTCAAGAGTCAGATTCTCTTTCTTCTCTTTCATTTTAAATATTGCTCTATCTTCGAGGCTTGGATGAAAAGCAACCATCTGTTAGACTGTTTCTGTGGAACTCCACTATAGTAATCATGCCTCTAAAATGATCCTTCTGCTTGTTTGATATAGAGATCATGGTTTTCTTTACAGTTAACCTTACTGATTTTTTAAACATATCTTACTTATCTTCCCACCTGAACTATATAATATTGTAAGCAGGATCAATTTGTTCTTATTTTAGGTTTATTGTTTGTTTTGCTTTGCTTTGTTTTCATCTACTGGATCATTAGGCACAAAAATGGGCTCTTGATATGTGGTTATTTGTTAAGACATTTGCAAGATTTTAGGAGGAAAATAACCACTAACATACATTGTAATTTACAGTGTAGAAAACATTTCCACACATTCTTTCTCATTTACTAATTGAAACAACACTATTATGTACCATCTCAATTTTATAGATAACAAATCAAGCTAGAGAGATTCACTGACTTGGTCAGAATAGAAAAGTAGTAAATGGCTGAGCCACGAAATAAACTTAACACCGTCACTCTATACCCAGCTTCCCAGGTTAGTATAGATGCCTTCTGAGGTTGCATTTTATATAAGAAAACTTAAAAACTGAAGAACTTCTAATGTCTCTTTATCAAAGGGAAATAGATCTGGAACAATTTGTCAAGATAGCTAACAGAAGTTCTAGATGTTACTGAATTTTGAAGTACCCATAGTGAAATGACAGTTCATTGGTATTTACTTACATATAGAAGATAATTTAGGCAGCTTTATGAGGTGTTGGATGAAAGGAAACTTTGGCAGAAGTGTCCCTAGAAGTCTGTTTGGGAGAAAGGTCTCAAGTCATGACTTTGATGATACCTGTTAAACAGTCTTTCCTCTAGATCCTCTCTTTAAAGGTTAATCAATAGCTACAAAAATAAATCAAACCCAGACGGAGATGCATGCCATCTCAGGCATGTCTTTCTAAATCTGCAAAGCCAGTCCTGTCAAGCTTTAGTGCTGACAAATATTCAAAAAAATCCTTCCATGTGCAAAAAGTATTCAGGCGATACTAGAACATCTAAGAAAACGTCTAAAGTGTAAGTTAATAGCTATATCATAATTTTATATACTGGACATTTTTTTATTCTATTCTTCTTGATGTGTATCATTTTGGTCTTAATGTTTATGAATCAAAGGTCACGGTCTGCCTGATTTTCCTTCTGCATCTTTGTATGATCTACGTGAATTCAAGGCCTGTTGAATCCTAGCTGACCTTGAACCATGCCAAGTGGTTTCAATGGGATAACATTTTACTTTGTTTGAAATACCCAGGTGGACTCAACAGTTTACCTCTTGGATTCATTAATATGGACAATACTATCCTTTAATGTTTTTAGCTTGGAAACAATTTACCTGCTGCCCACAACTAATGTAAAAATATCATTACTGTATCATCACTCTAATAATAATAGTTTTTGCTTAGTCACACATTAGCTTAGTCACACATACCCAAATAATCAGCCACCACAATTAAAAGATCAAAAAGATAAATGTTTTAAGCTCTTCTTCAGTAATATAACACAAAGGAAATACTTTAGCAACATGAAAAAATCACCAGCATAGACTCCAAATAATTGGTTTACATCCCTTCTCCCATTCCATGCACACGTTTTAAAACAAGTGCCCCAATCCAGGCGTGGTACTGAACATCTGTAATCCCAGTGGCTTGGAGGCTGAGACAGGAGGAAAGCCAGCCTCAGCAATTTAGCAAGGCCCTAAGCAATTTAGTGAGACCCTGTCTCTAAATAAAATATTAAAAGGGCTGGAAATGTGGTTCAGTGATTGAGTGCCTTTGGGTTCAATCCCTGGTACAGAGAACAAAAATCAAACACACACACACACACACACACACACACAAAACCAGGAGCCCCCAAATTTTGGATCTTGAGAAATAAATTGATATAGGTTAGCCCCAGAAAATAACACTTATTTTGCTGATCTGATTAATATTCAATAAAAGAAGAAATGCATACTATGAAATTGGAGCAAAAGAAAGCCAAACTTATTTTGACTTTTTTATAGAATAGAAATATACATAGGATTCAACAACACACTTGATCTCTACAGACTATCTCAAGGAAAAATGTTCAGTGACAAATAGCAATGAAGAGAAAATTATTTTTGAGAGTTCCATACAATTTTTTAGGTAACTTGATCTGAATTCTAATTTGAGATGAGTCACTTAGAGATCATAAGTCAAAGCTTTGAGAAGGAAAAATAAGTGTATAAATAGTATACATATTATATAATGTTCTCATGATGGTTTGGGTTCTTCAGTACCTAAATTTTCCTAAGTTGAGAACTTTTGCCATCAAGAATACCTACTGATCCTCATTAGGATAGTGCCAGTAAACAGATGACTAACATCATGGCAATCAGTGTGCGTACACTCAGCATGAGCACACAAATGAAAACAATTCCAAAAAATTTGTAAGCAATGCATTAAAAAAAAGAGAGAATAGTAGTAAAAGACAAATTATTTCTTCAAATCTGCCAGTCATGTTTCTTGCCTTGTTCTATTTAATTTATTAACTTTTCATTGGCCATTTATGAGAATATGTAGAGAACACAAAAAGCAAGATTATTGAGCTTCTAACCAATCATATTTCTAGATATAATAACATACATTTTTTAAAATGTTTGGTGTTTTTCTGTTTGTTTGTTTGGTTTTGGTGTGCTGGAGATCAAAACCAGGATTTTGCACATGCTAGGCAAGTGCTCTACACTGAACTTCACCTCCAGCCCTAACATAACATATTTATAAATTGAACTCTGTGTGGTTTGGAAAATTTCAACCAATATTAAACATAACTTTGAAAGTCAGATCATTTGTCCACCATCTGTACTGAAGTGGAAAAGTCTAAGTAATAACTTTGACCAACCACTCAAAAAATAAAAGGTCTGCAAACTTAGCTCTCATGAAGTCCAAAACATAAGGAGCTATTATGGAGACAAAGATATTAAGCCTTCCATCTGAACTATGATTTCTGCTAATGAATGTTAATATGAAAACAGACTTCTCTTAAGTGAAGCTACAACGCAAACTTACAGGTAGATTTAAGACTAACATTTATCTCATGTTTAGTAAATAACCAAAACAAACAACACAGGGCACATGTAGTTAATAAATTATCAATGAATTTAACGCATACTTTTATAGATTCTCCTGTCATAACCAAGGCAATGATATAAAACATAGTAAAGTTTCCCTGTGGTTTCTACTCAAGACTCCAGTATTCAGGGTTTATCTTGCACATAAACTCTTCAAGGGACTTGAGGGTAGCAAGGGATAACTTTTTGTAAAATTTGCAAAAACAAGATATTTTAACCACAGATGATGAGAGCACTATACTCTTTCCACCTAACTTTGTATTCATATTGTTTTATTATATTTTCTTCAGAAGAATCCTGACACTTGCCCAGATGTCAGGAAACTCAACACCTGGACCAACATTAACATAATTTCCCTCTGCCTAGATTTCTTTCCCTCCATTCTGTTTGTCAAAATTCTTCCTAACGTTCAAGGCTTACCTCAAATACTTCTTCTATGCAGGTGTCTAGTTTGTTCATAGTACTTTGATTTCATCTGTTTTCAGCATTAATCTTAGTCTTAATTTAAGACTGCAAATTTGTTTTACTGCTTTATTTTTGTAATCAGTAAAATCTACTAGTAAATGTACCCAGCCTAGATTTAAGCTGACAGAAAGATGTGCTCCCAAGTCTCATGATTTTCCAGCTGTGCAACACAAAGCAACTCATTTAATCTCTTACTTTCTTCAATCTTCAGTTTCTTCACTATCAACTGAGCATCAACATAATCTTATATTTTTTACAATTTGTTGTCAGGATTCAGTAAGATAATCCATATTAAGTGCTTATCAGAGAGCAGACAATAGTAAAATCTTTTTATGAGCTAGTTATTGAAATTATAGTATGTAAGGCCAAGCACAGAAAGATAAATACACCATCATCTCATTTAAATGTAGAAGTTTTTAAAAAGTTGAACTCATAGAAACAGTAAAATGGTGGTTACCAGAGGCTGTGAGGTAGGGCCAATGGGAATATGTTCGTCAAAGGACACTAAATTTCAGTTAGAGGAGGTTAAGTTCAAAAGATCTACCGTGTATCATGTTGACTACATATAAAAACAATATGTTGTTTATTTGAAAATTACCAGGAGAGTAGATTTTAAGAATTTCAGAATTTCATTACAAAAAAGTACATGAGGTAATGATTAACTAATTTATCCATTCCATGGTATATCCATATATAAAACATCATCTTGTATCCCATAAATGTATACAATTTTTGTCAGGCAATGTAATGTTCATTGGCTTTATTTAGCCACACACACACACACACACACACACACACACAAACATCATGTTGTATACTATATATTTTTGTTAATTTAAAATAAGTAAAATTAAAATTATGACTAAGCCAGGAATTTTGATGTATTTTCTTTTGAGTTTTTCCTCAGCATCCCATAGAATATATTAAAAATAAATTTTCATTGAAATGAGTTATTTTATAATAAAATTGATAATTTTGAGATATAAAATCACTTTGAATACAAAATGAGAAAAGATTTTAAAAGTTTCCTCTTAAAACTAATTTAAGACATTTAGGATTATAGGATTAAGTAATCCACATATTAAACAAAACAACCCAAAATTCTTCAAGTATAATGTTTATTCTGTCAATTGCTTACTGTAAAATAATATTTGTTTTAGCAATTACTGAAGAGTTAGCATTTGTGTGCTTCCCACATAATAAACAGAATCTAAAAAAAAGTGTTTGGTGGTTTGAAATATGGCATTTTCATTTGAAAAAATATGTTATCACGGAAATATTTTCATTTTTGATTAAGACATACTTTAAAATACTTTTGAATTCTGTACAAGTATTCCATGTGTTGTTGTTGATCTGTAATTTTTGCTATTTTGCAAAATATTTTAAGATCATACATTTGAGGCCATAGAACACCAAAATAAATTATTGGGATATGTGCAAAGGATTTGAAAATGAGAGCTAATTCCAGTCTACTAAGAATAATAAAAATTTCAAAAATGACAATAACAATCAAAATGTTTTTTTCAAATTTTAGTGCATAGTGGATCTGTTGTACATAGCCTCTGTAATAGCTGGAGTTCCAGTCTAGAGAGAGCAGGCTTTCCACTACACTGGGAACTTTATAAAAATGTTCATGGAGTAGTGTAGAAGAAATCAAGCAGGTGAAAGAAGCACAGGACAGGCGACAGGATGGACTATTTAGATGCCAAGTAGTGGGTAGTTATTATACCTTTTGAACCTTTCCCTCATATGTAAATGGGAATAATTATGTGTATTTCAAAGGTGAGCGGTGCATAAAAGCACCCAGATCAATTTCTGACTACTAGTCATCACAGACTGTGCTGTAGAAATAAATGAATGAGTTAGTTTCCAGGAATCCAACTCAACATATCTCAAAAATCCCTCCATTATTCTATTTCTTTCCCACACATTTGTGTAAACTAAGGACTATAGTATTCTTTTCTACCAACTTAAATTGTTAGTTGTCCTATTTGGATAAAGAACTATTTCCATGATTGTGGTTCATAGTGAGTGAGTAGTGTCTTTGTGGGAACCCCTTTGGAAAATGTACTAGCAAGAGACAAGATATGGAAATATAAGATAAAGAAACAATCAGGAAAATACTTTAGGGTAAGTTATGAAGGAAAACATTTCACTTACCTTTTCCTGTTGAACAAACAAACAAAAAATGAGCCAGTGAATAAGTATAAACCTCTTGGAAAGTGTTTACCTGTGAATACCCAAATTTTTCTTTAAAACTTGTTTCTAATAAAGAAAGAACAAACCATTCTTTAACATAAAGGAAGTAAACTTAATTTCAAATTAACTGCAACCATCCTCTTCAAGAGGAGGATACCTATAAACTAAAATATCTGTAAAGTAGTTTTTGTACTTTTTCTTCTTTAAAATTGCATGTAAATATTCAGGATCATTTATTCTTAACAAATGCCAAATATCAAAATACTTTTAATCATTTTTTAGCTTACAAGAAAAGTGACTTTCCTTTCTCTATAATTCAAAATGCCAACATAAACATATTACTTAAGAAACTATCATTAGAGTACGTTGGGTAAGATTAAATGTTCAATGGCCAGAACTTGAACTGTTTTGTCTCATTGTTTTTATATAGTCCAGGCTTGGATACTGTCCAAATCTGGAAGTAGATCTTCATCATTGTATGATATTCTTCAAGCCTGAAAAATGGCAGTCCAAGACTTGTATAGACACACATACACAGTTTATCCTGATCCTTTAAGAGGTATGTCAGATGATGCCTTAGCACTGATTCAAGTTAGATCCCATGCATTGGTTGGCTCAGGGACACTCCTGATGATTTATACAATTACATACCACAGGCAGGACCTCTGCTAGGTCTCCACATTTATGATCTCAGACATAAAAAACATTATTGACCTACTTCACATTTAGAATTTGGAGGTATTCCCTTCCCCAGTGGTTTTGAAATATTATGTTTAGGGAAAATAGTGCTGAGTACAGTGACTTATTTGGGGGGGGGGGGTCACTGTACACAAGACTTCTACCTGGGTAGAGCTAAAATTTCAAAAGTAGGAAATGAACCAAATATAATAAGGACACTTAGAGCTTGTGTGGAAACAGCCTTCTTCATGTTTAGAGGTAGAATACTTCAAAGAGGTAGAATACTTCAAACTAAAAAATCATACTAACTATAACTCTCAATGTTACTCATTTTCTTAAGGTTTCTGAATGCTTGAATGTCAATGGTAATAGTTTATAGATCCTCTCCCCTGTCTAAATGGTTGACAACACATTCTTTGGAGTCAGAGTTTTACTCAACCTCACTGTCTCACTTTTCTTATCTGTAAAATTGGAATAAGAATAGAATTAACTCATAGACTTATTTTGAGAACTTATATAATTTAAATAATGCTAGTATACTTGGAACAATGCCTAGCAAAATTATTGCTATTGCCCTTTCTCTCTTCTCAGATATAGGCCATCCCCATACTATGCTAAAATGAGCTAATTTGAGGGGGAAAACAGCAGTAAAAAGGCAGGTTGGAGTCTGAATGTTCATCTTCCATTTTTTTATATATAATTGTGTCAAAGAATGACAAACAATATAATCCCTATTCTCAAAACTTCCTCAGCCCTCTGATCTTCCTAGAGTCACAGAAAGTAGGATTTGAATGGCTTTAATCTAGTTTGTCTTGGTAATAGACCCACAGTCCATCAAGAAACAAATGCCATTCTATGGCTCTAGTTAAACAGAATTCATGATTGTTTTTTCCCTTAGGACTGCACTGCAACCTCAGATGAGAATGGCAGCCAGCCAGCGGATGCTGCCAGCTGGCTTTCTGCTGTACTGTGGGTTTTGGAGAACAGGAGCACAGATATTTTTGATCCTGCAGGCCAATTTAAGCACAATTTACAATGCAGAGAAAAACCTTTGACAGTGATTTCACATGGAGGGAAGCTATGTCTTTAACATAAAAAAACACAACAATTTCTTAATATCTATCTTTCAAAATGGATATTGGCAAATTATCAGCTAAAACCAGACCTTTAAAATGGAGCATATGTTCCAAGAGTTGATTCCAAATCTAGTAAAAGTATAAAATGACATAATTGTCACTGTTACAATATTTTTTTTCCTTCTTTTATTTATCTCTAATACTTCTTCAGTGGGTGCCTCCTGTGTGCCTGGCGCTAGCATGAGACTTCATTAATTCCTTGTTGGTGTCTTTGGCTTGGCAAATTCTGCTGTAAAATTGTTGCTTATACTACACTAACCCTAGAAGACTTGCTCACTAAATATCACTACTTCCAAATAAAATATGAGATGAAAATTTAACTCTCTTAATAATTGAGATTATTGATAAATTCCTCAGGTTGTCTCTAGTAAAGGGGATTTTACTTTGTCCTCAATGTACTCCTGGAGCTAGAACAGTGACTGCAACAAGTTAAAAGCACAAAGCAGCAAATAATTCAATGACTAAATATGAAAATTTAACAATACACAATATTATTTAGAGAAATTAAGCAAAAATGAAAAGCTAGAAGCCCTGGATAAAAATGTTTACATTTCAAAAATCTATATGATATTGTCCAGATATAACTTTTCATTATGCTTATAAAGATATATGCTAAATGTACAGTAATGTATTATAAGGTAAAATGTCCAATCTATATTTAAGTATGAGTGTATGTAGATATAATCTACTCCATCTAAAAGTTTCAAAAATGCATGTGAAATGTTAATATTTTTCAACTAAGAGATTTTTCTTTTTTCTTTTTTCTTATTCAAGATTATTTTTCTCTGAAATTCAGTATAGCTTTTTAAAAAATTCAGTTCTGTATTTAAAATGCAAACTTAAGTATAATTTGATCTTCTGAACCTGTCTCGTAAAACACTATGTGGAAACTTACCTTCTAATATATTTAGTTTAATATGCTTTATATTTTTTTATCTATCAAGGTTTTTTAATGAAGCTCCAAAATAATTTGATAGATTATTTTATAGGTAAAATAGAATATTTTCCAACACAAAGGCCCTTTGAAGAGAAGTCATTAATTTTTTGTAAAACTGAATTTAGCTAAGGGTTTTTAATGTAAGATACTTTAAAAGCACAAATTAAGAAAAGTGTATGAATGGTCAGACTCCTTATCTAAATTTAAAATAGCATTGTCTTGCAATCATAGTGTAAGACCAGACACAAATGTGACAAAAACACTCGGTCATTGAAAGTTGCTAACACATGCATAAAGTGGTGACTAAAAGAGGCTGTGGTTTTGAAGAACAGGAGCACAGATATCTTTGATCCTGCAGGCCGATTTAATCACAAGTTATAATGCAGAGAAAAAACCTTTGACAGTGATTTCACATGGAGGGAAGCTCTGTGGCTGAAGTTTCATTGTTTCCTGAAAAGAAATGTCCTGATCAGGCAAAAATACTGAAAAGATATTTCTCTGTTTATTTTTTATTTTTTCATTCAGCAAAAATTAATGTAGCTGGTCATGGTGGTACATGCCTGTAATCTCAGCACTTTGGGAGGCTGAGACAGGAGAATCATGAGTTCAAAGCCAGCCTCAGCAACAGTGAGGCGCTAAGCAACTCGGTGAGACCCTGTCCTACATTAAACACAAAATATGGCCAGGGGTGTGGCTCAGTGGTGGAGGAGTATCCCTGAGTTCAATCCTCGGTACCAAAAAAAAAAAAAAATTAATTTAATTTGGACATATTGCCAAGCACTCATGTATTCTAAGATTAGATTTGGAAGCAAACTACATATCATACCTACTCTTATAAACTTACACTAAGGCAGAGAAGACAAGTTAATGCCCAGGTAAACATGGTGAAATCAGGCCAATTTAAGTGTGAGGAGGAAATAAGGCTAGAGAATGACAAAAGGGACAAAGTCAATTTAGATTGAATGGTCTAGGGAGTATTCTTTGAACTGAGAACAATACGACAGGAAGTACCAGCTACCAGAAGATCTTGTATCCTGTTCTCTAGGCAAAGAAAGAGGTAAGGCCACAATAGATAAAACAAGTCTTAGTGTATTTTGGGGAGGAAAGGAAGGCATGTTTGACTGGAGCACATGCTACTAGGGGAAAGGAGTGGAGAGGAAGCTAAAAATGCCAACTACTGCTAGCATGGAGCAAGTGCTACTACTACCCTGTAGGTCTCATAGGCTATGGAAAGAGGTGGACTGAATTCCAGATGTAATGAAGAATTATAAATGGCATGGCAGAGGATCTTATTTATAATTTTAGAAAACCCTTTTGTGTGAAAAAAAATTGTTCTATACTCCTTATAGTTACATGAATTTGGATCTCTGTTGGTGATACATTCTTGTTTCTTTATTTAAATATTCAACACTGTCAAATATGCATGTAATTTTTAATGTGCTTTGTGAGAACACTAGAAGGCAATTAAAGCATTTGACATAATATTTTCCTTTACATTCTTTTTCATGAAAACACTTTCATGAAATATCTTTTATGAGATATTTCAATTAAACAATACCCAATCCATTTACTTCACTATATCCTTCCTACATAAAACTTCACACACTGTTTTTAAAGGTGTGTGTATGTTTTTCTCTTTCTGGTTGACTTGATATTAGTCTACTATTTTAGAAAGAGTAGTCATGAACAATGTTTTGCCAGTTCAACCATTTTAATGTATAATGATTTTTTTTCATGATGATAAAATTACCTATTTTCTAGAAATATTAATTTTAATTAAATGTTGACCTTTTAAAAGCATTTTTCTCTAAAGGAGAGACTTTTTCCATGATTGATGAAGATTAGTGTTGGTACTGAGTTTGAGATTTTATTTTGATGTAGTAATTTTCCCTTTCTTTATTTTCTAGACATGAATATTTGCCAGATAAACACTATATTTAAACCCCTGAGAAGTTCAAAAGGGATTGGAGATTAGAAAAGGGAGTTCTTTTATATTTCAGTATCCTCTGTAATTAACATTTCTGTCTCAGTATTAATAAAACTAAGCTTTTGCTAGCTTCTGAATTTCATTTTAGTGGTTGAGGCCATTATTATTTTTGTGAAAAGACAATCTAGCTGTTAAAACTAACAGAAGTGTAAATTGGTGGGTAATTGGAAGAGGTAATTTGCTGTTATGAAAACATGTCCAAATATTTGTTCATGTATTTTTCGACAAAATGGTGATTGTAAGACCAATCCAGTTCCCCTCCTCAGACACCAACTGTTTATTGTGAGGGCTTGGCCTTCACAGTACTCATGTGATCAAATTCTATCACACATGCTTGAAACAGCATCTTTAAAAAGTGGAGAGTATTCTTAATGGAAGAATTGCAGATGTACCTCTTTATATCCTTAGAGAGCCACCATATACTTTAACTAATCTCTATTAATTCTGATCATATAAATATGCATCATCTTAACATGTAATCAGTGCCCATTGATTCTTGAAAAATGAAAATACATTTGTTTTTGTAGATTGTTAAGGATTCCATTGAAAGCAAAGCTCAACGTGTAATAGTAGTAAAAACATGACTCATTTCAGGGATGTACCCTCCACATCAGGCACACAGTATATATAGCCAACTCTCAGAGTTCGAGTTCCTTATAAACAATAAAGAGAAATAGTATAGGTAATATAAACTTTCAGACAAATGGAATTGTAGAATAAGAAAAATTAATTTATCAATAATTATAGCTTGTATTTATTGAAATATAGTTATATTATTAATGAATACCAATATTATTTTTCTTCCAGGAACTTTTTGTTTTTCTAGAAAGTTGAAGACCACGAGTTGGGTCAGGACAAAAACCTGGAATAGATAGACACAAATTCAAGAAACTTAAAATTAGCTTTCTATTTATATAGGAACCTACACATTAATTATAAAACAAAAAGGAAGTTAGGAGTTGGTTATTTCACTAAAACTGTTTTATATGGTCCTGACCCTCTAGAGAGACAATATTCTCTCATCTGATAGTCATGTAATGTGTATCCTGGTCTGAAAGACATCATCTTGAATTATTAACAATTTAAAGTCTCAAATAAACATATTTGATGCACCATTTTCAGAAGGTCATTTGTGGGATTATTTTATAAAGCAGAGACTATAAATTGAAATCTCACTATTCAAACTCTGCTAACATAATTTCTGGAGGCTTTTACTGGGGTCAAAACATTAAGTCAGCCAGATTTGGGAGCAGTTGTACAGAATAAACTTAGGGATTCTTAACTGTCATTCATGTCATGCCTGGTAGGAAAGTAGTATGATAGTTCATTTTTTTTTTTTTGGTACTGGAGATTGAACTCAGAGGCACTCAACCACTGAGCCTCATCCCCAGCCTTATTTTGTGTTTTATGTAGAGACAGGGTCCCACTGAGTTGCTTAGCGCCTCGCCATTGCTGAGGCTGGCTTTGAGCTCGCGATTCTCCTGTCTCAGCCTCCCTAAGTACTGGGATTACAGGCTTGCGCCACTGAGTCCGGCTGGAGTTAAAATTTTAAAGTATCAAATGTGAACTCCAACTTCCAAGCAAATATGGATTATTTTTGTATTTAGTATTTAAAAAGTAGAGAAAAATATCTCAGAATACTTCATCTTTTATATGTAACATAGTTATTTGAAGAATGCAGTAGGCTTATTCTTTCTGCATTTGTTAAAAATGTTTTGATTATTGCTTAAAGGGATACACATATGACAATTTCAAAAATTGCTGAATGCAAATGATGTTTTACAATATTCTAAATGCTTGTATGATAATTGTGTTTATATATTTAATTCTCAATATATAAAATGAAAGTTATACATATTTATAATATTTTATATATTTATAATATTCATAATTAATATATAAATAGGTTAAGAATATTTTGAGTTCTCATCATATTCTATAACAAGAATTCTTTGTTCCCTCTAAGATATGAAGCAATAATGTTACCCCATTCATAGTTTTTACTTCTAAAGAATCATAATAAGGGCAGAGGTGACTGACTGACTGCCTAGTATGTGTAAGGCCCTGGGTTTGATACCCAGCACCACAAAAACAATCACATAATGTTATATCTCTTGAATCTATTATTAGTAAAAACTTGGTTGGATTAGTGGAACCAAATAACTAGTATATTCCATTAAAAACTAATAATAGTTTAGATAGCTGTATGTCATAAGCATGCTAACATTTAGCTATAAACCATATTTATTAATCTCTATTTTTATAGCAAAGTGTTATAATTTGAAAATCAAACTGGAAGTACTAGTGTGTATTAAATTTTAATTGATTTCTTCATAGACAATGTTGACCTGAAAATATTTGTGAGATGTTGAGTCAGTCAAGATCTGCATATGATGAGCCCTTATAATATTTTTAGGTTGCATATGTGATTTATCTATTAGCAAGCTAATACAAAATTGAAATACACTGAAGAGAGCTATTATTACCCTAAAAGTTGTAAAATGTCAATGGTTTAGTAAGTATTTAAAAGGACACCTTCTCTAGTAAAATCACTCTGTTGGATCTGTGGATAACAGGATGTACAAAACAACACAGCCTGTATTCTCAAGCAGTTCCAAAGATGTCCACCTAAATAACTGCCCAGGATGAGACTCATAATTCTGAACTAGATAATTATAACAAATTAATATCAAACACAGAGAAACAATATCAGTGTAGAAAACTTACAAAAGGAAAAACTGCAAGATAATATTTCTGTTTGACATTTGAAGGGAAAAGACCAGTATTTCCTGTTATTAAAAAAATGGTACACATTCACTCTTATTACAGGAGTAGTAGAACATGAGCCACAGTCTGTGAAACATAAAAGTACACAGATGGACATGCTTTGTGTTCTTTCTAAATAACATGTATATTATTTTAACCTAACACATCAAATTTATGTGTAATTATCTTTGTATTATCTTAGCAACTAGGCATAATTGAGCTAAGTGTTTTAGAAGTAATCTTATTCTTTAGTAGATGATTTTGAAAGTTTGGACTTGACTTTTTTACTTCATAAACTCATTGAATCTTTTTAAACATCTTATAGTTTTTGAGTCTCAATGGAATCCTAGAATCCTAGAATTAGAAGGCCAAAGAAGATTAATGAAGCAATTGTCCAATTAAGATGTCTCCTTCAGCCCTAGCAAATGTTTTCTCAGTTCTTTTCCTGAACATATGCATTAGTGGGCAGTGTCTACTTTAAAGACAGTCTGTTATTTTAGGATTGCTCTAATTTTGAGAAATTATCCTCCTTATTTTCTGTGGGCCAGGAAAGTTAACCCATCGTTTCTCAACAGCACTTCACCATGATCATAAAGAGATCCTATTGGGCCAACCTATAGTTCCTCCTCAGGAGAAGTAAAAATTCTAAGAAAATAACTGTGACCTAGCTACACATTTCCAATTAACACAAAACGATTAACTGGGTCTTACTATTATTCTCAGCTTTAAGACCAGGCTCCCACTGATATCATGGAGAACTGGAAATGCCCCCCATCAAAATCACCTATTTGTTGATAAGTGGTGATGTGGTGAAAATTAAAGGAAAAGCAGTAGTAGTTACAATAGCTAAACTGTGTTGAGCACTCACTAATACTAGCATTACATACAGTGTCTTATTCAAGTCATGCCATTTCTGTGCATTAAAAATTCCTAAAGCAAGAATGGTTTGGAAAAAGATAAACTGTCCATTTTTATACCCCTTACATTTTGTTATATACCATCTCCAATATGCTAGATTTTGCTTTGCATACTGTTATTTGTTTTAATTTCAATTTTAGTTTCAATAAAATTTAGATACCTGAACACTGAAATGTCATTATTTTCAAGAGAAATGACTTTGGAAAAGGAAGGGCAGATTCATTGACCTATCTAAACAGTTTAAAAAATTATAGCACATTACTGTGCCATTAAAAATGTTGTAAATAATGTAAACCTGCTTAAAATTCTAATATGGAGAAAAATGTTTCAATTATGTGATGCAACATGAAGGAAGTTTTTTTTTTTCATTTCTTTTCCATGGGGGCTTCTCATATTTCATAAACATGAATGAGTATATTTTCTTCCCTGAAGCAAGATAAAAAAGGATATTTGCAATTTAGAAATATTCCTTGTCATGTATTTCAAGGAATCTAAAGAAATCAAAGCTATTTTTAGCATACTCTTAATTAAGCCAGTGACTAAAGATACAGGTAAATAATTTGTGCATTTAAATACTATAATTACATAGATGGCTCTTCTAATAGGAGATTTATTTATTTTCAAATATTAAGAGCCTCTTAAAACTCACAAAACAAAATAGAATACTAGTCATATAAAGTTCTGGTGAATTTTCATTATGGGCATTTGTTGGTATACTCAAAAAAGTAGGAAGAGGTAATGTAAAAATGTGGAAATTTACTCAGTTATTTAACAAATGGCTTGGAGTACCTGCCAGGTGCTTGACAGTTTATCAGTGAACACAACAGAGAAGAAAGTCTGCTTGCATGGAGTTAATATGCTAACAGGGAGACACAGATAGATGTACCAAGGAGTAAAATACTTAGCAGGTCAACCAAAAAAGTACTATGGAGAAAGGAAAGGGAGAAAACACAGTACCTAGAATGGTTAGCTTGGAAGCTAAGGGATAACTTCAGAGATCTGCGCTCTTGTGGAAAATAGAGGAACAGAGGATTAATCCTGCCCATCTTGATTCAAGTCCCAATCAGCCTGGGAGTATCACGGCATAGGAAATGACAAGAGTCCTGCACAAAGAAAGTGGCATTTTGAGCTGTCTTTCTTCTGCCAAGAGCATAGCTTCCCTAGCTCATATTGATCATTCTGTCATCTCAGTTTAACATCTCATCACTAAAACATTGATTCAGAGTCCATTGTGCCATAATTAAGACATCATAACTACATGTGAAAACCTTGAATTCTAGCACCTTAATATTACCCACTGGCATGCTGTTTTGTTGTAAATTATTAAAAGATGAGATTTTCTCATTTTGATTAATTAAACCATATATGTGTGACAAAGTGTGGTTACAAAGAGAAATTGACATTTATTGAGGACCTTCTCTTGCTCAGAGGAAGGTGCTTCATGTACATTACTCCATCAAATCAGTAGAATATTCCCATAGGTTAGGGGTTGTGAAATCGCATTTTAAGATAAGACACAAGCAAGCTATCCAACTTTGTGGAGTAAGCAAGTGGTGAGCAGACAACTGAATCCAAAGTCCTCTAATTTCTGTCAAAATATGATGTGTTTCAAAACCACCGCATAAAACATATTTGTTTTGTAGTTGATATTATTATTACAACTTCATGTACAATGTGGAAAAACCAATGAGATTATATGAAAATTCATCAAACCGTAAGATGTTATAAAATATATTTGAGTTCTCTGGAATATCACTTCTTTAATGAGTGATTAAGAGATTGAGTTCCTCCAGCAAAGCAAAGTGATCAAGTTTAGGTGTGGATGCTGACAGATTTATGTCCTCAAAGCCATCCTTCTTTCCAAAAGTTGCATACTTATTAGAGAATTAAATACTAAATTGTCCTTTTAATACTGAAAAGTATTAAAGTCCTTTTAATATCTCAAAAGATGAGCTGTGTGAAGCCAAAATACAAAATGCCATGTGCAGTTAGGTCAAACACTCTAATCAACCTCCCAGTTATTACTGTCACAAAGCTACTTTTTATTTTGTCAAATGAAATCAAATGTGAGCTTTCCTATCCTTACAACCAGAAACACATCATCAAAACCACGAGTTCTTGGGACTTAGAAGAAGCACAATGATCAAGACAGCTGCTTATACAAATCCAATACTCTGCTTTATACTTTGAAAGGAATGAGTTATTTTAATTACCTCTCAGGTACAGAGGGGAGAAATTATTTTCTCCAACCACGTCCTACAGTCTGAAATATCTACAGTTGCTCAATCAGCACCTGTGTTGCTGCATAAAAAATATGCAAATTTTGTTTTCTGTCCTAAAAATGAAAATAATTGCTTTGGTTATTAAGAGAAACTCTCACACCACACAATAGTCCTATTCTATATTTTGTTAATTCTGTTTTTCTTATCACCCTGTTTACACACACAAAGGCATACAGGCTTTTTTCTTATGTAGATACATAAGGGAATTCATTGTTTCCTTGGCAAATGACATTAAGAGTTCTCAGAAACTTGAGGGAAAGAATGTGTCAAGGATTCTCTGGGCTTAAAATTTGTCCTTCACTAGTTGGCAGTTTAGCCTGGGAAAAATAGCTTCATCTCCATTAATTTCTGTTTATATCCACAATCTATAAAATTCTGTGAAAATTCTGTTTACAGAATTTTCTAATTTAAAGATCTAAAGGTCTTTTCTAATTTAAAGATCTAAATTTCTAATTTAAAGATCTAAAGTTCTTTTCTTACTTTATTATTCTTTTTGAAATAACTTGTTTTAAACTTGCAGAAATCTGAGAACTGATGAATTTTCTTTGAGTATTGGTTATGTTATCTCTAAATATAATGTAACCTTATAGCATATGGTGCAACTTCAGATAAACCAGAAGATCAGGCCTTAGTCTCTGGCCATTCTGGTAATTACGTATCTTGACAATATAAAACTTTACAGAACTCGACACTTCTTAGACCAGAATCTGTGTCAATCATTCTGTTCTACTAATCAAAACATAAAGCCAAAATTTTTTCCCTCTAATCAAGAAAATACAATTGTGCCTTCCATGTTCCAATGGTTCTTTGATAATATTTCCAATTTACCCTGTGCTTGCGTCTCTTATTGTTTCTATAAATGAAGTAGACTGAAAAAAATATTACAGTTAAAATGTGTAGAAAGCACTCATGAAATGTAGCAAACAAAGTCTACAATTTTGGCTCTTCCAAAAATCACTAAGGTAGGAGTTTGAATTTCTTATATGTCATTTTCAGGAAATCAGTTTGTTACTTTACTTGGGATTGGTCAGGTCTATCATAGTGTAGTATAGCACTAAATAACTTTTTCTCTTTTTTCTAGCCTCCATGGACATTCCATGATCCCATTCACATTTTCAATAACTAATTTTAAATATTTCTAAAGTGAGTGACCATCTTATGTAAATGTGTGATTGGTTCAGTGACTTTCTGAGATCAAAGTATGCCATGGTTTCTCATCAGCCATTTATTTACAAAACAGCTCTCAGGGTGAGTTATGTCTAAGTTTCTTTGCTTCATCTATTTCCTTATGTTCCAAGTGAAAAAGATGATTTATATATTTTTTTTCTGATGTTATAGACAGACATAGATGTAGATACATATAGATAAAGATTTGGCCTTTATTGTCCTCCATGAAGGGAAAATACAGATAATGACTATAATCAATGTTATATTTATTTGTTTTCTCCAACATTGCCATCACCAAACTGGTACTTACTTCAGTAACTAATACCTACTTCAACAGAATTCATTTTACTTTTTAATTTTAAAATCCATTTTACTACAGTCTGAGAGTATGTTATTTTAATTAATTGTACAAAATCAAGTGCCACACACAGGTTTAATTTTTAATAAATATCCTCTTTCTTTAAACAACAATTATTAATAAAATTATATAACATTACTGCTGCCTATAATCCCAGCACTTAGGGAAGCTGAGACAGGAGAATCGCGAGTTCAAAGTCAGCCTCAGCAATGGCGAGGCGCTAGGCAACTCAGTGAGACCCTGTCTCTACATAAAACACAAAATAGGGCTGGGGATGTGGCTCAGTGGTTGAGTGCCCCTGAGTTCAATCTCCAGTACCAAAAAAACCCCCAAAAAACAAAAATACATTACTGCTGATGCCCCAGGACCTTCTCCAATGTTGTTTCATTCTCTCCTCCTCTGCTCACATATATTCCACCTGGCAATATCAGCCCTCAACCCTTACGTTTTCTTTTAGTCATGTATATCCCAGAGCCATTATAATCCAGACCCAGAAATAAATTAGAAGCTCTTTCCTCATCATTGGGTGGGACTTGAAACCATTTATCTACTATTCCAGAAGCTTCCTAAGGGCAATTGTCACCTTATATTTGTATCCAAATGGCTAGTATAGGCACATGGTTGGTGCTTAATTATTGTTTGTTAAGTAAATGAACAAATGATTAGTTGAAGAAACAAAGGGATGGACCTAAACACTGACCCCCCTACTACTGCTTGCCAGTTCCTTTATCACATATCCAGTATCCCAGTTCCAAAATATTCAAGTTCTGCCTAAAGCCTGACATTAAGCCTGGGTTAACATTCTTAGAATCTAGATGTCAAATAAGAAAATTGCTTAAGGGATGTTCCTGTCCTTCATACTGATTCCTCATCTCAATATGAATCCCTGGATATTAGTTCCTATCCAATTCAGACTATAAACATACGTTTGTTGATGTATTCAACTGGTCTTTATTGATTTCCTATATATATGCTGGTCATTTTGGATACAAAGGATAGTAGAAACAAAAAAAATCCTTGCCTTTAGGAAAATTACAGTCTACAAGAAGAAAAAGTAATTAGACAATGATCACAAGAAATGTAAACTTACAGCTCTGCATAATGTTATGCAAGAGGGTAGAATGTAAGTGTCCTTGGAGCTCATAGTGAGGAAATGGGACTTATTGGGGAATTCAGGCTTGCCTCCATAAGGTGCACATAAGCTGATCCCTGAAGGACAAACAAATTTAACTGGGTGATGAGCACAAGAGAGAGAATCCAGGGAAATTGTTAAGAGAGAGCAAGCAGAGGACTGAAAAGGCCACTCTGTGCCGAAGTTCAGGGAGTTTGGAGAGGCTGTAAGAAAAGATCAAAGGAGTAGAAATACTCAGGGGATGTAGGGCTTTTCAGGTCATGTTGAAGATTTGTTAAGAGTGATGGGAAGCCACGGAAAGGTGTTAAAACAGGGAAGGAAATGACTAGATTTCATTTTTAAATTGTCACCCCAGCTGCAGTGTTGTGAGTAGACTGAAGGGGCATGAAGGTTGATGTGCAGAGATTAGTTTGTTGTCAAGATGAGTTTTCAGGCTTGTACAACTAGATGGATGTGGGTGTTATTCATTGAGATAGAAAACACACTGAGTGTGTGGGAAGACCGTGAATTTGATTTTGGACATGAATGTGTGTTTGGAAATAAATCCTAGGAGAGATGTCTTATAGGAAATTGAATATATTTACTCAGAGCTCAGAAGAAATAATTTCTGTTTAGATCATAATTCATTCTGTAAGAAGGGAAGAGAGTATAGAATAAAAAGAGGGAGAGCCTGAGACCAAACCTAGGGCACTCTACCATGTGGTAATCTACACCAGAATAAGACCCCAAGAGACAAAAAAAAGGAGTAAAATAAGGCAGATGTGTAACAAAAGACCTGGGAAGACCATGGTAGAAGAAGGGGAAAAGACTGCCTGTATTAAAAACTGTGAGATTACCTAAAAAATGTCCATTGGATTCATTGACACCCCACATCATTGGGGATGTCAGCAAGAGCTGCTTCTAGTGAGCAAACTGGAGATGAGTAGAAACAACTCTAGCTTCTCTCGGATTTTGTAACTGTGATATTAGTGACTCCTTGAGGAAAAGAGTTGACTAAATTCCTGGGCAAGCCCTTTCCAGTGGTCTTATTTCTTGTTCTCTCTTCATTCCAACCTGCAAATGATGAAGTCTTAGAGTCCCTCTACCACAGGACTGGCCACCTAGTGAAATTACTAAACAAGGCACTGGCTGCAAATAGAAAAATGAAATTAAGAATAGTGTCAAATACACCAAAATTGCTGAAATAGACAATGTCAGAATAAGTATGATTGAAAAAAAAAAAAAACAGGCTTGAGAGAACAGGTGTAATAGATAATTTTAAAAGGAATTTGAAATGTGAAGTTGAATAGAGAACAATTGAGAATATTAAATTTCACAGATTATCATTGAAGCTCAGTGAAGCTTAAAAATGAAGAGACATTGTTTATTATTATATTATTGATTTTTGGTGGTGGAGGGTACCAGGGATTGAACCCAGAGGTTCTTAACCACTGAGACACATCCCTAGCCCTGACAGGGTCTTGCTGAGTTGCTTAGGGCCTTACTAAGTTGCTGTGGCTGGCTTCGAACCTGTGATCCTCCTGCCTCAGCCTCCCAAGTCACTGGGATTACAGATATGTGACACCACACCCAGCTATATATCAATTTTTGAGAGTGAATACAAAAGAGACATCGTGTAATGAAAATATTCTCAAGACTCAGTAATCAGTGGGAGCATGTCAAAGGTGAAGAGAGTGAATTTGGAGTCAACACAGAGTTTAAGTGCAAGATACTTTAAAGAGGAGATATTTTTAATGTGTAAAATTGAAATTGGCAGAACATTCAGGTATACACATCTTAAGGCAAAAGAAAATACTAATATACTTAGGGCAACCCTGCAGCTATCTGACCTCAAATTTTCACTGGAAAGAACCAGTTATTAGTATTTTCTAACATATGCCCTATATCATAAAGACAAGTGAGAATATATGTGGATTGAAAATGTTACAAATCTGCTTACTTCAGACTGGAAAGTTAAATTTTGCTTTCAATTATAAAGTAAAATAATTTTAAGTTTATTGACTTCTAGCAGGCATTGTTCAATAACAACACCTATGCTTACATGATGTAAATAGAAAATATACACAAAAATATTAATTTTCCATGTAAAGTTCTTATAACAAAGGTTTATTTTTTTCTTTCTTTCTTTTTTTTTTTTTGGTACTGGGGATTGAACTCAGGGGTACTCGACCACTGAGCCACACCCCAAGCCCTCTTTTGTGTTTTTTATTTAGAGACAGGGTCTCACTGAGTTGCTTAGTGCCTTGCTGTTGCTGAGGTTGGCTTTGAACTCTAAATTCTCCTGTCTCAGCCTCCCAATGTGCTGGGATTACAGGTATGCACCACCTCACCTGACTAACAAAGGTTTATTTTTAAGGAACCAAATTCTAAATTTTATTTCTTTATCTTTTATGTATATATTTGATTTACTTATTGGCTTTCATTTTGGAATTTTTTTGAAAAATGATTTTTAAGCATTTTCATTTTGTTATCAATTTACATTCATATGAAATCTAACCTTGAGAATTGTTAGGTAATTTTACAATAAGCAAAATATGCCCTTTTCCACTGTATTAATTGAGTGAATGCTTGAAAAGAATCTTAAAGTTTAAAAAATGATATTTCTTCAAAAAAAGTACTAAATTTCTTTTTGATACAATTTTAGATAGTTTATAGCTAAAGAACTATATGTTTTCTCTATAGATCTCATGCTTTAAAAATAATACACACTTAAAGTGCTTTCTTATGCTCATTTTCCAATTTGTTCAATTTAAAAATCTCCTCTGAAGATGATAGGTAATGATTTTTATAAAACACATAATTCTTCTTCATTTTTTCTCTAAAGTCTCCAAGATTTTTCTAGTATGAATCATTTGGTTTTTATTGTTTTGTTTTGTTTTTGCTTTGCTTGATTGATACTCAAATCTTCTGCAATATATATTTGATATACTAAAATATATTATTTAAGTCACAATGATTAAGCACAAAGTAATTCAAGTCTATTAACTAGTGATATAGATGCTGAACAAATCAACCTTATACATCACTAGTCACATGAATGGGGAGATTGGATAGGTATAATGATTTCTTCCTATCCAAAATATTGATTATATCTCTGGAAGTCCCATAAAAAGTTAAGTATCTTTGAGGAAATCAGATATGTTCGAAAGGACACTGAATTGGATATGCTTTGGGAAAATCAGTTCTATTTAGAATTTCTTTGTTTGAAAAATACAAATTTTTCACATTGATTCCCAATGAATTCCAAGTCATTTTTAAAAGTATAACCTTGTGTGATAAATATTATTATCTGTATTTTTCTGATAATAAAATTTTGAAAAATACAGATAATAATATATAACTATCAACATTATTCCATGAAGTGGATTAGATTCTATTCCATACTTGTATGATTATGTCAAAATGAGCCCCAATATTATGTATAACAATAATGATGACTGGATAAAGAAACTGTGGTATATATACACAATGGAATATTACTCAGCAATAAAAGAGAATAAAATTATGACATTTGCAGGTAAATGGATGGAGTTGGAGAATATCATGCTAAGTGAAGTAAGCCAATCTCAGAAAACCAAATGCCAAATGTACTCGTTGATAAGTGGATGCTGATCCATAATGTGGGAAAGGTCATGGGAATAATGGTGGAACTCTGTTCTCAGGGGTGTAAGGGGGGAGGGGGCATGAGGACAGTAAAGGTGGTGGAATATGATGGTCATCATAGCCCTAACTTTATGTATGACTGCATATATGTTGTGATTCTATACAACTTAGGACTAGAGAATTGATATGCTATCCTCTATCTATGTACAATGAATCAAATTGCACTCTGTTATCATGTAAGCCTAAATAGAACAAATAGATAAATTAAATATGAAAAAAATAATGCATTAATAAAAACAAAAAGGAAACAATTTGAAAAGATAATGTATATGACTTTTTTCAACTACAAAAATGGAATTTATTTTCAACTAATTATTATTTTGATCACCTATCAAATCCATAATTTAGCAAAATTCAGAGTAAATATAAAAATCTAATTAAGCTTTCAAAGGGATATTTGGAAACTATTTTTATGGGTGGAAAAAGGGAGGTTGCATTAATATTTAAGGATGAGGTACATAACTGGGGACTAGAATCACAATGAAACTTCTGTGTCCTGGTTTGTCCCTGGAATTGATAATGGCAAATAATCTGTGACCTCTGCACCTGCTGTTTTCCTATGCCTTAGCCACCAGTTTGGTGAGTTAAGCCTACTTGAAAGCAACAAATTAGACAGTAATTTGTTTTCTTTTATTGATGCACATGTTATATATACGTTTCCACTTTAATGTCCTCATTTACATAAATGCAAATAGGCATATGAATTACAGCTCTGAGGCTGGTTTGACGTAGTTTATAGGTCCCTAGTCCTTTTGATGTCTGTTTAAAGATACATGCAACTCAAATGCAGTATTAGAAACACTTCTTGGGATTGTGATATAGCTCAGTGATAGATGGCATGCTTGCCATTTGCAAGGGCATGGGTTCAATCGCCAGCCCCCTAAACAACCAAACATCAAAGAAATTGTTCTTAGTTTTCTACTCAAAAATTTTGAATTTGATTCTGAATTGTCTATCTTTTCATGTGTAAATCCATACTTAAATATCTGCTTTTGTGAGATAGGTACTCAGTATACAGAATTTGTGCATGTAAGATAATTATAATAGACAACATAAAGATTGTAAATGCCACATGAGTAATACAGAAGGTAGGGGGGCGGGAATTATGTCAAAGAAAGTAAGAGTGGACATCATCTTGGGGGAAGTAGATTGTGAGCTATACTTTTAAAAATGACTCAAAATTCACTCATAATCAATTATGAGCTTCTGAAGATTTTTGTATGGGAAAGTGATGTCAGAGGTATGTTTTTAGGAAAGATTGAAGAGGTAACTGGAGCAAGGTAGATTAGATGGCAGGAGTTGATTCTGCAGGTAAAAAATGTAGTTCTGGCATTGTTCTACTAACAGGTCAATGGTTCCCAAACTCTGAGCCCCAGGTACAGAGCACCTGAAGGGAATTTTTTTTAAGTGCAAATTTCCAGAACACTCTTCCAAGAATGATTCAGTGGGTTTAAGATATGGCCCCAGAGGCAATATTAAAATTCTGCAGAATGATTTTGATGCATAGCTGAGGTTAGGAATTACACAATGAAGCTGTCCTCACAGATGGAGGCTGGAAACAGTATGAGATGAAAAATATGGTCACAAAGAAAGGAAGGAAGGTAGTAATGACACAGAAATTATTTACTTCTTGTTGTTTCCTCAACATTCAAAATGACAATTTTTACTGTAATTCGAATTTAATAAAATTAGCTTGTCAAAAATTTTGTCATCTTTTATTACTATATTTATAGATGTGTTTAATGTCTTTTTCCTGATGATTTTTTCTCGTATTGATACTACTACAAATTTTGTCTAAATAGGCTTAAAATATTTCTTATTTCTATTTACCATGTTTAGAATTATTCTGAAAGTCTATATTCTATTACAAGTACACTGATACCATAGATATTTTTAAGAAGAAAAATATCAGATGACAAGAAAGATAACAATTGTTTGTGACAGTTTTAAGGGCATTATTCTCTCCTCTGCATCTCAAATTCTATATATTTTTATTAAAATTCCCAAATGCATAAGGATAGAAGCTGTGTTTTATTTTTTAAATGTTCATTTAAAATCTTGGAAGTTTAATTATGCTATGTTAATAGGGATATTTAATTCATCTTTAATCAGATGTTTCTGTACCTCAATGAAATGTAGTTTTATTTTAATTAAATGGCAGAACATGCTAAAGATGATGGTGAGAGCTACAAGAAAAGAACCCCAATGGAAGAGTCAGGTTTCAGTTGTTGATTTTGTACATGTAAAGTAGCTCAACTCTCTAGTGGAGCCTGCCAGACAAATTTTGATATCATGGTATAGGGCTGATCTGTTGAGCTAGGATCTTCTCTAGTGGATTTTATTGAAATGTCTGAATAAATTAGTCAGCTAAATATATGGTTTTCTGTTAAAAATATTAGTATCATGTCAAAAAACAAAGTTCTGATATGTGGTAAATAATGACGGTGATTGCAAATAAGTCATTCAAAACATTTTTAATTAAAAATATATCTAGGGGCTGGGGCTATGGCTCAGCGGTTGAGCGCTTGCCTCGCATACGTGAGGCACTGGGTTCAATCCTCAGCACCACATAAAATAAATAAAGATATTGTGTTCATCTACAACTAAACAAAATATTTAAAAAAAAATATCTAAAGAAGGCTCAGATTTGGTTATTGAAACCAACAGTCTTTTGATGACTTATTTTCCACTTTTATCCCATAGATCAGTATAACTAAATCCATTTATTTCTCTTCTATCCATTTGTTTACTGGCAACTGAGTGTATTTAGTTTATTACTTATTTTTTTATCTCTTGAACTATCCCTTTTGTATTGTATGCTTATAAAATAAATGATGTATTCTTTATCTATAAGGACCGTGGTTAGTTGTACCCATTAAAGCTATCAAAATCTCGTTTAATTACTTTTAAAACTTCATTCTCTGTCCCAGGCTCTGTGTTTAATATTTAGTATCAAAACCATCGTGTATGATACCTAATTTCTTTCCATTTAAAATATTTTATTGTCTTAGAGCAGTTTTAGATTTTCAGCAAAATTGACAGGAAGTTTAAGATTTCCCCACTCTCACACATGCATTTTGTTTAGAAATATTAACTTGAAAACCTTTTTCAGTCTCAGTATAACTTTTCAAAGCATTCACAACTGACACCGTGCTTTATTAGAAAGTTCTTTCCTATATTGAATTGAAATGTTTTCTTATATTTCCACCTATAGTTCAGTCCCCTGTGGCCGTACAGAACAAATTTTATTCCACACAACAGCCTTCAAGTATTTGAAGAAAGTTATATTCATCCTCATACTTTGTTCCTGCTTGAGGCAGTTCTTCATGAATCATGGCTTTGATTTCTTACCATCTTATATTCTGTATGTTTCCCAATTAGTCTATGTACCTGAAGTTAACTCCAGGACCCCAGCTTTAGTCTGAATATAACAAGCGAAAGAAAGACTTTCTCTAATTCTGCTCTTGAGACTGTATTTCCATTGAACACCCATTGTACCCACCCACACATACCCACATACCTGCCTGATCAGGTTAGCTTTTTAGATGATGGTTTCATAATCTTGGCTTATATTAAATTTAAGGTTGATTAGAAATTGGAATGGAAAGGACTCAGGCATAATTTGTTGCATAAACAAAAAATAAAATGATTAATTCTTAAGAATTCAGCTTTTACATGAAAATATCTTTTAGGGATTTTAAAAGCCATACATTGATAAAGATATTTGTAAACCTTTGATGAGGTTTTTGAGTACTCTCACATCAAAAATAATTTAGTTCAGAAGTGTACAAGTAACATTAACATAGATCTTCTGCTTATTATATTAGTCTTTAACACAGAGCATCTATACAATGATGTTAGGATTCCTATTTCATGTGTTTTTAAGTTTGCTAATTGAAGAAAAGATTAAACTCTTTCAGACTCTGTGTTTTAGTGGAAACAACAAAGGATGGGTTTTATTACAAATAAGTGGATAACTTTGGAGTTGAGGTTTGGAGCAAGTTCATGAACTATACATGCTTTGAGTGGCTTGATTCCTCCAGGGAAGAGACCCGGAAAGCATTGATGTGAGAATAGCCTTTCCCTTGCTGTTCTCTCCATTCCAGGAAGGTTATCTGCCAAAAGGCTCATCCCTATCTGTAAAACTGCCAGCATCAGTCCAGGCTGTATGCATGTGTAATTTGCTTTTTCTGGAGAGCCATATCAGGGCAGAGTTGGCTGATTGAGGGAATTAAAAGCTACAAGCTCTGGGACAGGAGAGATGCCCACTGGGCATATGAGCTAGTTACATTTTGGTCCCTTTTCAAGTTAGGGAGTTACAAACTAGATATTATGGAAAGGCTGAATTGCCTAGAGTGAGAAAGCTCCTGAATAGTGCAAATGATGCTCATTATAAGTGCATTATTAAGTGGTGCTCCCAGAGAACCACCTAGACAAAAAAAAAAAAAAAGTAATTTCTAAAGAGTCTAGCTGGGGCCAAATTTTATATAAAGAATAATCCAAGCCGGGCGTGGTGGCGCAAGCCTGTAATCCCAGCACTTAGGGAGGCTGAGACAGGAGAATCACGAGTTCAAAGCCAGCCTCAGTAAGGGCGAGGTGCTAAGCAACTCAGTGAGACCCTGTCTCTACATAAAACACAAAATAGGGCTGGAGATGTGGCTCAGTGGTTGAGTACCGCTGAATTCAATCCCTGGTACCAAAAAAAAAAAAAAAAGAAGAATCCATGTAGAATTATTTATCATGGTCATAAAAAAGGATCCAGTCTGAATGGTAAAAAAAAAAAAATAGTATTATTTGTAGATCATCCAACAAAAAATATTATGCATTCATACATGATGATATTAAAGAAACTCCTTTAAAATCTTTGCATATCTCATTTTTTTAACTAAATACTCTACTGGAGAAAGTAGAGGGTAATTGAGATGAAGATATGGAGACAGTAGGATAAATGAAAGATTATAAAACAACATTTAAAAAGATTGTTATATAGTGGAGTTGATGATGTATTGATTTTTAATTTTTGTCATTGTGACAAATATTCTACAGGTGATATATTTACTATTTTGTTACAAATACCCATGTTTAATTTTTTTTAAAAAAATGCAGATATAAAAGTAAAGTTTCTAGGTTACAAATGATAAAAACCAGCTGTGGAGAATTTGAGCTGAAAAAGGAAGTGTTAGAAGGCTATCAAAGAACTCTCAGAATCTGCAGGGTGGCTTGATCCAAACTTTGGAGAGATGTCAAAGGAAGGCTGATACCAGGGGAGACCAAGAAGCCATATGCAGAGCTAAACCAGGCTAAGCAAGAGAATAGTCTGCTTAGATCTCTTCCATGGTGCCTTTGCCACTTGACAGTCGAACTGTGCCACAGACACTTGACTCCTCTGATCTCAAGCCCTGAATAACTTCCCTTACATCTTTGGTTTTCTTTGCCAAGATTCAGAAGTTTATGGTGAGGTCATATACATTATTAAACCATAGCTCATAGCATTTGCCTATGCTCTCCAACCCCAATTGAATTGCATAGTGTTGGATATTAGGCAAATGTTCTCCACATCAAAAGTTGGAATGGTATAGTAAAGTTAGTACTCCTCTGGAGATCTTTAAAATTCTTAAAAATAGATTTTTATCACAACAAGGAAACCTAATTTTGTGTGTGTCACAATTCCTAAGATGCTGGGACAGTTCAATAATTTGTATTGTGTGGTTCAGGCAAAGTAGAACTGCATTTCCTGGAGACCAATGCATGATGATTTATGCATGCATGGCCAGCTCAGACACCATATTTTAGTGTCAATATATTGAAGAGTATCATCAGGGTAATTCTTTTTGTTCAAGAGAGCTATGACATTTAGTCTTTTTGAAATACTAAGGGAAAATGAATTATTAAACTGACTGCCAAAAGCCAAGTATAAAAAAATAAATATTTTCATTTTTGAGTGAGTGATATGTAGGGATGTGTCTTCTTTTACTAATAGACTTGAAAGCAAAATGTAAACTAAATTTAAATTATGCAAATCCATAATTAGGTTAATAATGTAGTGACAGCTTCTTCCTACAGAAACAGTAATATTTAATAAGGGTTTTCTCTTCACTTTTATGAGATGTTTTACAAGATCACAAAAAAAGTTATAGATCTAGTGCTTGCTACTTAGTTGTTTTGTGAGCTAGTAGATGACATGCAACAAATGAAAATGAAAAGACATAGACAAATGTGTGTCATAGTCAAATACATGGCTACATTATCTATGGATATGAGCCAAGGGATGCTGGCATGGCTTTTATACATGGAGGTTATTCTAATAATTCAAGAAGCAATGAAAATTTCAATTCATGTATTTTCGTTTCTTAATTTTACCCATTCAAAAGTATTTTTGTAAACTTTTATAGCCAAAAGGTATCTAAATATGCACATTTTATTAAAAAATGAACAAATCACATTGAAAAAATTTAAGGAAGAGATCTTTAAATATTGTTATTAATTTAGTACATGTAAATTAAGTCTCTATTGGCAATTCAAAGCCTTCTATGATCTGTTCTTTTGAAATTAATTCCCTTCCTTTCCCTTCATGTTTCCATTGAACTTTTCTTTTACCTGTATTATCTGATTCAAGTTTGCATTAGATGATGCTGATAGTAATGAATTTTTAATGATTAGGAGATCAAAGCATACACAGATTAGCTAATTTGTTCAAGGTCTTGCAGTTTATAAATAAGGAACCAAGAGTCAATCCTCAGCAATTTGACCATGTTTTCAGTCCTAAACCATTGGGAGATTATGTATATTCTTCCTTGGATCATCATTTGTTTGTTTGTTCAGTTTTTTGTTTTGTTTTTTGAGGTTGAGGCATCCAACTTACTTTGTTGTACAACTTCCACAATACTAAGGACTATAATGAATACCAAAAAAATAAAATTGATATATACCAAATTTCTCAGTGAAGTATACAGTATGACAATAAATAATTTATCTCATCCTTTTACTACTTTAATATACTTTCCTAATGAATAATATAGTTATTAAAATTAATATACTTTCCTAATATACTTTCCTATAATGAATATAAGATAACACAAGGGACTAATAAAGAGTAGAATTCTAATGAAACATTATTTTCAACTTATTTCTCCCTCACCTTATGACTATTACAGCTCATCTACTGTTTCTGTTATCTAATCAATGAAATAGGATTATTTTATGGAAACTATATCCAAAATTGCTGTTAAAGGTGCATTTATTGAAGTACCTTAGCAAGAGGAAACCTACAGATACTAGATATTTTTAAATCAAAATATTAAAGGGCAGAATATTAATCATGTTATTAATAAAAACACTGAAATTCAGATCACTAAATAGGATCCTGCGCATCCTTAAAACAGATTTTTATCTATACAAGAAAGTATGGTTACATGTGCTTTATAATTCCTAAAAACTCTGAAACATTTTAATAATATTCCTATGCAGTTCATGTTAAGATTCTAATGCTCAGAGTGGATAGAATAAGCAAGAAATCTACACAAAGATGTTTTTGACCAGACTTCTCATTGATATGCTGCCTCAGTACAGTCATATTTGATGGTGAGCTTTGTTTGCAGTCAACTTATATGCATGCATGCAAAAGTTCACAGGGCATATCTGAGATTCTTACAGTATTATTTACTAATTTAATTGGATGTTTCTGCTGTGGCTTTAATCACGAAATGTTGCAGGGATGTGGGTTGGGGAAAGATAAAATATAGTAAGAATATGATAATTTTTGTAAATAAGAAAAATAGCAACTTTTGGCATACAATTTTAATTCGTGGAAAGAGCATAAAACAAACTTAGGTATAAAAGAAGGCAATAGAATATATTTTTAAATCAAATACCTTTTACTATCACTGCAGGAATTTTTACATATTTTATCTTATGTTAAAAGGTTATATCTAAATATTAATTTGAAAAAGTTTTCCTAGTGTTTCACAAACCCAGAGAGATACAAAAGTACTTAATTTTTCCACTCTGAAATTCCAAATCAAACAAGGTTTTATGAACTATGAGATTCTAAAATAATTTGGATAACTGGGACTGCCCTATCCCTTATACTGAGCACAGGAGACAGTTCATCATATTCAACTTTATTTTCCCAGTATATACCAACATATTCAGTATATAGTATATATGCTCAACAAATATATGATGAATATAGTCATGTGACATAAAAGACTTGTAGTTGTAAGACCTCACCTCAACCCTAGGCTTTGCCACTTTCTGATTATTTTTTGTTCAGCTAATAATTTGTTAAATAAAATGTCATATATTTTGTTAAATTATAAATATATAATCATCAATTTTTGATAAAAAAATTAAAAATTTATTAAGCTTCTAAGAAAGTAAATGTATTTATTTGTAAAATTAAAAAATAATTTTCTCAGATTGTGTTAAAGAGATATATGTAAATGATCTTTGCAATTGTAAATGATGACTGTTATAAAACCATTTTGAAGGTAGAAATGACAGTGGTATCACAGAGACCTTAAAAGTCGTCAAGTTCAACCACATCTTTGGTGCTTAATTATCCACCTAAATAGTGACTTGATGGACATTAGATATAGATTTCTTTTTAAACTTAAAGGATTATTAACTCTGTCCCTGGCATGTCTCAAAACATTCCCTTTGAATTATAATGGTGTATTTTATATATATATATATATATTTTTGGTACCAGGGATTGAACTCAGGGGCACTTGACCACTGAGCCACATCCCCAGTCCTACTTTGTGTTTTATGTAGAGACAGGGTCTCTCACTGAGTTGCTTAGCACCTTGCTGTTGCTGAGGCTAGCTTTGAACTTGCGATTCTCCTGTCTCAGCCTCCCAAAATGCTGGGATTATAGGCGTGCACCACCATGCCCGGCTTCAATATATATTTTAACCATTTAATCCTCACATAACCCCTTGAGGAAGACATTGTTACTATTTGAACAGATGAGGAAATCTAAACAAAGAATTGTGAAGATACTTGCCTAAGAACTCACAGTTGGTAAGTTGTGGAACCAGGACTTGAATCCGAGCAATCTCTAGAATCCATTCTCATTACCAGCACAGTGTAATGTCCCCTTAAGAAGTGCAATGTGACAATTCCTTCTGCTTCCTGCACGCAGTTGTGAGTGACTGAAAGGAGCTTATATTTTCATTTTTATAACAGTCTGGTTTCTAGTCCAGCACAGGCCAATAGAACTTTCTGAGATTAAGGAAATATTCCATATTTACACCATCCAATATAATAGCTGGTCACTACATTTGCCTTTTGAACACTTGATATGTGGCTAGTATGATTGAGGAACAACTTTTTATTTTTAATAATTTAAATTTAAATAAGCACATGTGGTCACTTCAGAGCACTTACTGAACCACTAGTTTTAGGCTCCACACCTCATTTGTTCATTGTTAGTATGTCTACCGGCTGATATTTTTATGTGAGATGTTCTCCCACAGATCTAGCCTGGCAAGATCAAGCAAAGTAATGGAGTTAGCACATTGAGCAGAATTAAGCTCAAATTTGGTTGTAGTGCTTATAATGCATCTCTGAGTCTGGAGTCGACTTACACTTAAATGGGGATAATAATTGAGCTATATCATAAAGCTGTCTTATTAAATTTTTATTTTGACATAATTTCAGAGTTATAGAAAAAAGACAGGAGTTGTACTATGAATTTTTGTATATACATCACTCAAAATTCTGAAGGTTAATCTGTGTGGATCTGTGTGTGTGCGCGCGCGCTTGAGTGTGCATGTTATCCTTATTTTCTGAATTATTTAAGGGTAGGTAGCGAGTATCATCCCCTGCTTTCTCTACTGAATACTTAGGTGTACATTTCCTAAAAGTAAAGACATGATCTTACATAAATCAGGCAATTAAGATTTGCTAGTCACAATACTATTATCTAATCTACTGATCTTATTCAAGTTTCATCAGTTGTCCCAATAATGTCTTTTATATCCAAATAAAATACCATGTTAAGCTTTGCATTCAATTCCCATGTCTTTTTAAACGTTTTTATTCTGAAACAGTTCCTCAGTCTTGATTTTGTGTTTCATGGCATAGACATTTTTAAAAAGAAAATAAGCCAGTTATTTTGTAGGCTGTCCCAATTTAGGTTTGTCCAATTATTCCTCATGATTAGATTATTTTAAGCATGTTGGTGGCCTTACCACAGCAGTGATGGTATATTCTATGTAGTGAATCATGTGAAGAAGACATGTGATGCCCATTTGCCCATTAGAGTGAGGTTAACTTTGATTATCACTTTGTTAAGGTGGTGTCTATCAGATGATATTTTCTAGTTAATGTGATACCAGTAACCCCAACGTAGCTGTTATCATCTCCTTCCCATAGTATTCTTTGAGAAGATAGTTTGAGAATAACTAGCTATGCTTTTGATGTTCAAATTTTCACCAATTTGTTTTAGCATTTATTGATGATTCTTGTGTGAATTATTCTTATAATAGTTGCTAAATAGATTCTTTTCAATTTTCATATTTTCTTTGCATTATTTTGGTTCTACCTAAGAAATATCTTTCCTTTCTCATTATTTATTTATATCACTATAAACCATACATTAGTCAATGAGTTACAATCTTTCGTATCATTTTTTTTTTTTTTTTTGGTGCTCCAATATCTGAATTTTGAGCTAAGGGAGCCCCTTCAAGCTGCATCCTATTTCTTTTTGATGTATCTCCTTCATTCCTTGAATACTTCACTATTATGGCACAAGAAGTTTTTTTTTTCCCTTGTACTTTCCCATAGTAGCTATAGAATCAATAATTTTGCCAAAATGTTTGATTCCTTTAGAGAAAAAAGGTACTTGGAAACCAGGAGCTTTTCATTGAACATGCTTCTTACTGCTGCTGAATGTCCTCACATCTGAGCCCTCTCAAAAGATAGAATGGAATTAGATGTATTTACTTATTCATAAATATACATACGTATAAATACATATATTTGTATGATTGTATATATCACCACAGAATTATTTCTTCTGTTATGCCTATATTACTAGCTATCCATCTTTAAAAACCATCAATTCATGGGCTGGGGTTGTGGCTCAATGGTACAGCACTTGCCTAGCATGTGTGAAGCACTGGGTTGAATTCTCAGCACCACATATAAATAAATAAAGGTCCACCTACAACTAAAAACATATTTTTAAAAAGCCATAAATTCAAACCAACACCTCCAAAACCAACACTATGGAGTTCATTGTCTTCCTCTTTCTTCATATTTATGACTACCTCCTCCAACAAAGCAAAATCTGGCTCCCACTAGCCACAATTTATTTGCTCATCCTACAATGTGACAATTATTATTCCATGAATCTGAAGGGAAAAAAAGCTACTCACTAGAATTAAAGATTTGTTTAGAGATATTAGCATCTTCAGAATGAGGACACAGTGCAAATACTCAGTCTAAATAATTCCAGTTAACTGAGTTTCCCCACCTGGTATGCTGTTATTTATTTGAATTATGACTCTTTATGTTTTTGTTTTAGATTTTTATATTGAGAGTGTTTTCCCCTGTCAAGCTTATTCAGGGAAGTGTTATTTATCCTTCCTTTCCCTACAGAGCCATTTTAAAGAGCAAATAAGGTTATGGATATTATTTACACACTAGGCACATGTTTAGGTCCCAAAAAGTCTAATCTATTCTGCCAATAGTATTGCTTTAACTGTGTTCAATTACACAAGTGCTTTGCACTTCATACCTTTTCCTGTCTGTGCAACAAATTCTAATGCAAATGTGTGTATAAAACTCTTCTCAAGCTTTGGTATTTTAATTCTTATTAGTAACAAATTTCTCAAAATTGTTCACAAAATGTTCTTGTGTTTGGTTTTCCAGTTAAGATTCAATGACCTATTTTATTCTTAAAAGTAGAATGTGATTACTGCATATGGCATAAGCATAGTATTACTGTAGGAATAAAGTAGAAAACATAACAGGGTCAGAATTCATTTCAGTGGAGCTTTAAATGAGAAGAAAATAGCAGTAATTCTATCTGAAGGTTATAATTGTTCGACTGGAGTGAAACAAATAAAGAGTCCTGAGGCATGTCTAAAGAAATGAGCGGATTACATGCTTAACTAATTCTGGAAGATAAGGTTTCCAGATTAAGTCATGCTCTGCAAGGGGAACAAAAAAAGCAAGCATTACATCATTAGAATCAATTTTATTTTAATGCATTTCTTTAAAGAAAAAGCTTTGTTTCTGGAACCATCTAACATTGCTGCATTTTCCTCATGAAATATTTTGTGCATACTAACTAGTGAGTCTAATTTGATACTTTCCTGGTGATAGTCGATAAATAAATCAGAGAGCAGATTTCTTCTCATGGTTAAATACTTGCATTAAAATTACAGATCAAACGAAGTATTTCTTCCATTAAATGAAATATATATTGTTAATAAAGTACTCTTTTACTTCCTTTTATGATCATTCTAAAAGTTCTTGAATTTCATTAAAAAATCTAAAACATTTAATTTTACTATGATCTAATAACTAAGCAATAAAGAAACAGGAAGGAAATGTGTATTTTTAGAGAACTTTTAAATGACAAAAATAGCTATGAATTTTAATCATGGGAAGGAAATATACCTACAGGAAAATATCTGTAAGAGATGGTTACTTTCAGATATACTTTCTATATTCAATAGTCTTTAGAAAAATATATTATTTTCCATATCTTAATAGTACTGTAAATTTAGAATAGAATTCCAAGCTGCATACATTTAAAATGTTATTTTTACTCATTTTTGATAAATTTCACATTTCAGTTTGAAGGGAACATTTAATTCTCTAAATAACTAATATTAGAAAATGTTTATTAATATATGCAGAGACTTTAATAGATGTCCAGTTTTATAAAGAATATTCTTTTTTTCCCCCTTGGTACCAGAAATTGAATCCAGGGGTACTTAACCACTGAGACACTTCCCCAGCCATTTTTTGATTTTTTTATTTTGAGATAGGGTCTCACTAAGTTGCTGAGATTGGCTTTGAACTTGTGATCCCCCAGCCTCAGCCTCTCTAGTTGCTAGATTACAGGTGTGTGCTACCATGCCAGACACAAAGAATATTCTTAAAGCAATACACTTATGCTTACTCATAGGTTAATACTCAGTTTTCACATTTCTTGAATCTCATCTTCCTAATGAGGCAAATAAAACAGCCCTCTTTCAGTTGATCCCCTTAAAAACTAATAAGTCCTCATGGCTTTTTTCCCTACATCACCACCCCTCCTTAAAATTTATTTTTTTTCTGATTTCTCACACAACCGTTTTATTCCACCCTCTGTCCTTGCTATTGGAGAGGTAAGAGGAGCTTTCAGCTTCCAGCTTCAGCTATCAGGATGCATATGGAGTCCAACTGCACACTGAACCTCAAGATTTCCTTGGACTGCTTTGGACATGCACCCTTTATGTATAATTATCTCTATGAGAAGATGAATTCAATATTCTAAACAATTCAACTACAAGTTTTACGGTGAGATTACTAAGGGTCATGGTTTTGTTTTTAATTTTGTATCTTTCATCCATTATGACATACATCCCATTTGTAATCTTTGACCATGGGTTCCTGCCAAAGCGTTCCTCACCCTTTTGAAATTACTTATAATTTACAAATGTCCAGAATTAGTTTCTTACTAGCTAAAATTTTCCCTCTGAATTAAATTCAGAAAAGAAAATTATTCTAATAACTTTCTTTCCCTTCTCCAGATACAGTTGTTAGCATTGAAAGAAGCAGCATTTACTGTCCTTCCCACTTTTATTTCAGTAAGGTGTTTTAACAGATATCAAGATAACTGGGGCTGGGGTTGTGGCTCAGTGGTAGAGCACTTGCCCAGCATGTGTGAGGCACTGGGTTCAATTCTCAGTAACACATAAATAAATAAATAAAATAAAGGTATTGTGTCCATCTACAACTAAAAAATATTTTTAAAAACAATAACTGAAGGTCCTATTATTTATAAGCTCTTGCCTTCCTCTCTTCTGGCTTTGAAATTATCATTAGAAATAAAACATGCATATCTTCCCTTTAGCCATGCATCTCTAGCTCAGTAAACCATTTAGCAGATGCTTCCATGTCTGTACCACTCAGAAAAATCTATGTATAACTACACACCTTGCTTTTCAGGATTTGTTCTCATTTCATCAGCTGGAATTTGCAAGTATGCACTTGAACATGAAATAAATAATACTAATTGACACAAAGTCAGAAATGTTCTGCTATTATAAGACTGTGGAGTGATAACTTAGATGTAATTTGCAACAGCAATAAAATAATTTTGGATATTTTTTCTTCTTGGCTGATCTCATTAGTAACTATTATAAAAACATATGATACTCTATTATAAAGCATAAATACTTGACTCATTCAGTTGGGAATAGTTTATATAAGATCTCATATAATATTTTACCTCTGGACATAAATCACTACCCCACATTTAGTTGTTCATAAAAGATAGTACAATTAAGTGTAGAAATAACTTTATGTGTGTTTCTAGGCTTACTTTACCTATAGATAAATAATTTAATATGTTCATCACACAAAATTCCATGCATGTTCAGAAGCAGAGAAACACTATGACCTCAGAAAACTTTGTGACTTAAGTAATTACAAAAACCAAAAATTGGAAATATTTTTTTTAAAAACCCTAGAATTATGAGGATAGAAATTACTTAAAAATTGAGTAACTTCAGGAAATCTGAGGTCTTAAAACAGTCTCATATTATTACTGATAGTTGTACTAAGGGAGATGGTGAATTCTAACACATTCTGAATCATGAATCCAATTTTGCATTGGGTTAACCGACAGGAATTATCCTAATCTAGCACATATGTCCCTTTTGAGGACAAAGAATTTGAAAGTTAGTGACAGTTACTCCTATTAACATCTAAAAATATGATGGATAGATTTAATCCAAAATTTCCTTATAAAAAGTTAAAGAAATAGAAGTAATTATGATTAAGCTGAAGATTGGCTATATTAGCATGAGTCAGGGACTCAACATATAACGAAAATTCTCCTCCAGAAACCCTGATCTTAAAAGACGTTAAGTCCTTGCAATTCAGAAAGAATAAACATAAAATATTTATATTTGGATTCTGTCATATAATGTGGTATTATTTTACCAAAATAGTTCTATTTGATCTTTCTATAATCTGAACCTTGCAGCTTGAATGTGATACTGTTCTCTATGCCCATAGAAGGGGCCAGTAAAGAGGGACTATCAGGTACTATATACAAAAACAACCTCTCTCTAATCCAGTTCTATTTAAATATGGTTCAAGGTAGTGTCTGCTAGGTACAGGGTAGTTTAAAAATTAGACAAAGTTTTTAACTAAAATAAAATAAGGTTGCATAAAATTACATATGGTTTTATCTTAGGCCTGAAATAATAATAACAATAATGAAGTCAGAGGAAATCCAGATAAACATACAAAAAATTATTAGCAGCAATTACTTGGGAAAAAATAGGAAAAATACATTATTTGATAATTTTACTTTCTAACTTAACAATTTACATAGTGGTTGAATGATTTACACTTGAAAGTTATTGCATGTATGATTAGAAAAAGAATGAGTTTTTAAAAAATAAACTTTACAGCAAAGTCAAATAATATACTGCAAAGTTGTAGAGTTAAAGAACATGACAACCACCTAACCAGGTGACTTTGTAGATGTCATTTCTTCCTTCAGTTTTCTCACCTGTAAAATGTGATTAATAATTATCATAACTGCCAGGTTGCTGAGAATGAAACACATGAGAAACATAAACTGTAAATAGCAAAATATATTTGGTAATTATAAATGTACTATTTTATACTGATTTATAGATACTTACATATAATTCAGAGAGAGAAAGAGAGAGAGAGATTGGGTAGACCCATTGTAAGAACCATGAGAGCAAAATCAATAAAGAAACCTCTTGTTTCTATGAGATTGACATTTTTAGATTGCATATCTAAGTGGTATACAGAAGCTGCGGGTAGGGGAAAGACTGAGGAAGGGGAGTCATTGATCAAAAGGTACAAAGTTTCAGTTGGACTGAAGAAATAAATTTTAGTCATCTATTGTGCTCCACAATTAATAATAATATATTGTCTATTTCAAAATTGCTAGAAGTATATATTTTTAATGTTCTCACCACAAAACTAAATTATACTAGTGAGGTGATGGATAAGTTAATTATTATGACTGACTCTACAATATATACATAGATAAAATCATCATTTCATAAATATAGTTATTATTTTTCAATTAAAAATGAATTACCAAAAAACTCGTTTTGAAAAATGAAGGTAGAGGTTGAAGGAAAAATGGAATGGAAATATATTGGAATACATTTTGAAACAAGGAAAAATAATTATTTATTCCTGGAAATAGGGAGAATTGAAGGAAAATTAATATAGAAAACAATAAAATCAAAATTTAGGAAAATAATACAGAAAATTACTTAGAGACTTTCAAAAACAGCACCAAGCTTGAAGTCTAAGGATGGTCTTTAGATTTAATAAGAATGGTTGAGGCATCTGTCACTCTTGCATACTGATAATGACTAATGGGTAAAAAACATTGTCTAATACTCTCAGTTTAGTTATACTGTATAACTGGAGGTTGGAGAGTAGTCAAAACTTAAACATAATTCAATGATATAAGCAAAATTTGATCTACTGAATATAATTCATGATCTTGTGACTTCAGATTATTAACAACAACAGGTAAAGCTAGGACATAAGCATAGAACAAGGCAGATGAACACTCATATCCCACATTTATAGTCATGCCATCTTGTGCAAACTACTTTTGTACTTTGAGCCTCATTTCATTTATTAAATGAGAATAAAAATAATATCTATCCAATAAGGATGCTGGAAACAAAAAGTAATGTGTTGTAATACTTGAGACAGAATAGATGCTCATTAAATGGTAGTATTGGTGTAGTCATTAGTGAATGCCCCAGGCATTGTGCATCACTGATGCAAGGAGTTAAGTATCCAGAGAGCTTCCTTCTGCCCATAGAATTCAAGACTTTTAATCCACATTGTGAGAATTCAAATTTGTTACTTAGAAATGAGTAACAAGAGCATGGGCATGATGTAGATTTGTTTATTTTTCTCTTAGGAGTTATTCGAACACTTCATTTTGAGAAATCTCACAGACTTTCTCTAGCTGTTCTACCAGATTCCAGTATTTCATGCCCCTTGCTGGCAAGTACTGTCTATGAATAGAGAAGGACCAATTTATCTGATGCTGCCTCTAGAGAAGAGACAGGCCCTTGGATGCAAAGTGTGCCTGTCATGCAGATGACTTCCCTAATCTAATGAGGTGGAGAGCTGAACAGTCAGGAGAGACCTAGCACTAGTAATAACAGAGTCAGTTTTCTGTACTCATTTGTGCCATCCATGTATGAATAGTTAGTTCAAAAGCCACTTTCTACAGGCATTCCTAAAATGTAAAATAGCTTGACAGGGATGACACTTCTAGGGATGACCATGTGATTCTGTGCATGGCTGGTCTATGAGAACAGTGTGCCTGCACCATCACTTTCCTCTACTGTAGGTGTCTTTCTTTTTTCTTCCATGACAGTTTGGTTTATAAAGTCTTTCTTGTTAGTGAAAACATATAAGACTGAATTTTCTTCCTCCAAATCTGTATCTTTAGAATTTCGTCTGAATATCCAAATTTTGGTTCATCTGTTTTTATTGATTTATGGATGTATTTAATCATAGCACAGGGCTGGTCTACTGAGAAGCTAACCATACCCATATGCTGACCTGATAGTGGAGGGAATATATGCTGCTACCTATATGCTTTCTGCACCTCAGTTTCTCATATTAAACACTAATTTTGCTAGTTTTAAAACTTTTTTTTTTATACCAGGGATTGAACTCAGGGGTACTTGACCACTGAGCCACATCCCCAGCCCTATTTTGTGTTTTATGTAGAGACAGGGTCTCAATGAGTTGTTTAGCATTTTGCCATTACTGAGGCTGGCTTTGAACTTGCAATTCTCCTGTCTCAGCCTCCCAAAGTGCTGGGATTACAGGTATGCGCCACCACACCCGGTTTAAAATATCTTTCAAATTATTTATGCCTTCAGAATTATTTGATTATTTAAAATAAATAATTTTAAAAGAATCTTATAATAAACTGTCAATTTTAAATGCTTTGATTTGAATTTTATCAGAAAAGCAAAATCCACTTCAAAATAAATATTCTATATGAAATTTTAGAAATTTGTGTAAATAGTAATATCACATAGAATTCACACTTTGTGCCCTTTTATAGTCATCACTTACTTTTTGCCTGACTCTCCTGGTAATTTTCCATTGTCTTTAGGGGACAGCATGCAAACTCTTCCAGAACTCATTTAATTCCTATCAACTCTTACATGTAAAAATCAAAGATCATACAATATTTCATAAATATTTTATTCACTTGGATAAGAAGTAATCTGTACTATTTTGCTAAATCAGTTTTTGCTTTAAAATAATTATCATTTCGTAACATCACTTCAATTATAGGCCAAGAAACTCTCATAATCTTTCTCAAACACAAAAATTTAGTCTTACTCATATAAAATATTTTAAAGTTCTATAGAATAGCAAATCTCTGTGACATTAACATTTCCAAAATTATGTCATCAGGCATCACATACCTAGTACCCTTGGAAATTTATTTGATTTTGAAGTAAATCTCTAGCAATTAAGGTGAGTCATATTTTTAACTTACTTTTCTCAATATAATTCAATAATTTTTATTAAATAATAATAATGTCTCAAACACTTAACATGCTTTGTCATAAGAACATAAAAAATTTACTCTCAACATTTAAATGTATAATATTCGACTGTTAGCTATATTCAGTATGACATTTAATTGACCTAAAAACATTTAAACCTTCTATGCAAGTGAGACTTTGTCCTTTTGAATATCATTTTCCTATCCTCCCTTCCTCCAACCCTAGTTTCTGGAACTCACCATTCTGCTCTACTTCTATAAAGTCATTTGTTTTAGATTCTACATGTTAGTGAGTATATGTGAAATTTGTGTATTTGTCTTTGTTTGGCTTATTTCACGTAGCATGTTTTCCAATTCCATTTATGTTGTTACAAATTACAGAATTCTTCCTTGTTAAAGGCAGAATAATATTTGAATGTATGTGTGTGTGTTTTACATTTTCCTGTATCCATTCATCATTTGATGGACACCTGGGCTGATTCTGTAACTTGGCCAGAATTTTATTCATATAGTACTAGAAGTCCTATCTAGAGCAATTAGGCAGGATAAAGAAATGAAAGGCATACAAATTATAAAGGAAAAAGTAAAATTATCCTTAGATACAGATAGCATTATCTTATATACAGAAAATCCTAAAGATTCCACCAAAAACCTGAACAACCATGAAGAGCAAGTAGGCTTTTCATGGTGGCACTGGAGAATCTCATCCCCTGGGTAGAAATGGTTGAATTTCTCATGAATATTGCTTGAAACTCCAAAGCTAACACACTGCTAAGAAGATTCTGAGAGAGGAGTTCTGGATCTTATTCATTCACTGAATTATTCATTCAATTAATAAATTTTTGAGGCCCTGCTTTGAATTAGGCAGTATGTTAAGCCCTGCAGTACAATATAATCATGGATCATATTCTGTGCAACCAAAATTTTATTGCCTTGGTTAAAGTGTTAGCATCAGGAAGGAGGCTACATAATAAATTATAGAACAGAACTGAAGTAGGACCCCTCTGAAAAGATAAAGGAACATACAAAAGTAGAAATTGAAACATAGGTTCGGGTTGTGTAAAATATATATATATATATATATATATATATATATATATGATTAATTGTTTTTGCCTTTGTGTTGAGAATTAGGGGAAAAAAATCTGTCATAAAGTCATTTGAGAGGGGTGCACTTATCTGTTGCCACTTTAGCTCTATCTTAAGGCAGAGTAAGCCCATCTTTATCACATAATGTCAAAACCAGAATTTCGGTAGCCTCATAAAATATTTCGAAGTATTGAGTAAATTCCTTAAAAGTAATGAAGGAGATACAATAATTAGACTTAATATAAACCAAGCAAATTTGGAAGAAATTATTTTCATTATCATCAGAATCAGTTTTCAAGATCTACTATATTTGTTTCTTTTGGAAATACATATGGAAAGTTTTAAGTTTTGTCTTCAAAGAATGTATAATTCGAGAGAAAAATTCCAGTATAAGAGAGCTGAACTGATAAATAGGTCTCCTATTTAGGAATGTTAATATAGGTGAAGACACAGACTTGTGCCTCCTCATCTGTAGTGTGGGGGAGGGCCTGCCTTATCTGTAAACTTCCTAGTAGTTTGAAAACTGTGGTTTTGTGAGCCCTAAGGAGTCATAAGTTCAAATGATGACATTTATGCTTGCGACTATATAATTGGAAAATTAGAGCTTGATGATTTTAAATTTCAGTATGATTCTTATACTTGTAGATTGCCTTTGAAGTATACTTTATACTTTTGTTTTGCTTTTTTAAAAAGGTTATTTAAAAGGTAATGTTGGGAGATATATTTAACTGTAGTTTTCCTTAATAAATAAGGTAATGTTCATGGTTACTAAATGATTAAAATGCATTTTGGGGCTGGAGTTATAGCTCAGTGGTAGAGTGCTTGCCTAGCATGTGTGAGGCACTGAGTTTGATCCTCAGCACCATATAAAAATAAGTAAATAAAGATATTGTGTCCATCTACAACCAAAAATATGTATTTTTTTACAAAGTTTGTTAAAAAATGCATTCTTTGCTTAATAGAATATGTGAACAATAATTCTCTCTAGATTGAATTTATTTTGTTCCTTTGTTTGAGGATAGTGCAATAGGAAAGAAAAGCCAGCACTCAGTCTGACTATATTATTTATTAATATAAGAAGAGGATGTTAAGAGCTGAGGTGGGGAAATGTTGGGCCATACATGTTTATTAACTGCTTTAACCTAAATCAAAAAAGAATTCTCATATCTTGAGGACAGGAGATAGTTTTACAACTTAAAGCCAAGGTCCCCAACTTTGATGGGAAATAGGAGTAGCATCTTTCTTGATAATTACATTTCAAAGGAATGGCTCCAAGGTCCTTGAAAAAGGCATTTCTGGGTTGTAAAACTGGCAAGAAGCTCTTTTAAAGATTTACATTTCAAAGGAGAAAAGGTTTTTGCAATTGCAAATTTTCTATAGTAAATGCTCTAAGAGAAGAGAGATCAAGGACCTGGTTAGGAAGAAGCCTGTCTGAAGTTTAGTCAAGCTGAGGGGAAAGTTTAGGCCACCTTGGTCAATACATTCTGTTATAACTATGTTGTAATTTGGACTTGTTTTGAGTCCTTTCATTGTGGGCCTTCTGGATGTGACTCTGCCACTCTAAAAAATGGAGAGAAAAATAGAGATGGTGTATCTTGTACTTTCTTTTCTTCACTGTTACCCATTATTTATTTCTTCAGGAGCTGCGCTTGTGGCCCTTAAATTCCATTATGTTGAGTAGAAGTTAGATATTTATCCTAGTCATAAACAACAGTGAAAACATATCTTAAATTATTGGAATTATAAAGAAGATTATCACTGAAACAAGTAATTGTAGTATTTTTAGTACTTTCATAGAACATAACCATTATGATGGATAGAAAAGGGATGTTGTTATATTACAAAGGTAAGTACATTCAAAAGTGAGTCACAATGAACCACTTAAATAGAAAAGCCATATTCTTGCTTTCAGCATCTTGCCTTCAACCAGCAATTTAAAAACAAAGGAACTTCCTATGTTAACTTGTTAAAATTAAAATTTAACTTTCTCCTTAAGAATCTTCTAAACCAAGAGCCATGAATTCTGGAAAATTCTATAGCACTACAGTGCTGAAAATGATTCAAAATAAAAGTGTTCACAAAAAATGTCAGCAAGAACTAACTAGATAACTCTCAGTTTTCTGAAAGCTACAGATTCTAATATCTGTTGTTTGAATGCTGTTTAGGCTAATTAGGTATCATTTTCCATTCCCTTGGGGAAGAGCAAATGTGACTGGGACTACTGAGGTCATAATTTTGTGTTGTTAATGTGATATTGACTGTACCATACAAAGGGACATGAAGGGAAGATAGTGAACAATCCACATAAAGATTTGTAACTGGGAGTCTTTAAACTGTATTTAAAGGAATTATACCATGTGTATGCATGGGGGGTGCTTTTCCTCCTTTTTACATTATTTCCTTTCACTATTGTTGGGATATTTCTCTCTCTCTCTCTCTCTCTCTCTCTCTCTCTCTCTCTCTCTCTCTCTCTCTCTCCTTTCCTTTCTATTTCTCCTTTAGCACTGATTTTCTCTAAAATACACAGTACACAAAAAGAACTCCAAACAGCCATCAGGGAGCAAGTCCTGATCAGGCAGTCCTCAGTAAGCCATGTCTGAAGACTCACCTTTTCTTCTGGGTTTAATAGGATAAAGCTGGTAGTGGAATAGGAATTGAGAAATGTGTCTCTACTGATAAGGAAACCTCGCCATAAACTCTGAATTAGCAGCAGTTCACCAGATTTACTTCTGGAGTGTTTCATTGCTGTTGTAGTACCTGTTTTATCCTTTGGCTTCTATGGACATATGATCTGAGATAATGACCCTCCATCTATTTGCACAGCTGTAAGGGGAAGAAAAGGTCCTAAAACATATACACAGACTCACACACATACACAAGCATGCCAAGCATACTTAATTCTAGAAAAGAATAATTCATCAATAAAGCAAATGCTCTGAAGTCCTGTGACGTATCACCCATGATTTACTCATAACACAAATTAAAGAATAATTTTGAAATAAATTGACAGATTGGACCAGAGGCATAAATCTACACAGTCTGGGAAGTGAAGCTCTGCACAGTAGCATTATGGGAACAGCTGCTGTCTTTGTATAGCTCACACATCGGCTGCTTTTGTAGACTCTAATGAGGACAAAACTGATTAGCAGATTAGAAATTGCCAGAAATCAGAAATACTCTGTTTAAGAATTGTTTAAAAAGATAGTATTTTTAGTGCTATTCTTTGTTCCTCTGATGATTTATAGAATGAATGTCTTATGTGTTCACACCTGCTTCTTCAGGACAGCATCCACTATGCTATTAGCAAACAACACAGACAGGGGGCAGTTTGCACATCTGGAAAGCCATAAAATCAATGCATTGATGAATTTCCTACCACAGATTAAACCTTTAAATCAAGTGTTGTTTTTTCCTAAACTAAAGCTAGTTCATAAAATGAACTGTTGAATAGTTTAAAGTAAAAGAAAGCATTTCAAAGATATTTCATTTAAATGCAAATGTGGACTATGAGTTATTAAAATGAAGGCAGCTTTTCATATTCTTGTTTTTCTAGACACCTGGGATCAAAGTCACCTCTTGAACTTGCAAAGTAAGGTTCTAACACTTAAATCTTACTGTTAGGATTTAAGTTCCTTGTTGACACTGTTAAAAGACAAATGCTATCTAAACCTTTATCTTAAGCATTAATTTTCCATAAAGACAAGAGAACTGAATTAACAGGGGAAAGGGTAGGACTTGGGAACATTTGGGTCACAGCTTTGGAATCAGAGCTCTCAGCAGTTGCATGCATTGTGGATAATTAAAATTGATACAAAATAAATACACAGTTATTAGGACCAGATCCTTAATCCAGTCCCATCTCCAGAAAAAAACTAACTCTAGTCTAAATTCACCTTCCCACGAGCATTTGGGTTATATATGAGAAATGAGACCCTGAATTTGCCTTCTGGACTTGTCAAAAATTTTAGAAATGTGGCTAGATAACAAGTGTTCAGAAGGAGGTTATCATTTTTATAAGCACAACATCAGCATCATACGATGATCTTCTACATTTGCAAAGCCAGCCCTGGAAACTACCAATGGCCAAAATGACACTCATTTTCCATTTGACATTTACAGAGATTTTAGATTTCCCTCATGCTAAGTGGTTTTGTCAGTTTTGCTTCCTCCATGAACCTTACCGATCTTAATTGGCATCAGTTGTTTTAGTTTGGTTTCTTTATTTAGTAAGGCTTTGGGATATATCATAACTCCACAATATAGATGTAGATAGCCATGGAAAATTGCTATTTCTCCACCTAAACAAGAAATCCCTCAATGCTAATCCCCAAAGCCTGGCCCAGGACTCTGTTCTTAGTCATTACCCAGCAAAAGCTGGTTGGTAATATTTATTTCTAAATTTGATTGAAAGTAATCTGTTCTCAGGGGAGAGGAGAACAACCATGAGAAATGCAGGGTTTCCTGGCTGATTGCAATTTTCTATTCCAACATTATATTTCTCTTTATTTTGTTTTTTAAATGAATATTTCTCTTTATTTCATTTTCATCCTTTTTATTTCATGAGATCAAACATTGTAAGGGCAAATTCAAACAAATATTTCCAAGTTCTATTAATGTTTAACTTTACTTAAGTAAAATTTAGTATGACAAAAATACTCTGCAACAATAGATTCTGGATGGTTCCTTGAAGCTCAGTTTTATATTTTAGATACACTTTTCCTAAAGAAAAGTGCAATGGTTATTGAAGGTTTTTTAATAAATCTGTAGAATTCAAAATCCCTAAAGTAATGTGTCAAGTTAGATTAGTGGACTGGTCCAGCAATGCTTTTACTTTCAAAAGGTCAACATTGAAAACTTATGTGCATCTGCATTGCTAAGTTGAACTGGAAATGTTGAATATTTAATTGTGTGCTCTGTGAGAATAATTGCAAGAATCATACCATTTAGAATATTCCCTAATAAAATAGAGAGAGAGAGAGAGAGAGAGAGAGAGAGAGAGAGAGAAAGAGAGAGAACAGTACTTTACAAGAAAGAAACAGATTATTTTCATTGTTAGCGATAGTCTTGGAAATTTTCTATATTCCATCCACTACCTGCTTTGAAAAGATGCCAAATTTTACATCAGTATTCAGCTTCAGGCCACCACATGGAACTGCACCCATTATTTCCTTTAACATTTCCATCTTTGACTACTATTCAAAATGAAAGGTGCCTATTAGAGGAAATATTTCCCATTGATTGTTGAGTCTACAACCAACTGCCTTCACAAGTACTTTTTTGTATTCTCTGACCTACATTTCTTTACAAAATGCTGCTTCTTCCTCCTGAAGCTAATAGAAACCTGATTAGTTCACCTGTCAAAAGACAGAGGCAACCCAGGTAAAAACACTTTATTTCATTCACCAAGAGAAAGGGGGACAGGGAACTGAGAGGGGATGGTATTCTTCTCAGTTCCCACTGTCACTCAAGGATCATCACTTTTCTCTCATGCACAGCCCTTCCTCTGCACATATACCTCAGTACTGTCTTTCAGTCATTAAGAACACTGTCATCTGTCTTACCATCTACCTTTAGTCCTCAAATCCAAATTCCTTTGGACAACTTCAGTGTTTTTGTGGAAAACTCAACAATTTACCTCAACAACCTTCACCAACAGTCTACTCAGCAAATGTTATCAAAGCTAAAGTTAAAAGTAAAGAATTAACCTTCATTTGAGTTCTTATTGAAATATATCTGTCTTTTCTCTCTTCCTCCTCCTCTTCCATCTCCATTTGACCTCTATGCTCTTTAACCTTATAATTATCAGTTCAATATTCCAGAAGCACCCCATGAACCAAGGTAATCACTGCTTGCCATTACCACATTTCCCATGTTCTTATCCTGTCTTTCAACAGCCATCAAACTTGGCCCTCAATCTTTGTCTACGTTTTATAACTTATGCAAGATTGTAATTAATCTGGTGAATCTCCAAATATACCTAGATTTCCAGACTCCAAGTCTGTCTTATAACCTCTTGCTATCTTTTTTAGCCTCCCAAACAGGAAAAAAAATTTCTCCTTCAAAGTGCAAAGTATCAGATATTCCATAACTTCTTGATATGAATGTCCCCATGTTCTTTATCTGAACTTACATGGAACTATGTCCCCCTCTCTCAAAGCATCCATTTCTTTTTTCTGTGGTTAACTGTATTTAGCTAAGTCTGCTTACATACATGAAAGATGTTACTAGATTGTAGCATTAGTAAAATTCAGTATTAATTTAGTGACTGCCTCTAATTACCTTTTTCTGATTTATCTCTTCACTCCTCCAAACTATAGTTATATAATATGTAATGGAAGAATGTTGGTTAAAATGGGGTTTTAAGTTCTGTGTTTTATGAAATCATTAGTAAAAGTAAACAGTGCTTTTCTGTTTATTTTTCCCATGTCACTCTCTGTATAGCAGTCTAGTTATAGTCTAATATTCAGTAAATATTCATTGAATAAGAAGGAGGCGAATACTGAATATTGTGTTATACAGAGCCCAATAACTTTGAAGAAGTTTCTAATCAATTTGGAGGTCTAGCTCTTTAAGCATCTGCCACCTCTTTTATTACATCTCTGAATGGATTTCCCCACTGAGTCTCATCTTACAAGTGACTTCTTTAGCCTATAGTATACTAAAACTAGGAGAACAAAAAAAATTATGGTATGAAATCTTTGGGAAAACAGCCTTTGAAGTCCTAGTGACAAATTATGAAATATTATAAGGCCACAATGGCTTTGAAAAGACTGCAAAATTTCTCAACTACAGCTCATCATTATGGTTCTTATCTACCTTGTAAAACTGGCATTAACAAGGTCTCATCACACAGGCCGTCTTGCCAGAGCCTCATACTAAGTCGGGAGTTATAACTTCTTCCTATGGAATTGGTTTCCAATTGTCACAATTGTTGCAAAACTACATAGATGTTTCCTTAAATGATATTACTGTGCACACATTGCGATTATTATCTTTCAGAAGCCTGCATTGTTTTACATTTACATATTGATAAATGATATTGAAAATGTTAGTTTATTTTTACAAAGACTTCAGAGTTTTAAGAAACTCTAAAAAGGATATATGCCAACAGATGCTAATTTTTAGTGTAACCCAAATACACCCTATGCCTAGAGGATGGTTTTTCTTTTTTAAACATTTAAATAACAGTAATCTTGGCAAATGTTTTCACTCCCCCTGCCATGTGTAGTATAGCAATGATTGTTCTAGCTATTAAAGCGATTAATCTTATTTGTATTTATCCTGGAGATGAAGGATCAGTAAAAGATGAAAATATTTTTGATAAATAAGTTACTACAAACGGTTTCTATGTAAAATGTGACAGAAAGCTACTAAGTCAGCCTCAGGACATTAATTGTTTTTGTGGAACCTATTATATTTCCAAGTAGACTTCATGTTAGGCTTGTTTATCTTGAGCATTCAGAATGCAAATGTAATGACCAAATTCCTGAGGAAAAATGTACTTGATGAAAAGTCCCTTAGAGTATTATTTTAAAGATAGATCTTTATAATTATTTATTGAAATAAACATAAGAAAAAATATTGTATCAAATCATGAGGGAAAATAAAGTTAATATGAATTAAATATAAACAAATAAAATCAAGACATAATAAATTCAAAACAAAACTGTACCTTGTTTATCATCACCTTACCTTATTTATCATAGCATTTGATTTCTTTTTCAATGTAAGTTTTTTGAGAAATGATTGTTTAGGTCTAACATTTAATTTTAATAAACACATGAACAGACATTGACAGATAGCCCTCCATCATAATAACCAAGATAATATCCACTATGCAAAAGTACTTCAGATTAATAGAGAATTATTTTGAAGTAAAAATGTTCATGTTCCTTTGTTTGGAGACATGATTTAGCATTTGAAACACAAAATTTCCTAAAAGATATTATAGAGACAAATTATACTCAAGATTCAAGGTAAAATTTTCAGAGGAGTTTAAGAAAATCTGGATATGTGTATGAGGATGATGACCTTGATCACCCCTCACCTAGTCCTCCCTCCTGACAGCTTCTTTGTGAAGAATATATAGTCACAGATATGTATGGGAAAAAATTGAGCTTGCAAATGATATGGCAACTCAGCCATTTGATTTTTTTCAGAAAAAATAAGTAAACATTTCATTTTTATAATTTATTTCCTTTTGGAAATGTAAAAACAGTTTGAGGTTTTTCTTTTCTTACGTGAGTATCTGTGGTTTACTAGAAGTTGATAGCCTTATATATTCTTTTACATAAATACTTTCTTTCTAGAATGTACACATACATATATACATATAAATTGGACATGCATGGCATATATGCTTATATGTACATACATATACACATATGTGTATATATATTTTTTCTGGGTAAGGTAGCAAATTTAAGGCTCATTATATCAGGCAGATGTTACCAGGCCAAACCTCTCTCCTTTGTTCAGAAAATGAGATTAGTTGTGCTTATGTGACACATTGAATCATCCTTCTTTGGTGCTAATCTAGTGAAATTAGTGCAGTGCTTCACATATAATGTGGGTTTTGACAGTGTTATCAAAGACACAAATCTAATGATATTAGGGAAATTACTTTCTTTTCTATAGACTGATTAAAAGACGGATCATTGTGCTCACTTTGCTTTAGTCTCTCTCTGCCCCCCACAACCAACATGACTCCCATGTTCTACCTTAAATCTGAGGCCAACCTCGCTTGGTTTTATTCCTTTGGAAAGGAATAAAACAAGTCTAGTTCAAACTATGTGGCTTTTCTCTTTAATGTTACCACTGTATTTGATATTGTTCTAAGAAAAATAGGTGATCCGTTCTTATTTTTAATCAGTAATTCCTATAAGAAAAAGTTTAAGCTATACTAGATAAATAATATTACAGCCGATAAAAAATTCATACAAATAGGTTTATAGTAGAGAATTCTAACATAAGCCTTTTTTGGTTTTTCTTTCACTACAATGTTATAAAAATGTTTGAAATCTGAAATGAAAGTTTCTAAAAGAGTATCTCTTACAGGAAAACAATTTCTTCATTCCATAAGAACTCGTCTAATGCGTGTGAAAGATCTAACTAGAGATATATCAGGAAACAAGAAAGACGAAATCTCTTGTCCTTGAGAAGTTTATATTCCAGTAATGCTTATTGAAGAAAAGCATGTATTTATGAAACCTAGAGCTGTTCCTAAAGCCACTAGACCCAGTGATTCTGTAGTATGCATAACATTATACGAAATGACTAGTAAATACTTTTTTGATGATACATTTGTTCATGATACTGATGGCCAGTGAAGACCCATTTGTAGCTAAAATATCCTAACATTGAAGTCAACAATAAAGACACTGAATTTGATCAGAATGCAGTATAAAATATTTATTTTTATGAGCTTTTCCTAATACAAAGAGTATTTTGTATTTCATTATTTGAAAATGCAAGTTTTATTTTCTAATAATGTTTAAAGACATTTATCAAATGATTTTTTTACTACACTATGATGGAGTTTCATATAAGGCTTTGCTGTTGTTAACTAGGGGTTTGCAGCCTTCACCTACTACTTTTTTTCCTTTATAGAGCTACTTAGGTTATTTTTATTTGTTTAGAAAAGATTAAATTAATTGCAAGAGAGACTGTTTAAAAACTGATAGAATTGAAACAAGTTGAGTCTCCATGTGGATGAGATATTAATGTATGTTCTTTATATCAACAAATCTCTTTGGAATCTTAGTAAACATTTTAATAAATTAAAAACATTTTAATAAATTAAAATGTGTCTAATAAATTAAAATGTGTCTAAAATGTGGTAGCATTTTAAAATACCATCTATAAATTTTTCAAGTTTATTTTTTTAAAAGATAATAGAAATAGAAATACTGCATGTAAAAATGGATAAACTTAACAATAGTTATAGAAAAAGATGCAAATGTAATACATAAAGGTCCTGCAAATTATTTTAATCATTAAATTAGGAGAGAGGACCATTTCTCAGATAATTTTCTCAGTCAATATTACTATAACTCACTTTATTAAAGACTTTCAAAATGAAAGAATTAGTCATAGAATAACACTTTCTTTGATTAATGACATATTTAATTTTCTTATTTAGTCATATTGCTATCTTTACTCCTAATCAAAATATAATTTGGAGAATGTATTATTTCATCCAGAAATTAACAGCTGGCTTGTAAGAAACACTTAAGTTAGGTTAATTACTGCCTTTTAAACTTATAATAAACTGTGACAGAAAATTAATGATGCTTGCAGTATTTAGCAAAGTTCATAGCTCATATTTTAATGAAAATATACTATTATTGATGATATACATTCTACAGATATAATAAATGCCAATTGCTTGTTATTTTGTGTCTATTGTATATAATTCTATAAAATGACAACAGACTTATTCTGTTTATTAATTTAGACTTCACGAGTAAAATTTGCATTCATTATATTCATGTGTACATAGCATTATATGAATTTAATCAACCCAAGGCATGACAAGTGGTGTTTGACTGACAGTTTCTTAAGATTCTAATCTGGTCAAGAATTCATTTTCCTTTCATCTTATCACAGACATATGAGAATCTTAAATTAGACTGAACAAGTTAGCATTTTAAGTAGTATCATTCCCTTCATGTGCTCAGTGCCAGAAGTGAGGTAAGTGCCTGCATGATGTCCATGGAGAGGGCCTCCGTAAGACGCTGTAATACAAGGTGCATGACATCTCTAGGCATGGCGACTCAAATGAAAGCTCCTTAGAGAACCCAGGCTAAAAATCCCTCTTTTCAACAGCAAAATAAGCAGGGTCCCTTACATTACATCAACTGTCAAATTTAATTCCTCATATGTGGTAACTTCTTTCTTTCTTTAGTGCCACTGAAGTAAGTGATTGTCTTCATATCAGTGACAAGTGATTGACTTTAGGAAGGCATGGCATATCCCTGGATGAATATGGAAAGTTGATTTTGGAACCAGAGACATCAAAATATTATACAGTGTCTTAGAAGTTTTACTGTAGAAGAAAATTATGAAACTATAGAATTGCTATGGAATACTTGCAGAAAAGTTGATAAGAAGTCTATATTAATAGTCAAATTATCTATATTAATAATGAGTGTGAATAAAGTTTTTGCAAAATAATATCAACTAATTTCCGTGAAAGTCTGTGATAACAAGTAGTATATGTCCACTGATTTCAAGAGAGTCTTAAGGGAGTTTAGATGTGAGTTCTCACAAAATAATATAGCTCAGCTTTTAAAACCTTAAGAAATATCCAGTTGGACAGATTTCAATCGCAACACCATTTCATTTATAGATCACATTTGAGTATCTGTATTCTAGAGGTTAATGGACAATGGCAAGTGTTTCTGCATTACTGCTTGGGGAAATATCTAAATGTATGTATATACATATATATATTTATGCATACATATACATATGTATTTATACATATACTTAGTATATATATATTTACAATGTCTGCCATGACACACTTCATATTAAATATGTATATTTATTTATTTACTATTTGTGTTTATTTACATATTTATTTACACAATTCTCCAATTTTTTTTTAAAAACACAAAGTAAAAGCCTCCCTGAAACCAGAATCAGTGATGCACACCTGTAATCCCAGCCACTCGGGAAGCTGAGGCAGGAGGATTGCAGGTTCAAAGGCAGCCTCAGCAACTCAGTGAAACCCTAAGCAAATTGGTGAGACCCTGTCTCAAAAAATAGATAAATAAAAAGGGCTGGAGATGTGGCTCAGTAGTTAAATGCCCCTGAGTTCACTCCCAAATACAAAAAAAAAAAAAAGCAAGCAAGCAAGCAAGCTTCCCTGAAATTATACCTCCCAAAAGTATTTGCACACCTATACTTGCATATAATGTAAAGCACTCTGATTTTTCCCTGCTACAGACCAAAGAGTTTATGTGTTTTTGTTAGTCTATTTGTTTTTGCAGTGTTAGGAATGGAACCCAGAGCCTCATGCATGCTAGGTGAGTGCTTTATCATTGAGCTACATCACCAGTCCAATCCAAAGGGAGTTTACTGAGACTTCTGAAAGGAGCACTTGCTTGAGACATCATAACTGGAGATATTAGAATGGATTATAACTTGGAAAATTAATCTCTGAGTGAGAAAGTATAATTGATGTTCAAAGCTCTCTTTTTGGCTCATGTTACACATTGAGAAAGAAGCATATAAGACAGACAGAGGAGCCACAGATATTATCAAAGTGGTTCCTGATCATGAACCTGAAAGGACAAATAGGAAATATGTGAAAATAGAGAAATTAAGTTATATTGAATTATCTGTACTATAAAAACTTTTAGGATATATTTTCCCCCTAATTTAATAGGAAGAATAGAGGTGAGACTGTAGTTCAGTGGTAGAGTGCTCGCCCAGCACACTCAAGGCCATGGGTTTCATGCACACCAAAAGAGAGAGGGAGAAAGAGAGCGGATGCAAGTGGATATGATTATCAGGACTTGTACATAGCAACAGATACTTTTTCCAAAATTTACAAATGATTTAGCATTTTTATGCTAGTTCAGAATTCTCAGAATTTTTTTTTTCAAAAACACAAAGTGAAAGCCTCCCTGAAATTACAGAAAAGTAACTACAATCATGAGTGGGGTGTGATTCTTTTCAGATTTTTGTTAATAGATAATAGGTAATTTTATATTAGTGACATTTTTCTGTAATACTGTGCTGCAGACCACTTTTTCATTCAATCATATAAGCCATAAACATACTGTACCAATACATATAAACTTACTTAATAATTTTTGGCATTACAGTATTTCATTAAGTGGATCTACCATAATTTATTAAAATACAGAAATGACTTTCTAGAATATATTTTAATAAATTATAAGTAAGGATGTAATATGAATAAAATAAGCAGATCATGTAGTGCACATACTTCCAGTGAAATTTATATTTTGACAGAGTTTCTGATAAGCCCCAGTGATGGAAAGGGATTAATTTCAGTAGAGTACATATAAAGTGCCAGGCACTTTTTCGTTATTATTTCATGTAATGACAGCAACATTTGTTTGTAGAAATTGCAAGCATCCTTTTACATCAGAAGATAGTATATTTCAGAAAGTTTAAAAAAGTTCATTGTCAGACATATGGCTAATAGATTCAAAACTGACTGTGTTTGAATGATTCCTTGCTTTTGCCAGGTCAGAAAACCTTGACAAAGGTAAATCAGATGCATATGTATTTATTTGATTAGATTGTGACTTTGTAATCAGATGATTTGAGTCAAATTGTTTTTCTTAATAATAACACTTAATTTTATTTTTGAAAGGACATCAAAAAATTGTGCTCTTCTTTTTCACCTAAGATCCATCTTGGCTGTTCAAACTAAAATGGATTAGCCATTGTACTGATCATTGAAAGGATCAAATTACAAACACTTACAGGAAGAATGATGGATTTCTATGTTTTAACTTTGTAAATACAAAGTGATATCACCATGGACATCAAAGATGAAGTTTTCATATCCAAAGCATTTTTGTACTGTATTGAAGGTGGATGGTTTGAGTGAGAAATGAGGTAATCCAATATGGAAATGGACAGATAGATTCCCCCCAGAATTAGTTAAGTCCAGACTCTAACTCCCTTCCCTAATTCTATAATCCCATTGTCTTCATAATAAAACCTCACATCTCACAATTTACAAAACAAAGGTTTTTCTTTTGGGTAAAAGTTTTCATCATCTACTGTTTGTCTAACTGTCAGTCTGAGACCAGAAGCATCGTTCTCTTATATGTATTAAACACACTTGTGAAACAATTATTATTTACTAGATTTATGTTGAGCTCTAGGATATGAAAGCAAATTAGACATGAAATTGGTATTTTTATGAGGTAGCCTCATGAGCAAAGAATTGATACAAAATATGATATTAATCAAAATGAGAGTCCAGAGACAATTTTGGGTTCTAATACAAAAGACATGAGAATTGGTCTTGCTTAGGTTTTCAGGACAACAATAATATGGAATTTAATAATACAAACATATTTAAGTAATTGGGACGCTCCAAGGTGAGAACCATAAGTTTAAAGTGTAGCATTGGATATATGATATCAGTTTGCAGTTGTATAAAGAAATAAAATGTCTGGTTAACATTAAAATAGGACTCCCAGTTCCTATTATGAGTCAGTGCAGTGAACAACATGTGCAACCCACATTTTGGCATCATGTTTAAAGACAGATGAATGACCAGATTTTTTTGTTCACCTCAGTGGTTATTTTGCTGTTGTCTAGTTGCAACCGCCAGCAACTCCTAGTGATTTGGCTAGGAGAGGGCTTACTGGAGCTTAGGTATCATTCAGAAGGTCTCTAGTGTATGCACTTCTGCCGGTCCTAACGACCACACTCAGCAAGCACCAGCTTTTGAAGGAGACTCCGCTAATTAGCTTAGTCGATATAGCATCTGGTAACTGGTTGGTGGGATAAACAGAAAAGACTCCTGAAGCGAAGGATGGAAAAATGAATTCTCCAGGCCACGGAGACCAAAATGAAATTACAAGTATACAGCCCAAAGCCATAAGAAGCTCAATCATTTACATTAGGAGCATCTTTAACATTGCCTGGCACTAGATGCTGGGCCCAAAGATGCAGATAATTAGAACTGTGAAAAACTCAGTACTTCAGTTGGGCATCAGTTTAATAATATAATAAAACTTGTTCGTGAGTCTGTCTGCTTTTTCAAAAATAAAAATAAAAAACTGAGACCACTTTGATCTATCCTGCTCCAGCGACACTGATGCAGGTGGTTTAAAAACAAAGCATTTAATCAGGCAGGATTTTACTTAAACTACTTGATAGTTCATCATCCAGCCTCTGTTCCTCATCAGTTGTGCCTCTCTGAGCTATTATTTAAAGAATATTTAAAGGGCCTGGACTGCATGTGCCTCTGTCTGGGTTCTATTATACTAAAAATTATAGCTCCAATTTGTCTCAAATTCGGCATAGACTGTCACGATGCTGTGATTCATCCTCTATTCAGATGAATACTGTAAGTAGCTATAGCAAAAAGTACTGTTGTCACTTTTAAATTATTGGCAGTTCTGAAATATTCCTAGACTACAGCTTTGTCAGGTTTAGAAATCACTCTGTTTGCTACATCCCCTTATGGTTTTGTTTTGTTTTTCCTCCACACAGGGAAAAAAAATAAATCAATGGCTTAATGAACATTGTGGATTTTGGCCTTTTAAAACAGCCATTGCTATACAAAGTTGTTCAGCAAGACAACCCTTTCTCCATTATGAAAAGAGGCCAGTTTTGTAGTGTTTCTGAACTAGAGACTACAGAGTTGGCTTGAATCATATTCCATATCCTGAGGGTTTTTTGTTGTTCTTATTTTGTTTTGTTTTGTTTTTTAATTATTAGAAACAAAGCAAATCAGAATTGGATTAAGGAAAAGAAAAAATTAATTTTCAAATAACAAAGCCCATGGGGATAGAATTTTAACTTTCATCTTTTAGCACTTGATACTTACAATTAAATAAATATTTAGTTTACTTCATGCCTTCAAGCCTGGAAGCAAAACATTCTGTTTTTTCCCTCACTGTACCCTCAACCCGTGACCATGTAGTAGGGACAAAATAAATATTGGACCTTAGATTTAGTTGGTTCATCATTTCACTTTCAGCACAGAATGTGGCACATTGTAAGCACAGGGAGCACTTTTTTGGAGACGTTGACCCACACTGCATGCATGATATCATCATCAATCCTAGAGCCTGGCCCAGGTTAGAGAGAGTTGAGGCATTATCTTGATATTATGTCATTGGAATAATCCACCAGAGGCAATGGCTGAAAGAATGTAAGCACCCAGCAAACATGAATTAAAATGAAATTCAGAAATTCAAACATGGTATGATGTTAAGAAAGCACAAATATTACTCCACCAGGGGGAAAGTTTATTTATTTATTCATTTTTCACAAAATGGGTTGAGAAGGAAAGAAGGTAGGACATGGAGAAGGAGAAGTATACATGAGAGGAAAGGGAAGGAAAGAAGATAGTCAGATTTTTCATTAATGCTAACTTGGTTTGCTTTGGGCTCCTTCCTAGTCAGGGCTAATTGCTAAATCTCCTCAAATATGAAAAACAATCCTCAATGATATTTCTATGTCCAATTCATATTTTAATTAATTATATTTTAGGGTCAGAGAGATGTAGGCAAAGTATTCAGATTTACATGGTACACAGGCATTTAATAGAATTCTTGGACTACACAGAGAATCAGAGGTATTTCTTCTAGCTACTTCATTTGTGGCCTTAGAGAAATAATGCATTAATCTGCAATTAGATCATGTCATCTTTCAGGATGTTTAGCTAAGGTGAAACGTGTAATTAGACATTTTAAATTGCATGTCACCTCCACCCACAGGGTTGACACATGTTGTTTTCTCTGTGGCACAGTTCTGTGTATGGATTCACTCAGTATATTCAGAAGTCACCTTGACAATGAAAATAAGGTTGCTACAAATTACATCTTCAGAATTAACTCAAACTACTTTCCATTATTTGTAATCTCAAACTTGAATGAGCATGCATTTGATGAACAAGCTTTTATTTTTATTTTTAACTTAGATTAACAAATTACATAATTTTTAAATTTGAAGATGTAATAATTAGCTAAATTATCAAAATGATAAGTAGGTATAAATTACAGAATTAAAAGTGATCTTACATGGTAACTTACCCACCTTTCATTATGGTAAGAATACACATGCAAAGTCAGAGAGAGAGAGAGAGAGAGCGAGAAAGAGCACGTGCAGAAAAGAGAGCACATATATGTAAATTTCTTCTTCTTATTGAACCCAGTTAAGTTTTATCAGCTTGTTTTACCAGGAATTACTCTGGAAGATTTTCTTCAATAATGACATGTTTGTTATTGTGAACAGCTTTAAATATGCATTTTCACTTGATATTTTGTAAAATATTAGCACATGAGGAAAAATAGTCTGTAACTCATCAACATGTATAAAAGAATCAATACTAAATACTAAAGACCCACTTGCTAAAACATTCTTAAGCAGATGCATTATTGCACGCATTGTATTTCTCTATCCTTTTATTTCAAAGCTAATCAGGAACTTGAATTCTATTTTTGGGCATGGGATCATCTTGAGTACTATGTGTAAAGGAAGTGATGATGGAATTTTTATTTTAGCGTTAACAACGGTTTTCAAGGGAGTTAATTAAAATCTTCATCTGAACCTTGAAGATGGAAAACTGTGAATGCAGGCACTCAGTTCATATGCCTTTTGAGATTTTCTTTTCAATTTTATAATTTCACATTTCAAGAATTTTTTTCATTCTTTCTCACATTCATGCTCTTCATTTTGATGTGATAGTTAAGCAGCATCTCTGAGATAGTTCAAAATACTTAAAGGAGGAAAACAATTTTCAAATTTTTAACAAAAATTTAGGAGTTTTGTGTCATTTTGCCTGGCTGCTAAACAGCACGTCATGTTGAGATGGTATCTGGAAGATCAGCAGTGTCAGAATTCAGAAGATGAGAGAAGTCTGCTTTTGATGAATCTTCAAACACACCATTGGGGTTTTGTCAGTAGATCCTGAGTAGTCACCAATAGAACCTCACAAAGAAGTAATTGCTTATTTATCGTATATGGTTTTAGTTGGTATCATAGTCCAGTCAAGCTGCTATAACCACATGCTTTAAACTGAGTAATCTTACAGTTCTGGAGACTGGGTAGTTCAAAATCAGGGCATCAGCAAATTCAGTGTCTAGTGAGGACATATTCCTCATAGATTCAGAATTTTATGTGTCTTCCCATCACAGAAGGTTCAAACAAGCCCTCTTGGGCCCCTTATAAGGACACAAATCCCATGCATGAGGGTGGAAACTTTCATAAATCAATCACCTCTTAGAGGCCACACCTCCTAATACCATCACCTTAAGGGATGGGTTTCAACATATGAATTTCGAGGAGTATATACATTGAAACCATACCAGCTGATGTAATCAGTGACCTTATTCTCATTGAACTGCACCTTGTAATGACCAGAAACAAAACAATATTTTGTTGCCCTCTATTTAACAGTTTGCTGGGGCCATGTATTTTATATCTGCAAAGATATCGTATGGGTGTGTACATAAGGATAGGGAGTTAAATGAAAGAGACAGAGAGAGAAAGGGAGGTGGGAAGGAAAGAGAGATGAGACAAATATAATGACTCAAATATAATATCTATTTGTACTATGATAATCTAACAAATCAACTGTATTTTCTTGTGTCTTTGGAAATTTCAGGGTCAAACTCAAGTTAATGATAATATTTTTCTTTGAAAATAAATGCATTGATATTTATGGAATAAAGTTGTATAAAAGGTCAGGATGAGTGGATAACAATAGAAATTTTTGTAATATGAGAAAATATGTAAAATAAAGATACTTTACTCTGTGTTGAGTAGGCAATTATTTTCTGAATGCAATAGGTAGTCATTTTGGAGGGAGTGTCTTAATCACAATGGAGTGCCAGCATCAATAGGGCTGGTATTGTTTGTGTATATTTTATAAGTAATTCATAAAATGAAATAACATTCTAAGAGCTATCTGGAACCTTTTAACCTAATATATTAATATAAAACACACAAAGGGTTTGGAGGCACACTGCTTCCATCTGAACCTTGGCTTCTCCTCCTGTTATTTCTATGTCAGATAATTTATTTAATCTTCTTAAGCTTCTGTTCCCTTACTTATGAAATTGGGAAGATGGTAGCATCTACATCAATAAATTGAGTTGAGAATTTCATGAGCTAATATTCCTCTCCCTTCCCCTGCTATAAAGGAGACTTCAGGGGTTTTTCAGGTCTTTTAGGGATATATGGCCCAAACACCTGAAACAACTATGATAATCATTTTAGCCCTTCAAACATGATAAAGGATTCATTATCAAAATTAATGATTGGCCAGAACAACATTTATGCATAGGGTCTGTGTTTTAGTAGCATATTACTCTATGCTGTTTGCTGGCATTTGACCCCATAGATAGTTGTTTGGTCCATAAAGAGTAATTATGGAACTCTGAAAAATATAGATTACCATGCTATAATATTTTCCCATTATGAAGAGTCCCTTTTTGATTTTCATGCAGAAAGTAATAATTTGGAAAATGGAGATGGAATTTTATCTTAGCATCACAATTTACTAAGAAAGTTTGAGATTTTTGTTTTGTTTGTTGATGACAGACACCTTTAAATATATTGATGATATTCAGAATCATGAAGTAAAAACCTAATCGTTTTTGAGTAATTTTTCAAAATACTTACATCAGCTTAAGTAAACTCTAAAGACAACCTTATTTACCACTGAGCTCATAACTTTTGAAGTCATTGCTCTGATGCTGAAAGTATATTTATTTTTTACTTTGTAATATCTTATATGGTATTTCTTTAGTCAAACTGTCACAACTTTCTTTTATATGTGTCAACTGCCTATAGACTAGGAAGAAATCTCTATCACTGCATCTTCATAATTAGCACAGTGTCTGACATATAGTATATGCTCAGTCAATGATGGTTGAATGAATCAATAGTATTGATTGAAAATGTGTCAGTTCACTTTAACTTACATCTTCTTTATTGATATTAGTTAATTTCAAAGAGCAATAAAATTGGCATTAAGACTTTGTAGTAAAGATACAGAGGTGGGAAACCTGATAAATTGAAGTGCAGCTGAAGAGTTATATGATGAGACCAACATCACTGAGACATGGATCAGATCTATGAAAATTGGCAGCTGCTGCAGATAATTATTCATTTATTGATACTTGCTGTCACACATTTAACAGGACTTCAGATTTATCATCAGTCAGGTGTTGATCTCACTACAAATCCTGCTGATTGACAACTTCATTAATGATTAAAATAAAAAAGCCAAAACTATAAATGGAATAAAACTTAGTTTAAATGATTCTATTAGTAATAGTTAAATAGTTTTAAAAATTAAGGTAAATTTGGGTCAAAGACACAAGTGAAACAGAACAACTGAAAAATAAATAAAACAAAACCTCACATTTTACAGGGGACTTCTTGTGAAATAATTACTTACATATATACAAAAGTTTTGCTTAAGATGATACCATCTTTCATTGATAAAGAAGAGTCTTCTGTTGATGACTTTGATATTCAGACATAAGAACCCTGGAATTATGGGGTGACTAGGGAATTTGTTCTGCATATTAGATGTCACCTTCATGATTGTCTTCTTTTCCTACCTGCATAGCCTGCCTGGGTCCTGAATTTATTTGATGATTTGGGGCTGAAACAATTTAGCCACATTCCTTTTTCTAGAATGCATTTAGCCCATTTTTCAAAATCTATCTGGGCTACCAAACCTTTTCTGACTTGAAAAAGAAAAACCAAACAAGAGACCCAGATCAGTGATTTTGACGAAAATGTCCAACAGAATGACCATTTTATCAAGGACCAAGGAGAAAATCTTAGAGATGCTGTTGAAAGTTGTGTATCCTGGATTCTACCATGTATCCCCTAATTGGCAGAAACTGATGGACAAACACCTGCCTACTTTTTCTATCCATTTGTTGGAGAATATGTATGTGCTGCCTTGATCATTGAGAAGAATACCTAAAAAGCATTTATGGATCTTTTCTCCTCCTATATAAATAAAAGTTTTTCTAAATATCTTAGAGAAAACTCTCCTACTTTCTCATTCTACTGCTTGCTGAAGCACTTCACCAAACATTAAGCTTAATACTTAGACTATTTCAACTAATATAAAAACTCTTTGGAATTGATTTTATTAATTTTATTATGCAGTTTATAAACGGGCTCTGAAAGATTTAGTAATTAGCCTGTAGTCACACAACCAGTATTCAGTAGAGCCAGAACTGGATTCTGTTTCTATCAAAAGGAAAAGCCTATGTTCCCTGCATTTCTTGGGGAATCGAAATTCTCTGAACCAGCCCAAATGCACTATATGTTTTCGTTGAGCTTCCAAGATCATATGTACATTAGAAAACAATAACAACCTGGAGATTTTAATCTTGTAAGGTATTTTCAAATAGTACTCACCTAATAAATAAACATTGAAACCCTACAGAATGTAGAACATCAGTAGTATTATGCCAAATTGGTTAAGAAGTCATTTCAGATTTTAAAGTCAATTTATTCAACCTATATTTTTATTTGAATTCTAATATTCAGGTGATTTTCAAACAATATTAGGAACAACTAGAAATTTATGTTCCTTCAATTTCCTCTCATTTCCTAAAACATTACATATCTTCATTTGAGATCATAACCTCTTAGATTTCAGCTTGAACTGCAATTTTAAAGTCAAAGAATGGCCAGTTTTGAGCGTACTTGTGAGGGAAGTTATAGTTTGAGATAAAGGTCCATCTCCCTTCCCTAAATACCCGTGAATTAACAAATTATGCTTCTGAGACTCTGGGCAGTTCCAAACAACAACAAAATCACTGCCCACAAAAGCTGTCACTTAGAAACCAAGGAATCAATAAACAATTTAGATTTCTCTTTTTAATTTATTTCTCAAATCAAAACAGAGCAGAGGTTTGTCTATCATTTCCTTGCCATCTTTTGTTTTTATTTTTATATAATGTACACCTATTCACAACCAGTTATGTTCATGAATATATGAAATTTCAGTCAAAGTAGTAGGCATTAATGTTTATGGTGATTAAATTCTATTACTTGCAGCTGTAATTATAAGTAAAGGAAAGTGCACCATACTTCATTTCATTTTGTATCATCTCTACAAGTCTGAAAAACTTTCAAGACCATTGTAATATCACGTCAGAAGAATATTTATAGGGTTGAGTGTATAGTAGTTTTATAACATGTGAAATTATTTTATAGGTATTAATTCTTAAAATACACTAACTTTAAGCCTCATTTTGTCATTTTTGAGCAAACTATTCAATTCACTTACTTGAATTTGCAAACTGATAGAAAGCCATCACAGGCAGTGTTTCTAAGTATTGAATCAGCTAGAAAAAAAGATTTTTTGATTAAATACATGTGCTTATAAATCTATTGAGTATAAAATTATATGCAGTATCAAATGTAATAACTTAAGATGTTTGCCTAGTGTTGTTGCAATTATAGCATTATTTAAAATATTTTTAATGAAAAAGCTACTTTTTATTAAAATACTGGTTTTATTTACTTCACTTGATCTTTAATCCTTCCGTATGCATTTGATATCACAAAGACATTTACAAATTTGGAACTACTACTTCAAAATGTAAATAATCATGTATTCCCTAGAGAGACTTTTCCACATGAACACAAAAGAAATAAGTTCATGGACACAATATTCTGATGGAGGATACTAGCAGGAGACAGTTAAAAAGAAACAATCAGACATACAAGTTCTAGTTCACATTACAGAGCAATAGATGGGCTTCTTAAGAACACATGTACCCATCACAGAATGCCATGATGTCTACCGCACTTCAAACTAATAAAAACACAGTTGCAGTGCCAGCCATGTAAGGAGCTGCATGGGAAGCAACTCAGTGGAAAAGTGAGATAACAGTGGGAAACATCTTCATGTCCTTTGGAAGTATAAGTGCATTTGAATGTTGTGTCATGATCAGAGAGGCCCACAAGAAGCAATTTTGTTTGAGAAATGTTGTCTAAAGAGCTTGGACTACAGGATTCAAGAAACAAAATACAATACAAATTCACAGTTAGGAAGAAAAATATTCCAGAACTGTTTTAAAATTTCATATGAGGGCAAAATAATTGAATTTACATATTTCTAAAAATGTTTATTTTGAAAGTCTGATAGTATATTAGTAAAGAAATTTAATAAATACAGCAGCTTTATCATTCATATACTGTGCTCTTTTGAGGGTTTTGCTTGTTCTGAAGAGAAATAAAAGGAGAAAGTAAAAGAGGGGGAGAAACTCTTTCGTATTTTAACACTGTTTGAGTCCACTCTTTTAGATATCTTTTAGATATCCTTAGCTTCTCTAAGAAAATCTGTACAAGCATTTTAAGTAATGGCATGACTTCTAGGATTTTTGTTTTGGGTCAGATTTACATTGTCACAATGTAAATAAGTAGATACCACAATCTGGTACAACATGCAAAGTTAATACTCATTTTTTTAATATATTTATTTTATTTATTTATTTTCATGTGATGCTGAGGATCAAACCCAGTGACTCAGGCATGCAAGGCAAACACTTTACCACTGAGCTACAGCCCCAGCCCCAAATACTCATTTTTTGAATAAATAAATAGATACATTTAAAATTTAGAAAATAGAAACACTTGCCTGATTCAGGTATTCCCACCTAGTTTTCTTCATCTTAAGAAAAAAGAAAAGAGGAGTAAAGTCCTTTTGCAACTAATGAAGCTCTTTGGCGAGCTGATGTATGGACAAGCTCCCTGCCTGTGGGACATCAGAGCGTACCAAAGGTGAATGGCAAGTAAAGAAGCCAGTACAGAACAGCACCATTAATGTCATATTAAAGAGGGGTCTGGGATGCTCTGGGGTATGTGGGAAGGATTTTCACATCAGTTGGGTTACATATGGCTTCTGAGAGGAGTGTATTGCCATGATAGACTATTGCAATTTTCAAATAAGAAAAACAGGCTAGCTAAAAATTGTAAATAAAGACCTACCATGTTTTTCTCTGGAGAACTAAAAATATTAGCTTTCATTTTAACTACAAAAATTTCTATTAGTCCATGGATGTGTGTTCACGTGTTAGCACTAAGGAATATATGGGCGAGGAAGAAAACAATATGAAACTATTAGATTTCTAATTTTTATAGCCCAGAATGTTACCCATTTATTATGTAATATTTTCCTCAAAAATACTTATATCTTCATTTTGATTCTCTAAAGCAATATATTTCTGTACTTGAATGTTTATTGTTTGGAATATTTAGTATTTCATTTGTTGCCTTAAGTTTGCTACTTCAATCTTTAAGAAGTTTTTTTATCCTTTTTAAGTTCTAGTGATCCAAGATTTCTGTAAGGAAGTTTATGTCTTTGTGGAAATTGACCATATGCCCTTTCTCTTTCTAGACAGAAGAAGATGTTGGTTGGTAATCATGTCTTCTATAGTAGGCTGGGTCTCAGCAGTATAGCATATACACATGAGAAGATGGTTCCTTAATAATGAGACTTCTTAGGCAATGTGAAAACTAGGCAGGGGAACACTTAGTAGTAATCCTTCCAGAAGATATAATCAGCTTATTGAACTAATTGAAATAATTGAATATTACTACCTTCTTTGCTTTTCTGCTTGATATGTCGCTATTTGGTAACTGAACATAATCATTTACTATGTACCTGATATTATACTTTAGCAACTTTATAGTGAAATCTATTTGACTCATGTCACTGAGAACCAAAGACCAAAGATTATATTGTACCATTCCTATAGTTTTTTTAATGTCTCTGACAACAAAGTGTTTTATAGGTTTCTTCCCTTTGCTATGGTTTGTTGGTTTTAAGGGTTCTTTTGGTTTGGATTTGGTTTTTGTTTGCTATGTGGAAGTTTAGAATAATTTTCTAATTTAGGCAATTATCTCAAATGAAGCTGCATATATAATGGATCATACATATACAGGAATTATTACATATGATTGTTACAAAGATTAAATTATTCAATACAAGGTAAAGTGTTTGCAACACTGCCTAGAATGTAGTAATCACTTGATAGCATTCATTGTGGGACATTTTAATTTATATTATAATCACTCCATAGATCAGGTTCTTTTGCTTTTCTCTGTGCAAACTCATTCCATGTAGTTTGCACAATGTAGTTTGTAAAATGATAAACACTGAACATAACTATTAGAAAACTACCTCAAAGTTTATAACCTAACTACATCAACCAAGTAAACAAGTGAGCAATTTTGAAAAGAGAATGGGAAAATGTTATGAATACACATACACACACACACACACACACACACACACACTTCATGTGGATGAGAGTGGTAGAGTTTGGCCTACATTCTCATTCTTAATCTCTATAAAATAGTCTAAAAACATGCAAATATTAAAACTTTTTTTAATAATATGACTTATAGGAACAAGTATTTTGACTAATCAGGATTGGAAATAAATAATTGTACAATACTCCCTGCATTATTGTACTCCTAAAATTTCCTCACCATGCTATAACCAAAACCATGTTTTTAAAATTCAACTCTGCCCAAACCAAATTCCCTCACCCCACTTAAAAATCTTTGATGACTTTCTTTTTTATTTTATTGTGGTAAGAATACTTGACACATATCTATCCTCTTCATAGTTGAACCCAGGGTCTTACACAATGGAAAGATGCCTTGACCATTGAACTATACCCCCAGTACCCTCTTAACAGCTTTGTAAGTGTGCTATACAGTATTGTTACCTATAGGCACAATGTTGTATAGCAAATCACTAGAAATAATTCATATTGCATAAACTGAAGCTTCACATCAATTGAATAACTCCCCATTTCCCTTCCTCCCAACCTCTGGTAACCACCATTCTATTTTTTGATTCCACAAGTTTGAGTATTTTAGTAATTTCATGTAAGTGTAATCATGTGAATCATGCAGTGGTTTTCCTTCTGTGGCTGACTTATTTTACTTAGCATATTCTCAAGTGTCATTCATGTTGTCATATATTGCAGGATTTTCTCCTCTTTTGAGGCTGAATAATATTCCATTGCATGTATATACCACATTTTAAAATCTATTTAGCTTTACTCTGCAATAATTTAGTGGGTATGAAACCAAATGCAGAAGCAATAGGAACAAAAATATGGCATTGCACTGAACTGGATTGCTTCTGCACAGCAAAGAAAGCAATAAAGAGAGAGAAAGCAATGTATAGAGTATGATAAAGTATTGCAAACTGTATATAACAAGGCATTAATTTCTGAAATATACAAGGAACTCCTATAAGTCAATAGCAAAACAACTAATAATCAGATTTTAAAATGTGCTAAAGATTTGAACAGGCATTTCTTCAGAGAAAACATAAAAATGGCCAAGAAGCATGTGAAAAAAAATGCTGAACATGACTAATCACGAGGGATATGCAAATCAAAACCACAATGATATATTATCTCACTCCAGTAAGAATGGCTATTATCAAAAAGATAAAAAGTGCTATAGAGGATGCGAAGAAATTAGAACCCTTGAATGCTCTTAGTGAGAATGGAAAATGGTGCAGCTGCCATATAAAACAATATGGAGGCTCCACAAAATTGAAAAGTAGAATTGTCATAGGATCCAGCAATACCATTTTTGAGTATTTACCCAAAATAATTGAAATCGGGATCTCAGGAAAAAAATATTAGTTCTTCCACATTCCTCACAGCCCTGTTTACCATAAACATGATGTGGAAACAACCTAAGTGCTCGTTGATAGAGGAGTGAATAAAAATGAAGTCTACACATATAGTGGAATAGTATTTGGCTTTCAATACCTTCCCATGGTGTAAGAAAATGAGTGAAATCCTCCTGTGAAACAGGAGGCTCTGGGCAGTGTCCTCCTGACTTTCCCAGTCTTATGACTGCCCATTCCCATTTGGCTTTCTGAGCATCCATGGCCCTGGTCATCCACTCACTCACTCCCTTTGCAACGTTTACACATTCTAAACTATCTCCCTGGAGGAATGCTCTTCCTCACCCAAATAATATTATAATTTAGGTCTCTACACAGTGGTTGACACATTGTGAGTACCTCTAAATATCAATGAATAAAATGAATGAATCATTAATTGAGTGTATACTTAGAAACTCTCTGTAATAAAGGATAATTTAAAAATTTTCATTAGTAGTTTTCCCTCTATTTGAATTATTTTTGTATTAAAATAAAGTCCAAGTTCAATTTAAAGGTTCTCTCCATTATATTAATATTCATGTTATCTGAATTTTTTGAATTTCTTAACAGAGAAAAGAAATTCATTATCAGCTAATATTTTTATTGATTGCGTGTGCAGGTGGGTAACACACACTCTGTTTAGGATATTGAAAGATTTTGATGTAAGGTCCAAAAATGAACTGGTGGACACCGGAATGACTACACAAGGCAAACCTGTATTGAACAGTCACAACCAAAATAGTGAGTGTGCTGTATATGGAGTAAAAATAACTTTACTGTTTGTACTCTAAAGATCTTATGAGACTACAGACAAATGGAGATAATAAGGTAAAAAATCTTCAAGGAGAAAATGTGCATAAAGATGTGTTACTGCATTCATCTCCTGTAGCTCTACCTGTCCTCTCACAGAGCCTTGGTTGATTTACACTGTGAGACAAAAAGAATTCCTTTAAAGGAAAACGCATGTGCATCCCTGAAGCTGACATTTTTTTCCCAATTCTTAACATAGGAAAAGAAATATATAGTTTCTGAGTTTCATTATACAGCATCAAGGTGGTTGTGACCAAATGAAGGTGAAAAATCTAGAATTATGTAAAACTCTAAAAATGTTGATGGGTAATAACAACAAAAAAATTATTATTAGCTACTGTTGATCCAAGTAAATCCTGATAAGCTACTGAAGAAAATGATATAATTTATACATACTAAATAAAAATTAGACCTAATCTGACAATTAGAAATTATTCTTAATCACATTTTAAACTCCAAAACATCATTTGCAATTTTAATCAAAATCTTACTTTTTCACTTTTATCTCCATTTGTTAGCTCCACATCTTATCTTAAAAAAATAATATTAAAAATTATCTTAAAAAATATATTTGTTTTCTGATTTAATTCTTAGAAAGTGAGGATTAAATTTTGTGTGATTTTTTTAAAATATTTTTTTAGTTATAGATGGACACAATGTCTTTATTTTATTGCTTTGTATGTGGTGCCGAGGATCGAACCCAGGGCCCCACGCATGCGAGGCAAGCGCTCTACCGCTGAGCCACAATCCCAGCCCCTTGTGTGATTTTTTTTAAGCCCTTGAGAGATGTATTTTTTTAAGTGCTAGTTGTCATTTGTGATACACTGTTTAAGCAGATACTGTGAGCACAGGAAACACAGAGCAAATGATATACAACCCCTTCTCTCCTGGAGCATACAGTCTCTAATCCTCTACGTTATGGGGCAACTGCTCATAAACACTCCAGATATGAACCAAATTAGAGAGTCTGTATTATCTGGCCAGAGACTGTTCCTCACAGGGTCCTACTGACCCTCAGTGAGAACAGCAGCTTCCGCAAGAAGATCAGAGTATTTAAAAGGAAAAACCATATCCTATGGAATCTATAAGTTGCAAGCAAGCAGGATACTAGGGCTGAGAAAGCAGTTAACAGAGCAAAAACAGACAACCACATCCTGGGTTCGAGCGCATTTGTGGGCATATGAAGTACAGAAAAACAGTATTTTTTAATATCTTAAAAAACAGCTTATACAACAAATTCACATGAGAGTCATAAAATAGGAGTCACTATGGCTATACTTATTTATATTTGCCTATGGGCATGTCTTATCTATTGTTTCATGAACCTGTATTTATCTATAAATATATTAATCTATGGGCTTATACTTATCACTTTACCCTGTTCTATTATATTTTATTTCTGTGTCCTATAGTTACATGGTCATGCTTTTTACTATTACTTATGTTTACTTCTTCTAGCTGACAATGAGGGTCACTCAATACCACTTATTTCATAACACTTATCACATAATCTTATGATTCTACTTATTAATACTTCATAACCTATCATCTATTAAACCCAGACCATAACACTCTATTTTTAGCTTCCTATAAGACATTTGTGCTTGGTTGACCTGATATTTCAAATACATGTTTTCCTTCAAATCTACATTTAGTACTAACATTACTGAACATCTTTAAAATGATTGCATGGCAAATAACCTATCACTTCACTACTCTTTACAGGAAGCAAGTTTTTGAGGGTTTTCACAGGTAAGAAATAGGAGGTTTAGTGGGGCTCAGCCACTTGTTAGTGATCGCACAGTTCATAAGTCCTAGAGTTTATAATCGAGCCAAGATTGTTCTCTGGGTCCCCTAATCAACATCATGTCATACTCTGTCATCAAAGATACTATGTTGCCTGGAACCCAGTAGATAATCAACAAATAATTTTGAATAAATACTATAATGGAGTCCTATGGAATCTGAGTTCAGTGTTTGAACAAGTCTATTATATGTTCTGACAGTCAGTAGTTGGACAATTTAGTGGGAAAGGACCAACATTGGCTGAGCACTCTATTTATGTACTTGAATCATTCACTCATCATACTTCACCTCACTTTACCTGGTAACTCTATGGCTAGTACCTTTATCACTATTTTAAATTTGAGAAACGAGATTAGCAATGTTTTCAAGATGTCTTAGCTAGTACCTATTAGAGTCACAAGTCAATTCCAAGTCTGTCTGATTCTAAAAACCCACAACCTTTCTACTTCACCATCTTGACATTTATTTTGCCTAGCAATCTTTAAAGAGTAGTTTCCTCCTGCTCCACATTTTTTAGATTTTCACAAAATGTATGTCAGACGTTTCTGTCATATCACCTATGTCATATAAGTCAGAATAAAAACCTACTGACAAGGTAAGTCACCCGTGCATTTATTTGAAGAACTTAGCCCAAACCCAGAAGTATGATTCAAAAACTCAGTATGTGAATTAATCCCCCATTATGTCTTTTTTAATATGATGCTAAAAAAGCTGCTTATTTCTCAAACATATTAAACACACAGAAATTTAATACTCAAAATATAATTATCATTGATACTTGAATTACATATAAAGTCAATATGTACTTATAAACATTAAGTTTTCTAGTATGTTACTGAATAATTCCTTATTGAAAAACTAATTACCAAGGATAATGAATAAAATATTAGCTAATATATGAGTATAAACTATTAAGGACAACCATGGAGCTTTATTTTTTTGTGTCAGTAGAGAATGTCATCTCAGCCAGCCTGACACAATGATGACATATTTTCTGAGCTGTTTTTCCTCACCCATCTTATGCTCAATTTAACAAATATTTATTGAGAGTGTATGTGGGCAAGGTGACACTAGGGAGGATATGAGAAAAACTAAGACATCGTTTGTGCCCTTGAGGGATTAATAATCTGATGGCAAAAGTAGACATGTCTGCAATCAGCTGCAGCAGTTGGAGGGATGAAGTGAGTCCTTTAATAGGGGTATAAAGTGTCTGGTTGTACAAAGAGAGCAAGGGTAGAGGGCAGAGCAGTTTGGAGCTCGGATTGAAGTGGCAGGATATTAAAGGCAAGACATCAGTTACAAAGCTAAAGCTCACATGGGCAATAACATGATAAGGTCCTGAATTAGCGAGTTGCTGGAATAGAAGGGAAAGAACATCAGGGATATTTCAGGGAAAGAATCAATAATATGTGACACTTAATCAGATGTGGGAGAGGAAATTAGGGGGAGTCGAAGATGAGTTCAAGTTTTCTTATCAGATACCGAGCTAAGGAACACAAAATAAGAAAAAGTTATGGAGGCAGTAGACAACTTTTCATTTGAGATTTGCGGGTTCAATAGACTAGCGGGACATCTGAGTAAATACCCATCACTTGTGAAGTTGGGTCAATAGTGCAGTAAAGAGTCCAGCCTTAAAGATAGACTTTTGGCTAATTGGCATGGCAGTAATATTTGAAAGTTTTGGGGTTCACAGGAGAACACAGAAACAAAAGAGCACTGAGGATCAAATGGTGGGGGAATCAAAAGGATAAAGGAATAGGCAGAAAAAGAAACAAAACTAGAAAAACCAAAAAGAGCACACATTGACCCGTAACTAAAGATTTGAAACAAAGAATGGAAAGGTGCTCAACAATTTCAATGATGTAGACAAAAAAGAATTGAGAATTAGGTGTTGGATTTGCAATCAGGATCTTCATATACACTTAATAGATTGGAACAGGGGATCCCAATCACTCAAGATCATTTGACACAAAAAATTTCATTGTGAAGAAGAGAAAATGAATAAGCGGGGCACAGTGGCACATTCCTGGAATCCCAGTACTTAGGGAGGCTCAGACAGGAGAATAACGAGTTCAAAGCCAGCCTCAGCAACAGTGAGGTGCTAAGCAACTCAGTGAGACCCTGTCTCTAACATAATACACAATATAGGGCTGGGGATGTGGCTCAATGGTCGAATGCCCCTGAGTTCAATCCCTGATACAAACAAAAAATAGGAAGAGAAAATGAATATATGGTTGAAAAAATAGAAAATGTGAAGCTAACATTTTGACTTTTGTATGGAAAAAATTAATTATGTTTGTAAACTGGTAGGGAAAAAAACAGAATATGGATTCTAACCAGTGCCCATAGACCATGTTTTTAATGTCCTGAAAGCATAAGCAACATGTTAAGCTTGTGATTTTGTGTGGGTGTGCGTAGAGGATTGAACTCAGAGGCACTGTACTATTGAGCCACAATCCCAGTCCTTTCTATTTTGAGACAGGATCTTTCTAAATTGCCAAGAATGGCCTTGAACTCATGATCCTCCTGTTAGGCCTCCTGAGTTTCTGGGATTAGAAACATGAGCCACCCTGCCCAGCTATTAAGCAAAGGAATGTTTGTTGGAAAAGTCATCATATTATTCTAAAGACTCAAACACTCCAACCATACCAGTACCTCCTGGAAAGAAAGAAAGAAAAGAAAGGAAGGAAGGAAAGAAGGAAGGAAGGAAGGAAGGAAGGAACTAACGAACGAACGAACAAACGAACGAACTTAGAACTCTCTAAAATATATAGACACAATGAACATTTTATGAGCAATGGCCAAAGAAATGTGGACATTAATTCAAGAGGATGTATATTCTTCACCATTTCATTGTGAGTTCATGTGTAAGTCTTAAAGTGTTCCATGTACATTTATAAAATATTTGAAGGGGTGACTTATATATCTTAATTTACTCTGAATTTTGAGAAGAAAATAGGCCTAAAAGGAAGTGTATTCATTACTTCAGTAAATGATTGTTAAGCACTTATCCACTCTGTGCCAGGCAGTGCAAGGTACCCTTGAACAGGATACCTAACCCAGACTTGGTGAGACCTTACCAATGTAGTAATATCTTACCACAGTAAGTAATATTTTTAGCATACAAAATGTCTAAGCTCAGACATAAAAATCCATTCATTTATTAAATATTTATAGAATGCCCATATAAGCCAGACACTTTCCAAGGTATAGTATAATGTTGATATATATTGTCATAACAATATATTGTTTAAAACCATTTAAAAGCTTAAATATATTAAATAGCATAAACCTTAACAAATAATGCTCTATTGAAAAACCTATCACCATGGCATCTTTTGAAACAGGAAACCAAAGAAAATCCAAGAACATGTCTGTGCTTTTGGTTCTAACATTTCTGGATTCTAATCTCAGCTGCAAATTATTGATTTTTCCCTTTCCCCTCTCCACTCACACAAGTCATAAAGTCTGCTGCAATTCGAGCAATCGATTGCTGTGTAAACTTAATTTCTTGGTTTATTCAAACACAAGAATCTTTGTGCTGCTGTAAATATCGATATGTCTGTATCACTGTTGTATGCTTATTTACATTCCTTTGGATAAATGCAGAACAGTAGGATAGCTGGATTATATGATGTTTCCATTCTTAGTGTTTTTGGAGAATTGCAATATTGCTTTTCAAACTGGATGTACTAATTTGCAGTCTCGTCAACAATATATGAATGTACCTTCTCCCCACATCCTCACCAGCATTTATTATTATTTGTATTCTTGATGATTGCCATTTTAGCTTGAGTGCAATAAAATTTAAATGTAGTTATGATTTGCATTTCTTCATTTCCAAGGATGTTGAACATTTTTTTCATGTATATATTAGCCACTTGTATTTCTTCTTTTGAGAAATGTTTGTTTAGTTCCTTGCCCATTTATTGATTGGATTATTTGAGTTTTTTGGTGTTTTTTGATTTCTTCATATATTCTGAATATTAATGCCCTGAGGTTCGGGTGGCAAAGACTTTCTCCCACTCTGTGGACTCTCTTGTCACACTTAATTGTTTTCTTTGCTGGACAAAAGCTCTTAGTGTTGATTCTATTCCACTTATTGATTCTTGGTTTTATTTCTTGAGCTTTAGAAGTCTTGTTAAGGAAGTCAGTGTCTGTGTCAATATGTTGGAGTGTTGACTCTATGTTTTCTTTTAGCAGTTGAAAAGTTTCTAGTACAATTCTTAGGTCTTTGATCCACCTTGAATTGACTTTTGTGCAAGGTGAAAGATAGGCATATGATTTCATTCGTCTACATATGGCTATCCAGTTTTCTCAGCACCATTTGTTAAAAAGGCTATCTTTTCTCCAACAGTTGTTTTTAGCACCTTTATTGAATATTAGATGACTGTATCTATGTAGGTTTGTCTCTGTGTCTTCTATTTTATTACATTAGTTTTCATGTCTGTTTTAATGCCAGTAGCATACTGTTTTTGTTACTATAGCTCTGTAGTATAATTTGAGATCAGGTATTGTGATGCCTCCAGCATGACTCTTTTTGCCATGTATTTCTTTGTTCTGTGGGGATTGTTTCATTCTTCCAAGTGAATTTTAGGACTGATTTTTCTAGTTCTGTGAAGAATTGTCATTGGTTTATATCAGCACAATTCATAATAGCCAAATTATGGAGTGAGCCCAGTTGCCCATTAACAGATAAATGGATAAAGAAGATGTGATACATGTAAACAATGGAGAATTGATTACTCAGCCACAAGGAAAAATAAAACTGAAAGTATAGCATTTGCTAGTAAATAGTTGGAACTGAAGGACAGCATGATAAGTGAAATAAGCCAGACTCAGAAATATGTAAAATATTTTCTCTCATATACAGAAGTTAGTAAGAAATAAGGAAACTTAAAAGATCCCATGAAAATAAAAGGAAGATCAGGGGAGTAGGGAAAGGGGGTTGAGGAGGAAGGAAGAGGGAAGGATGGGAAAAGAGAGAAACTGTGTAACAAAATTGACCCAATTATGCTATGTACATATTTGAATATACCACAGTGAATTCTACCTCTATGTATATATGAAAACAGCCAATTTAAAAAACAATAAATATCTAAAAGGAAGAGTAAAGGAAGAGGAGCAGGGGAAGGGAGAAGGAGAGGGAAAGTAGAAGCCCTGGGGATTCTTATGGAGGAAAATACATTCCATGAGTGTATGAATATATCAAAAAAAACCCCACTATGATGAAAAACTGTAGTGCATTTATTAAAAACAAAAAAAAAATTGCTAAAATGAGGTTTGTGACTGACTCTTACAGTTAAAGGCATGAAATTAATTACTTGGACTTCAGTCTCCTGAGATATGCACAGAGAGAACTTCCATGCTGTGTGCTTTTTCTAAATGTATTACCTCTCTTCGAATCACAGTTTACCTAAATTCCCACAGTGATCAACTGTTGCTACCTGCCGTTATCAGCTATCTAGTAACAATATACTACTCTCCGTTGTTCAATAGATCACATGCAATGTGCCTCTCTCGTGATGGTTAGCAAATCTCTAGACTATATTCTTTTTCTAACTAAATTTATCTTATAAAGAAGTCTAAACCCCCTTTGAATAATTAAAAATCAAATTTGAAAACAAATTTACAAAAGCAAAAAGAAATATACTCATTTGTCCTTGCAAAGGAACATAGAAAGTAAAGGCAATCAGATGAACAAAAATAGGTTGTTAAAATTCACAGCATAATCTGTATTAAAAGATTTTGGAAATAAAAAAATGAAAGTAGATGCATTGTTTCATAGGTTAAATCAGACAAGAGAACCAAGCTTTTCAAAGTTTCTTTTTCTGATCAGTTCACAAAGAAAAATTATATTAAGTTCCTCATGTCTTTTATCTCCTGTTGACAAATACAATAAAATATTGTTTCTGAAATTTTTTGCTATAAATTCTAACATCCAAATTATAATAATGAATAAAAACCATTTTTATGAGCATTTTAGGTTATTTTAACTATTTCTTGAGAAAAGTAGTATGCTATGTTCGTTTGACTTGAACTACACATAATAGCAGAGTTAATATATAGTCTATAATGAAAGAGTGATTTTTTACTCAGTAGAATAAGAATCAAATAATACAATGATACTTTAGCTTGCTACCAACAAGATGTGAGCTTTTAGCAGGTGAATTTCCATTTTTGAACATTATTTTCAAGGAGGAAAATCATTGAGCCAATCTAAAGTTCTGGTAAAAATGAACACATACATAAACAGAAATTTTATGTAATATTTCAGGCACTGAAGACTTGAAGTTACAGTCTTCATAAAAAGGCAAGAAATAAAGAAAGATAATTTCTAAATTACTTTTGCATTCTATATTTCTATTATAATTTGAAAATATTCAATCATAAATCATTTCCTGAACTAGGAAGAATAGCAATTGAATGGAGCAAGTAGAAAAGCCCCCACTCAGCTACTTTCTCCCCAACTTTTGCAGACAAGAGTCTTCTTAGGTAAACATCTTACAGGACATTTTGACAAAAAGAATATTCAAGTATGATTATTCTTCACATGTTCATCTTGGGTAATTTGCTGGTATATTGTCTGTGCTTTGCTTATACATAAGATCAAAACCTGAGATAATGTATCATAGACTAATCATGTATATTTTCTTTGCCAAGTTTCACTGAATCTTTTAAGCTACATTGATTATAAAGTGAATTTTCCATATTCAAGCAATACTCTGATTAACCTTTTAAGAAATTAAACTATGGAAAAAAATAAACACACACTTCAAAATCAGGAGAATCATGAGCATATAGTTTTGGCAGTTTTTTCTGGAAAAATGCCAATCTTAAGAACATTTCTCCAGATTGCATGTTTAGAATATGAAAACAATTTATATCAAATCTGATAAAATGTATGGCACATATGTTAATTTTGTGGAAATAATTGTTAAAGTAGGAAATCTCACTCAGGATGGTCTATTAATCTTCCTGATGGGTTTTGGGTGGAAGCAGTGGTTTCTCTCCTCTATCAGTGTTTTTCAGTACCTTGCACCCTGCCTGGCACAAACTAGGCTGTTAGAACATGGTTTCGAGATAATTCAAGAATGCATTTCCACCAAAAGTGTCTTTGGTTTCAACATGTGGTTTCACGCAACACAGGGCAAAGCAGATTCTGGTGGGAATTGGTAATATTCTTTAAACCACGTGACTGTACAGATGATTCAGGTTTAATCCATGTTTTTAAATCTATGTTACACACTGCCACAGACTCTGCTGAAGTCTACTGCTTGCTTGTAGGCTCCTAGTCCCAATGACAGATGGTTTTTAATCTTTGCTATTTGGCGTCCAGAATGGCTGCATGTTGCTTACTTATATATTTTTCTCTAACATGTAGAATTTGATTCTGATGGCTATCCTTTAGGAGAAATCAGATATTTTTTGCAACCTGTAGCGATGAAAGAAGGGTTTTAAAGATTTTCTGATGGGAAAAACCATTTTATACTTGGAATCTTTGTGGGAAAGGGACACACCTGCAAACAAGGACAATTGTGAAAATAATGTAAATTATAAATCTCAGGTACAGTACTTCAGAAATTGATTGTTTGATTACCTCATGCCCAAAATTTTCAAGGGGACACATACATGCCAGCACACAGTACTGGTGATTTTTTTTTTTACTTCTTTCAGAATGATGAATAATTAGAATTCTTTTTTGAGGGTGGAAAAAATCTTTCTTCAGTGCCTAGCTTATATTAAATCTCCACTGTGACACTTACCAATTTATAATATTTTGCTTTATTTCTATATCTGCCTCCCCAACATTTTCAGAAGAAAGAATCTATCTTTTCTCTTTTTTATTGTTATGACCTGGCCCAAAACACAAGAAAAATCCAGGTCTAAAAGAAATATATACACAATTAATACTCTGAATAAATCACAGATTTTAATCAACTACTTAGAAAGAGTCTGAGCTCAAGTCAACAAACCCTTGTCTGTTTCAGACAGGCAAAATGGAGCTCAGAAGCCACTCAGAGAATAAAACTCTCTCATGTAGCATTAATTCCTTAAATCAAGGACTAAGGGTCTCCCAAGCCCAGTAAACCCTTGAGTTTTTCTATGCAGTATTATACCAGAATGATCCTGGTCCATTTGTTGGCAAATAGGACTGCTTAATAACTGCAGAGGCATTATGAAATTCTTTGCAGAATATAATGAAAGCTGCAGGGGATTGTGTGTTCATTCTCTTGTAGTAGGAAAACTTGAATCCTCAAATAACAGGGTGTTGCCATGTTAGCTCCTCCAGAGAATTGAAGAACAAACTATAAAGAGAATAGAATTGCGTGATTAGTATCAGAGTCACTGGACTCTGCAAAGTATTGACTCAATTTTTAAAATGTAGTGGCTTATTTTTATTAATAAAGGATACATTGCATATATTTATGGTGGGCATACAACATAATGTTTACTATGCAAGCCTTAATTTTTACCTGTGAAAAGAGTCAGGTGAATTAAGTGGAATTCTCCTTACATGTGTTTTTACATTTCTGAGAGAATTATATACATTGCTCAATCAACTTTTAAAAAATCTATATTCATAACTCATTGCTTTAAATCCTCAGATATAAAGCAAATCTGAGGTAGAAATCTGAGTAAAAAATTTTTTAGCTTTAAATCAAAGAATAAGTAAGTGTAATAGGAAGTGTATTAAAGAGAAAAGAACAAAAGAACAAAAGAATGAAAAGAAAGAAAGGTGAACAGGTAAGTAAAAGGAGAGAGGAAGAGAGCAGGAAGGGATGAAGAAAGCAAGGAAGGAAGGGAATTATTAAAATATTTGATAGAGCATCTCTGTGCAACTCAGATGTTTCTGTATATGCAGTATATCAATATCTTTCCTAGGTAAATAGCAATGTCTTTCCTTTTTATTAGCCCTGCTGCAGCTGCTGTTGCTTACAAAGAGATTCACAAATCAAAATAGACTCAGTTAGCTTTTCAATAATTCTCAAAAGGTGGAGGAACATTGCCAGGGAAGGATAGCACTCCAGTATCCTAACATGGAGTCTTGTTAGCAAAACAAAGTGTGAATTGCTTAGAGATGATTCCCTGCTGTTGTTAATTCCACTGGGTGCCTCTGTGGTGGCACATGCTTTTTCTCTTCCATAGGCCAATACCATTGCACTGGAGATGTCAGAAAGAATATGAAAAAGTTGCATTTTTGAAACGTTTATTCTTCTAGATTTTTTTAAATGTCAGCATGATTCATACCTATTGGTTCTTAGCCTGGAGCATCCAGAACAACTAGGAACTGAGGAAGCTGGTGCTGGGTGTGAATAATGGATGGGCTGCATAAGCAGAAGTCTATATTCAGTTGATAGTAAAGGCATGTGCAGAATCACAAGCCAGCATTTGCATGAATTCTTTCTATCATTCTTTCTTCCTCAAGGGGAAACAAGAAAACTAGAGACTGAACGACCAACACCCCCACTCAGACTGGAAGACTGTTCATCTGCCTGTTCATTCCTGTAAACATCGCTGGAACTGTCTGAATAAGGTATTTGGAAAACCCAGACATTTTCAATAGGTTTCATTGATGATCTAGTCCCCTTCCCATCCATATCATGTGATAGGTGGTGGGGGAGCATGATGCAGAAGATTGAAGAACTGTATCTCTTTACAATTATTTATGTGAAAGAAAAATTAGTATTTGTCATATATTCTGAAATTAAAACTTGTCTCAGTGTTTTTGAAGGGCTGGTTTAGTTGGTAGGGCACTAGCCACTTGTATAACATTTTTGTTTTCTCCTACTCTCATTTTGTACTTTATCAAAGCCAAAGTTGTCATGGTTCATTATCTGTAGATGATCTTGAGCAGCCTTGCATTCTAAAAGAATATGCCATGGCATCTGCCTCTGTGCTTCTGTGGCCTGCTGTACAGATGATATTTTAGCAAGAGTATTGGGTAGGGGGCGGAAGAGGAGAATAGATTTTAGCTCAGACTGATGTTCTTTTGTGCCATAGCACCTCTAATTCTTTCATATATGTCTGATTCAACAGTGAATTGCATATATCACATTATGACTATTACATATGTTAGAGCACATAATCAGGGTTGTAATGTATCTGCTTGAATGTTTTAACTAATGAATTCCATCAAATTCAATTATCATTCTTTGACTCTTCATTAACCAATCAAATTACTCCTTTGATCTAAGTCATTTCTAACACACTTTTACTAGGCATAAACACAATCCTATGAAGTAAACTGGAGGTGATTATCTTACTGACTTTTATTTGGAGTCCCAAGTTCCTGAAGTTTAGGAGGTCTAAGAATTGCCTTTTCCATTAGTCAGATTGTGTATAGGAGAAATGATGCTACAGTGGGAAACTTTGTCTTGAAGACTTTATATCATGACTTAGATTTTAGGTTTTTCCTTCCTGAAGAAATTCATTACAGTGTGTCATCAAGAGTAAAAATTTATAGGCATAAATCTACTATGCATTTCTATAAATTCAACTACTTATTAAATAAATATGTACACAGGTCAAGTTATATCACAAGCTGTTCACTTTTGAGGATGAATTATTTCAATGATAGATGTTTCTCCTGTCTCTTACAGTAAGATGCTACAGTGCTATTGTTGAAACATGTTTCAAAGTTTCATGATTTCTATACAGGGATTATTAAAACAAACAATGTGAGTTTGAAAATTCTTATACCTTATCCATGGTACTTTATTTTTCTAGGAAGCAGTTGTTATAGAACTAAGGTAGAAGGGGTATTTCAAATATTCCATAACAAAAGGCTAGTGCCTGATGTTCTGAGAGTGTGATTCTTACCATGCAGACTTAAAAATATTTAAGTATTTCTGTTTTGTTTTCCTCTACTTTGACGTATTTTTCATCTTCTGTTCTATAAATATTTGGATAAACATCTCAAAATATGGGCTGAAGCCAATCCATGAAAATATATGTTTCTAGGTTTCATGCCAGACTTGAATCAGAATCCTTGGGAGTGGGTCCTACAACTAGCCTTCAAAAATATGCTATCTAAGGGCTAGGGATATAGCTCAGTTGGTAGAGTGCTTGCCTTGTATGCTCTAAGGCCCTGGGTTCAATCCCCAGCACCACACCACACACACACACACACACACACACACACTATATATATATATTATATATATATATATTATATACACACACACATATATATACACACACTCTGTATTTATATATATACACACGTATAATATATATATATATACGTGTGTATATATATAAATACTATAAGGTGATCCCAATACACTAAAGTTTAAGGCTCACTGCTTTAAAATAGTAAGAAAAACAGCTTATATGAAAATACCATAAAACTATAGACATGTAATTGATATCAAAGTAAAAACATTGAAATGAAATGAAATTTAGATTTCAGTTTTTCCTATGCAGTTACATTTCCTGAGACTGTTAAAAACATTTTAGACTGTTTATTTCCCTTTTAATGTTTGATTGCATTTTAAATTAAAAATTCAATATATACTGGTAATTAAGGAACTCAAGGATTCACATATCTACTAATTTAAAAGCTTCCCAATGTTGCCACATAATCAGTGAGCTCTATAAGAGCAAAAATCATTAAATTCATAATTTGTATATATTTTGTACATTTAAATATTTAGTTTTATAAAGATTGCTAAAATAACAAGTCTATCCTTTAACATTTTATATATCTAATAAACACCATTCTCTAGGAATTTCAACTTGTCCTTTTGTTACAATTTCCATTGAGACAACTTATACGGATGTCTTGGTTTCAAAAGATATTTCATCGATACCATGAAGCTGAAACTTTGGAGCTCAGGTTCCCTCTTTTTCATAAGTGAACATTTCTGTATCATCTAATGTTAACGATTTTTCTCACCGTTTTATTTTTAGTGCAAACAAGTTAGACATTGTTTGCCAACTTCATATGCTGAACTCTAAAGTAAGTATACACTTAAATGAGAGTTAGGGGACAACAAGCTGTCTTCTGAACCATGAAAAGACAGGATGTCGTGATTACCTCAGGCACTAGAAGAGAGCAAAAAGCATCATTAGTCCTAGTAGGAAAACTACAGAGAATATTTGACCCATAAAATTAATTCTTGCTTCCTACATAGTACAGTCCATAGAGACCAGGTTATAGAAAGAAAAGTGGTCAAAGTCTTAGGTTTGCCTGTCAACTCACTTTGTGAAATAAAATTTCCCTGAAAGATTGGAATAACTTAAATTGCCTTCCATATCCATAAGAATCTTTTTATAAATAAAGACTCTCTGGTTTTCAGCTCATTTTAAAGATTGCAATTAGAGAGAGTAATGGTGGGTACTATCTTCAATTGGGTTGTATTTCAAAAGTTTCATTTATAAATTAAGTATTTGGGGCTCAAAACACATTCCACACAAGAAATAATGTTAAAAATGATGTTTCGTACCTAGACTCAATTTTATAAATCCACAAAATTATAACAGAATCATGTGATTTGTAATGCTAGAGATCTGAAGAGTAGAAAACAACTCTATATGATTCTTAAAATTAAACCAATTAGACAAATTGTTTTTAAATTACTTATTTACTTTGACTATTAATGTGAAAGGAAAGCAAATTTGATTGTAAACAAATAAGCAATTAAAAAAGATGGTGGAATGCCTTCCTAAAATGTAGAGAATGTAGGGTTATACTGAGAGCAGTGTTGTCCTGAGCAGAGGAAAGGGAGATGGAGATGAAAGATGCTGGGTGGAGCTGGAGGAGGAGTGGCAAAATGCTCTTAAAACAGGTATCCAGGCAGAATTAAATTATTATTATGTTCTAGTTATTAGATGTGAAGGATGTTCATTAATGGTCATGTTTATAACTCATGACTAAAATTATCTGAGGAAAAACTAGTAAATTCAAAATAAAATGCCTGTAATATATAGCACCTCTTGATTTGATATCAGCCTCACTACTAGGCCAATCTGGTATGAGAAGCAAGAACTTAGACAGCAAGCTAGATGCTGTGGCACTCATCTGTCATCCCAGCAACCTGGGAGGCTGAGGCGGGAGAATAGCAAGTTCTGGGTCAGCCTCAGAAACTTAGTGAGGTCCCAAGCAACTTAGCAGGACTTTGTCTCAGTAAAAAAGAAAAAGGACTAGGTGGTAAAGTGCCCCTGAGTTCAACTACCAATTCCAAAATCAAAACAAAACAAGAAATTAGAAAACCATCCTGGAAAAACATCCCATAATTCTTCACCAACCCTGATTTTCAGTGAAATAAAAGCTTAAAACAAGCCAGGTGTGGTGGCATATGCCTGTAAATCCCAGTGGCTCTGGAGGCTGAGGCAGGAAGATCACAAGTTCAAAGCCAGCCTCAGCAAAAAGAAAGATGCTAAGCAACTCAGTGAGAACCTGTCTCTAAATAAAACACAGAATAGTGCTAGGGATGTGACTCAGTAGTCAAGTGCCCCTGAGTTCAATCCCTGGTACCCCATCTCCCCAAGAAAAGGTCTAAAATAATTTCTATTACTCTCTAGGTTGAGACAAAACAGAAGTCATCATGTAAGTTTCCAAAATCCCTTTTAACTCTAGAAAATGCACTGCAGGAAAAAAAAAAAAGATTCATCTTCTAGTGAGGAAAGTGGTTAAGAGGTGTTTTTACATACAAAGCACCACTCCTTTCTATTACATTCTCAAGAAACATGAGCAAAAGATAAGATGGAGCTCAGACAACATTCCAGACCATCTCCAGACAGGAGTCATTAAGGCCTGTGTTATCTCAACCTCTATTAGGCAGCTTCAGAAACTACTGTGACAAGCCGGCTTAATGAAAGGACAGTGGTACCTCCTTCCGACCTTGTATGGATTTCCCAAATGATTCTGTTACCCATTCCTTTGAAACAATACCTAAAATTGCTCTGCTACCAGGTATCATAACACACAGAATTTTTGATAATGTGCCTTATATTTAGGTATCTAATAAATCTGACCTTGTCTTCTATTCTTCTCTGGTCCAACAAATCTTGTTCATGATGGAGCCTGAGTTCATACCTGTTCATTCAATCATGATTCTATTAAGCACTTGCAATGCTGGTCACTCTTAATTCTCTTGTCCAGATCCCACTTCCCATGGACATTTCATTCTAATGGAGAAGTAGATTATTTTTTTTTTTTTTGGTACTGGGGATTGAACTCGGGGGCACTCGACCACTGAGCCACCTCCCCAGCCCTATTTTGTGTTTTATATAGAGACAGAGTCTCACTGAGTTGCCCAGCGCCTCGCCATTGCTGAGGCTGGCTTTGAACTCGCGATTCTCCTGTCTCAGCCTCCCTGAGTGCTGGGATTACAGGCTTGAGCCACTGCGCCCGGCAGAAGTAGATTATTAACAAGGAAAAATTATAAGAATAATTAGACCCATCAAAAGATTGTTAATTCAATACATCTAATCATATTTTTTTCTAACTTTCCTCTCATATTTTTCCTATCAATGACCCTACTCTTCATTTAAGCCTTATTCAATCTTACTGTTTTCAACTGCTCACTAAAATCATGCTGATCCACTTATTTTAACTCTTCGAGACTTTCAATCTTCTTAAACGTAAAGGATAAGGAAATTCATAAATTTACATAATAAACAAGCTGAACTGTCTAAGAAGTCTAATCCATAGAGCTAGACCTGAGTAATGCCAGGGTGGCTGCAGGGTGGCTGTTTTATCAAATGCCTCATAGTCCAGGCATAAAAGGCATTTTTTCTAATCTTTAGCTTTTTCTTAATTACATTTTGCAGTGATTAAGTGTCCTATTCAGACACATCAGAATAAATCTGTGCTGTGCTACCTGTCTGACCTAGTATATTTGGTATGGATTAAATTGGACTAGCCACTTATAAATTCAGTGAGTGTTGTATGTATCTACTCAACATAAAAAGAAAGACTTCTGAGAATTCATTGTGGTAATAGGAAGGAAAGTTATAAAGCAGGGAATAGATAATAAGAAAAGAACATATAGCAACCTTTAAGAAGGTTTACATTCATGAAAAGATTAACTAGTAACTGGACATAAATTCTTTTGATAACATCCCTTAAACTCATTATCACTAAAATATCAGTTGAAAATAAAGTAATTACACTAAAAAGCAACATTTAATCAGAGTAGAACCTCTAATTTAATAATACAAATTATTTTTTCATTTCCTTATGCTGATATTTATTTGTCATATGAATATTTTATGAACAAGTTAGATGCTATTATAATTTAATAAAAAAAGTTTTGTTGCTTTTAATAATTGGTCCATTTAGTGTGAATTTTTTTTACTTAAATATATTTATGCTGTTAGCAAGCATTTAAAAGGGCCTTCATTTGTTTTACATTTAATCATCATTAAGAAGTATGCAGCTGAACATATCTTGAACATATGTTCAAATAATAAAGTTCATATGAGCATAGAAGAGAATTTGTTACAATCCTATAGAAGAGCAGAAACAAAGAAAGAGAAATATAAAAAAAGACTATTTTCAAAAACTCAGTAAGAAGTTGAGACAACAAAGGAATGTGTCAAAAGGTATAATTTTGTTTGAATTGCTATAGCATGAACCCTGAAAAGCTATGTGTGAGCCTCTGCTGGCTGCTATAACAAAACACCATAGACTAGGCAACTTATAACAGCAAAAATCTACTTCTCATAGTTCTGGAGGCTGGGATGTCTAAGATCCAGGTACTGGCTGATTCAGTATGTTCTGAGATCCTGTTTTCTAGAGGACTGTCTTTTCACTGAAACTTCACATGAGAGAAAGGACAAGGGATCTCTCTGGGCCCTTTTATAAGTGTGTTAATGCACAAACATGATCATTACTGACCTAATCACTTTCCAAAAGCTTTACCTCCTAATACTATCACCACAGCATTAGGATTTTAAAAGTGGAACTTGGAAGTAGTGGGACAAACATTCAGATTATAGCCCTGTCCTTTTTCTAACATTGTCATACTAATTGACAGTTTGTTTCATATCAACAGTCCTTGTGTACTGAAAAAGAAAAAGGCACTAAGTAATGGAGTACAGACTTGCCAATTATTAAGTAACTTTTCAAGAGGGCATCTTTACCTAGAATAAAACCTAAGAACTCCTAAACATAAGCCAACTACCAAGACAAGTTACTAAGGCATTTACTAAGAAAATTCTAAATAGCTTTACTACTTTTTAAATTAGATAGAAAATTCACAAAACAGTTGCAACATTTGCAACCTATAATGGTTTCTTGCATACTGAACTGAATTTACTGAGATAATTAGACATTCATAGCACCTTACCAATACGATGGCATATAAACATTATAGTATTCTCATTTTTTATACTTCTTCTGGCTATTGTGTGTATTAAGATGGTCATAAGTTAGGAAAAAATAAAAGATGGAATTTAAGAGAAAATATAAAATTTATGTTCAAGGAATAAGTATATTATATGATATTAAATTAAAATTTGCTATCAAGTATACTGAAAATGAGGCAAAGTTTTATAATATAGCTGAGAACTTGGCAGTGTGCTACTATTTAAAATAAGCATTATTCTGAGGTATTCAAATAAAAACATAACAAGAATAGTCCTGGGTATAATCACTCTATTAGAGATTTGCCTTCAAATTTAAGTCCAGTTGAAAAAGAACAAAATATAGGAATAGCAGCAAAACCATAGTTATTTATAGCATGACATAACTTTGTAAGAAAAGAACAGAGAAAGTTTCAAGATTCTAAAATGAGAAGAAAATAAAAAGAAACATCAAATGTGGGCTAAAAGTAAATATACATCATTGCAAGAAATGTACACTGAGGACCAAAAAGAGAAAACTGCTTAAATTGTAGTAAAGATCAATGAATATACGATATAATATTCTGAAGAAAAGAATGTTGAAATCTGTTCTTCAAATTTTTTAAAGAAAAGAGTTATTCATCTCCTGTGAAAACTTTTAATACAATTCTGCCTGACAATGGATAAGTACATTTTTAATATTTCCTAACACTCATATATTTATAGATAAGAATTGAAACTATATATAGTAGGCAACTGAAGATTTTCTGAAGTAAGATTACAGTATCACAGTTTTATAGGTGACAAGTTATTTTATGATGCTTTATTACATTCTGAATGAGCAAGGGAGAGTCCAAAAAATATCTTGTAGAAAAAAAAAAATTCTGTCTAAAACTGGTCCCCATCAAGATGGCAGCTGAGCACAGAGAATGACCAATTAATCCTTTGAGGATAGTAATTATTTTGACATTACACAGGAGGAAAAATGACCCCTCTGCAAAAGATCCAAAAAACTCTCCTCAAAAATCATCCTGCTGACCATTTCTCAAAAACCTCCTTCATTTTACTGAGCACATTTCAGACAGAAGAAAAAAAAGAGTGGATTTTTAATGTTATCTAAGGACTTTCAATTCTAAAAATATTGGAAGTGGTTCATCTGCTGGTTAACTTCTAAGTATAAATAAAAGGAAATTCTGTTTATAATATAGTTTATAATATCTGTTTATAATATAGTTTAATAATTTAGGCTATTGAACAAGACACTACAAACTGATTTATCATCAGTATGGTTCAAATCTATTTGAGATGCAGAAAGTTCTCCTTATAGAATCTACTGAAATCAGCAAAATCATTTCACAAAATTGTTCAAGCAATGAATATTTGTAGTTAAGAACATCTATTTTGTTTACCAACATATTCATTCTTTTTTTTAAATAAAAGTACTTTAGAGAAGAAAAATGAAAAAAAAAGGAAGGAAAATATATATACAACTTTAAAAATTATAAGCTATTTGCCTGTTTTCATGTAGCCTAGTATCTACAACTTACCTGGTCTCTTTGATTCAATTATGTGCAGATACACAGGATATTATTTTCTCACCAGGCTATTCTAACTAAACAAGAACGTTTAAACCAAAATTTTAACAGTTCACATTTTCTACTGAAAGAAATATCTTTGGGGAATAGAGAAGATGACTTATGTGTATAAACCTGACCTTAGTGAAAATAATATTTCTGTTTCTCACAAAGGTCAATTTATATTACCATCAAACATTTATTCCAGATTCTCTTTTTGTCTAATATTCCATTTTTTCTTGTGGATCTCTGATGCTTTAGAATATACTAATGTTTAAAGAAATCCACTGTTCTCCCTGAAATCCTTTCCTTAGTCAGAGTTTTTTAAATGAAGCAGTTATTATTTCTTTCATATTTGCCACAATTTTTACAATGTTTTCTCTAACACATTGTGGGAACTGAAATTTACCATTGTTTTAATTTATTGTTCAAAAATTTAAGATTAATGAACAATTATATATATAAAGTTTATTTGGTTTTCTATACTGGTAATTCTTGTTTATGTATAATGAAATTCAGAAGTCTGCTGATGGGGTAAAACTTACTCCTCCTCATTAAAAAAGATTTTCTATTCATGTCCTGAAACTACATTTTTTAGCTCATGGAATATAAATCATCAGTTATTTTCTCTGGACACTGAAATTTAGTTCGTGAAATGGAATATATATATCTGTTTTTATATGTCTCTCTGTAATAAGATTCTGGACTGTGGTGAGTGGTTTTCCATATATGCATGAAAGATTAGATACATATCTTTCTTCTTCCCAAAAATGTCATCAGTATTGTCAGTTTCTGAAAATAGGTGGAAAACTGCCTCAATGTTTCTGATATTTCTTATTAAAAATAATCACAATGCAGAATCAAGAAATACTAAAATTTTATGAAGCATGAGTATAAAATAAGAAAACATTTTTAAGCTGACATACTGAAATTTATATCCAAATGAGTATGGTTGTCCTTTACCGTGGTCACCTTGGGTTTTAGAAATGCTTCTTCCATTGTCTAAAACATTTTGGTATCAGGTTTTATTTTATTTTATTTTGCTGTTTTTAGAGCCAGTTTATGCACCAAGAAGTGTTCTTGAACGCATACCAGGAAGGTGCTGCGTCACTACAATCAGCTCCATATGGACGAGTCCTAGTGCTACGAACATTTCTTTTAATGAGTTTGTGTCTTCTTAAACTGAAATAGGCTCTCACCAACTATATTTTTATTTAAATGACGCTTTTTTTTCTCAGCTAAAATGATACATCTAATGAGATAGAAGGAGGGTCTGAGGTAGATGAGTTCATGAGGTCCCATTTGGGGTAAAGAACTTCATAGACTATGTCTTGATCATTTGTTAGACATTTTAAGCTGTGGAAAAAAAATGAAGGAAGGAAGGAAGGAAGGGAGGGAGGGAGGGAGGAAGGGAGGAAGGAAGGAAGGAAGGAAGGAAGGAAGGAAGGAAGGAAGGAAGGAAAGGAAAGGAAGGGAGAGATTCAGACTGAATCAATAGCGTGTAAGCCCATTGTTTTACTTGCTTCTTATTCTTTTAGTTATTGCCTTATCCTGGAGAGGATATAAGATCCTTACTAGAACACATAGGGCAATATGTGACCTGCATCTGCCATGTCTCTTTATTGGGCTATAGAACCTTACTGGAGTTTATAGTATATGCATATGAAGTTACCATTTAATATTCACTTTGTATTAGAAATATATAAAATTGAGTCTAAAGAGATGGTATACATCAGATGGGTTCACTGGTAAATTTTACCAAACATTTATGGAAGAGATTATAACTTAAATGAATAAACTACAATTCAGTGTCTCTCAGAATGGATGTGAACATCCTCAACAAAGGCCAGTGCCAAAGCTATCATGCCAGGTAGAAATGGTAATGACTCCGTGGGGACACGTTCCACCTTTATTGGAAACTTCCTTTAGTAAACCAACATTTAATCTTCTGAGAGCTTTTGTAGTTGAACATATATGTCATCTTGGCTTTTGACTCTACCTAGGAAGGAGTCAAAAGGTAGTTACCTTGATTAAGGTAGTTATTTGAGAGGTATTTGCTAACTAATAGGCACTAAATTGGATATTACAATTTTTCAGATTAATCAAATGTGATCAATACATTTCAATATCTCACAGATTTGTGAACTGCAGATGATAGGTGAGGTGAAATGAAGAGAATAGCATGAAGCATCCCAGAAAAATAAAATAGAGACAGGAAAGACTCCTGAAGAAAAAATTAATGAAAGAATTTAGATATCAACATATCTGACCCAGGGGCTGTGCCAGAAAATTAGTGAAATCAGTAACAAACAGATATTTTTTATCAGCCAAGAAGGGGACAGAGACCTGTTAAAGAATCATAAATAGAATGGCAGAAATAATAGAAGAATTTTAAAAATTCACATGAGAGTGAAGAAACTGAATTCCAGAGAATAAGTTTCTAGATTTGAGGTCAACTCATAGAGGGATTATTGGACATCATTTGGGAGTTTGTGCACAGGAACATGTTAGGCGGCCTATGAATGCTGCCATTCACTATAACCTCTGAGTGAGGTTGACAGGTATTAACTGCTCATTTGTTTACTGAGAATCTCAGTACACCATGCACTGTGCAAGAAGCAAACAAAAGACAGAGGCCTCTGTCCTCACAAAGGGCATGACCTCTGATGAGGGGAGAAGGAAATCATGAATGTGATGTTTTTGTTACAACTCTCCTCATTTTTTTCCCTGATTTTAAAAACTGTAGTCCAACCAATCCATTTACGTTTAAATCATGACTACCTGGTTTACACTGTCCTCCCATACAGTCACTTGTTCTATTATAGAAAAGACAATGTGCTTCCATATCTGCATGTGTTTTTAAGTACAAATTTTTATCTGGGTCAGCCATAGCTCACTCTATTGTAAGAAGTCTGAAATTTAGATTCTTTCTTAAATTTAATTATCTGGTACTTTCCTATAACAGTCTGTCTCCTATTGATGTCTTGAATTTCATTTTGTTCATGTATCTTTTATGTGTGTCTCCATGATATTGATAACAATGGCTGGTGTAAGGCCTTATCTCCTTCCTATTCTGAAAATGTAATAACGAAGGGAAATACAAAGCAACAGCCACATCCGCTAGATATCCAAGCATCCATCCAGCTTCTGCATCAAACTAATATTGGGAGAATGTGGTATTCATGCTGCAGCTCAGCCTCACTCACATCACAGAAGCACCAATGGCAAGGGACAGTGCTTCCTTGACAATCCGTGAAGGAGTGAAGTGCTGACATGTAGCAAGATAAAGTGGTCTTATGGGAATCTTTGTTTTGCTTTCAAGGCACTTTAATTTCTTGAATTTGGCTGTGTTTATGACTTTTTCTAAACTTCAGAAAAAAAGAACACTTTTATTCTCACCTAACAATTTATGAATAGAAATGACAGGAAAAATAGGATATATTTTACGTTTACTCTGTTTTTATTTTACTTACTTCCTACTCTTTAGTATATCTTAAGTAATCACCAAAATTAAAGGAACATTTAAGGGAAAACATCCTTTCTGAGAAGGGACTCCTACATCTTATAAAAACTCTTCCTTATACCTAGCTCATATTCTTAATACTGCAAATTCAACTTGTTTTTTTTCTTCTTTTTCTTTTTTCTTTTAGAAAATGTTTAATGAAGCATCATTTCACTTTGGCCTATAGCCAATGCCCAAAACATTACAGCTAATTAGTACAGATATTTAAAAATTATGGACCCTTAGATAGCTAAGTTTGTTTCTTTTGGATTTTATAGATGAAAATAAAATTTAATTTCTACCTAAAAGGAGGAAAGAACTACTCATTTGAAATCATTTTATGTAAATGAGCAATAGATTTGGAGATGTAGCCCTGTTTATTTAAAATTGGGGATAAGGCATTTTTACTCATGAAAATTCGAGAGAAATAATTTTGATTATTATTTATGATTAGAAAAACTTGAACATTCCCCTTTCTCTGATAACTTTCATAGGCTAACAATTTTGTTATGTCCTAATTTTGGTGCTGCTTATAAGACTGATAGTTTGATATTTATAGATTTGTGTGTGTGTGTGTGTGTGTGTGTGTGTGTTTATGATACGTTTAGACCAAGTTGATTGGGCTATGTATGAATTATTGTTTAATAAAAAGACATCATTTTGAAATGAGGATTATTGTAGGAAGGGCCTTTCTTTCCTAGAAACTTCATTTGGGGGCCTCAGGATAGACTGGGGGCCTGTGGCAAGTTGAAGTCCAAGCTTCATACCAAGGCCCTTTGCCTGTTCATACCATTGCCCTTTCCACAACTCAAAGCCACCTATTTGTCAGGAAGATCCACTCATAGGAAAAAGAAAAAAAAATAGGCCCTTCTTTACCTACACCCTGTGAGCCACAAACAACAAATATCACCTGGAAATCATCTGGAGGATTGGAGTGTTTCAGAGTTTTTTTTCGGACATGGTTAATATTTGTACTTCAATTTTAGCTTTACCATCTGTGTGATTTTGAGAAAGGTGAACAAGTGGTCCTACATATTATTCTCATATACAGTAATTTTTAATGGTCCTCAAAACATTGTCTCTAAGGTAAGGCATAGTATTACCAAACCTTTTTGACTTCTAGTTTATCAGTGGCCTGAGGTTTTATTAAGATACAATACAAGTTGGGCACAATGGTACATGCCTGTAATTTCAGTAACTTGGAAGGCTAAGATGGGAAGATTACAAAATCAAAGCCAGTCTCAGCAACTTAGCAAGGCCCCAGGCAACTTAGTGAGACTCTGTCTCAAAATAAAAAAATAAAAAATGGACTGGGGATGTGACTTAGCGGTAAAGCATTCCTGGCTTCAATCACCAGTACCAAAAAAACAAAACAAAACAGCAGTAGAATGTGAAAATAACACTTATTAATAATAGATGGTTACCTTTTAGTGAGTTGCAGAATCAAATTTGTTGTCTGTGAGTAGCATTTTGAATGAATAGAATAGGAAATAATCAAAATATAATTTTTTATATTAAGTACAGTGTTAACATTGCTTTGTGAACTTCTGTTTCACTTATTTATTTGCACTGTGTGTATTGAATTGTACTGTTAAACATATTTATTTTTTTAATTTTTTTTTAGTTGTTGATGGATCTTTATTTTATTCATTTATTGTTTGTATGTGGTGCTGAGGATCGAACCCAGTGCTTCATGCATGCTAGGCAAGCGCTCTACCACTGAGCTACAGCCCCAGCCCTGTTAAACATATTTCTTACCAAAGTTTTTTTAAAAAAGATTAAAAAGTCATTGATATAAGAAAGTGGGCCATCTAGTACAACTTTTAAAAAGAAAAGCCAAAAACCATGCCACAGAGACCAGCACTCAGGAGCGGAGAACAGCACTCCGAAGCATCAGGAGGAAGCGGAATAGTGATTATCTCCAATATCTGTGACTGCCTGGGAAAGTCTTCTCAGCTGTCAGGTTGCTGCATTAAGTAGCTGAGCTGTGTGTGTCACGCGCATGCAACACATAGAAGCTCACACACTCCCATCCAAATGTAGGCTCATGGGAGAAAAGCAAATGGATTAGTGCATCCTTATTTAGTTTATGTAAGAATTGCTTTTAAGGAACTATGCTAAAACTCATGGTACTATAATGACTTCAGAGAGAATCTGTTTCTTCCACACACTTTTCATGTTTGTTCTCTGACATTGTGTGTGTGTGTGTGTGTGTGTGTGTAACAGAAAAATGGCTACTTTATGCTAACAAAATCCCCATGCCTCAATCCACAAGTCATCCATTCTGATAGCTCCATAACTAATGATTTAAAGCCTGTAAAATATTTCTGTATTTTCTAAAACATAATATGAAACTGTCAGGCCTAAATTATCCTGGACCCCAATCTGTGAAAGGATATATAATGATGAGAAAAATATATTTCTTATCAGAGCAAGCAGGTGTGCTCAAATATTGACTGAGCTGCATAATAATCTGGGCATAGCGTACCTTGCAAGGAAGGACAGAATGTTCAAATACTTGTATTTTTATTTTCTGTGAGTTTGGTATCTTTCCCTTCAGAATAAGCATTTTTTAATGAAATCAGGGTGATGCATCAAATCAGCAATCCTTGAACATTTGAAGTATTTGACGAGAGGTCACATAATGCCAATTTACATGTTGCTTACTGGTATGGATCCCCAGTTAGAAATTCAGCTCTCCCTGCTTTTGCTTTTTTAGGAGGAGTTGCACATCCATAACATCTATCTCTGGAAAGAAAAGCAGACAATCTGTGCTTATTTATGTTAATCAGACAGTGGTATGAGCACCAGGTGTTTGGGAAAGACAAAGATAAAACCGACACAAATTCTTAAGACATATATATATATATATGCATTATTTTTCTGATTGATAACTGGTGACAAAATGAAGAGTTATGTTTCTTCTCTCATAAAATCAAAAACTTTATAACTCATTCAAATGCATGGTTTTCTTAAACAATATTATCCCTTTATATTTTATTTCTGAGTAGATCTACCTCACACTCAGCCTGCCCATGTAATTTAATTTCTCCCAGCTCTTGTTCCCCAATCATTATTATTAATGATCTACTGTAAGAACTGAGCCACCTAAAGTTACTTTGTACCTTGAAGCATTAACAAAGCATTAATGGGAAGCCGGGCGCGGTGGCTCAAGCCTGTAATCCCAGCACTTAGGGAGGCTGAGACAGGAGAATCGCAAGTTCAAAGCCAGCCTCAGCAATGGCAAGGCGCTAAGCAACTCAGTGAGACCCTGTCTCTACATAAAACACAAAATAGGGCTGGGGATGTGGCTCAGTGGTCGAGTGCCCCTGAGTTCAATCCCCAGTACCAAAAAAAAAAAGCACTAATGGAAGTCTAACATTTTAGTTGTACCAGGTACAATCAATGAAATATTAGATGTTTATATACCATTCCTTCCTTTGTGACGAGAGAATAACAAGTGGGTGTTTTTGTACTTTGCCCCTTTATACGACTTGCACTGAGTGGCCTGTTGCTCTGTCTGGCTCCTTCCCAATTACTTTAGAAATCGTATCACGTTTTATTGTGGGTTTTTCGTTCTTTCTTTCTTTGCTCTATGGTCGTATTTTTAAAACCATTGATCCTGACCATCACTATCTAATGCTGCAGCGTTTTTAATTTCTTCAGAAAGGAAACCATCCATCGTGCTATCCTACAGCTCACCAGCACAGGCTGAGCGTAGCAGGGCTGTACATGTATGCAAGCCAGCTATTCCAAGCCTTCCCTGCACATGGGAATCACCTGGGGAGTTCATAAAATACTGACGCCTGGGTTTCACTCCCAAGATTCTGATTCAATTGATCTGAACGAAGGCCTGGACATCAGGAATTTTTACTCCTCCCGGGGGAAGCTTAATACTCAGTGAAATCTGAGAACTACTGATTGAAGTTTTAACAAGAATCTCCAGGCAGAGGTGCATGTCTTTGGCCTCATTGAAGCCAGACCTCAACTTTGGAATAGACTGAAAGCTAATGTCTATATACACTTTTAATAACCCGTTTTGCTAATTTGCTGGCTACCATTTATAAAGTTTTTGCCATCTGTCCCAAATTCATCAGAATGGATTTTAGATGGCTATAGGAGTGAGAAACAATATCCATAGTAGCCTTTAAGACACTCTTTGGTACCCACAGCAAGATATCAAATGATTTGGGCAGCTTTCTCCTGAGAGTAATTAACATCTGTGTAAAGATGTAATCACCTGAAGCAGCTATGTAAGCAAGAGAAATCTCAAGAGCTTTCCTTTCTAGCAGCAAAGAAATTGTATTACAAAAGCATTTTGCCAGCATATCTTAGAACATCAGTGTAATCAGTATTAGAATGAAGCATTGTAAGACCAAAAAACAGAAAGAGATTAATTTCTATTAAATATCTACAGCTGTTGGCTCTCCAAAGTAGATTAGGCTGGGAAAGACAAATGGAGGATTTTACCCAGTCTCCTTTGCAGTCTCCTTTGACTCTGTGCCCAGTTCCTGCAGTTGCTGCAGAGGTTCATAAGAGGAGAGAAGGGAGTAAGAAGTAGCTCCAAACATGTAAGCAATCCCCAAGTTAATTGCTGTTTGAATGAACTGTGGTGGTATTTGGAATCTGTCTTAATTTACATTGATAACAAAATACTTTCACTTGCAAACAAAGATGGTTTTCTTTCTCTATGTAACATTATTCGCTGTAAAATCAAAACTTGCCTGAAGTTTTTGAACTGAACTTATTGTTGTCCATAATCTCAGTTTCACTAATAATCCAGGTCTATCTCCATCCATGTTTGTTAAGAAAGGCCTAGAGATATTACATCTCTAGACTCATAATTACATGGGTATAACTTTACCTCTTTCTACCTCCATATCATTTACTTGAAAGGATTGAAAGATTTTTGCAAGCTTTTGCTGTTTAACTTTTACATTTCAATGCCTCAGTGCATTAGGTAAACTTTAAGAAGAACTTAAATCATAGTTTTCAATGAACATAATCTTTTTGTTTCATATAGAACTCCAGTTGCTTCCGAGAGAATCCCTTGATCCCCTGTGCAACCATGGTTTGGCTTAGGAAAATGTTATTAAGAATGGGCTTTCACCTAAGGGAAATTTGGTTTGAGGTTTTATAGAGGAATCTTGCATAGGTACCTTTTCCTTTTGACATAAGCTAGACTATATTGATATCATTTTAGTGGAAAGCATGAATTGGGAACTCTCCTCATTTTCTCATTTGCTTTGTTGGGATTTTGTTAAATCCCTGGGCAAAAACTTTAAATTTCCCTTGGTGTTTTATTTTTAATGGCTAATGATAAAGGGTGTTCTTGAAGGACCTCAAAGTTTAGAAGGGCCACGTTGATTCCCTTTGTTGATCAAGAATTAGGTTTCTAAATACCACATTAATCAGCCGGTGTGCAATGAGCCTTTAAGAGGCAAGAGTCCCATGTTACTCCCTAGAACTTCATCTATATGCTTTATCTATTTAACTCCAACTTGAAAAAATAAAGAAAATGGGTCAAATACATCTTTCATCAGAAAGATGAAAAGCAAAGATAAATGAAGAAAAGTGGCCTTGGAAATGCAATGCTTTAAAAGAAATTTAACAGAACAGAGTTTGGATTTTTCACAGGATAAATATAGGCATGGCCACTGTATTAACAACCTTTGAATGGCAAGTCACAGAAACCATTTAAACTTGAGTCGATGTCAGTGATGTTATCAAAAGGACACTAGGAAGTCTACATAATCCAAAGAAGCATTAAGCTTTGGTATTTCAGAGAGAGTGGAATCCAAAGCATCTGCAGCGATCTTGGCAGGAGCATTCTCCAGGTTGCTGGAAATCTCTTAGAAGCCCAAGAACTTAAGTCTCTCCAACTCTTAGCTCAAATTCCAAATTTAGAAGAAAATAATTTGATTTTTAATTTGGGTAGAAGGGTCCATCCCATATAAATCAACAATAACCCCGAAAACCCTTCTTGGAACAAATCATGCCCCTTGAAAGTCCTGTGTGTGCAGTTCTCATTTAGGGGGACACAGAGAGTTAACCCAGTAGGATGCTATTAGGTAAGATTATCTTCACAGAATCCTTAAAATACAAAAGAAATAACCAAAATATAGAGAAACGTGTCATGTTATTCACAATGCCCCAGGCCTTTCTATTTTGCCTAAATTGTTTCATATTATTTACAATTGGATTACTCCGCTTTAAGGGAAAGGAGTAATATTTTGCTTTTTTTTTAACAATGACTAACCAGTTCATGAATAAGCTTGAGAATGGGTCACTGTGTCTTTTCTCTTGAGTTTTTCAGTGAATGCTAGAGGAGCAGAGTACACAGACAGGATGGCCTTCCCTCCTGGAAGCTGGCTCTTCTAATTATGTCTCCTTCCACTTGCTTTTGCTCCTTAAGAGAGAGAGAACAACAGAGTGAGGAGTGAATGAGAAGAAGGATAGAGAGAAAGGTGGTGGGGAAGAAGAAACCAGTAGAGAAGACTAGAGAGTCTTTCCAAGGGCTCTGCTCAAACAAGGTGGTCCCTCACCCAGGAGCCTTTGGAAAAGTCAGAGCCAGTCATTACTTCCAGGAAAAATTCTAGGCAATTGGAAGTGGCCCTTACAATCACTTCTGTCCCCTCTTTAGTGCCACTAAGGCCTAAAAAGGCTCTAAAAGCTCCGAGCCTTCCATCCATATTTAGCAAGGAAGGCCCTAGTTAGTTTAAATTCAAAATGAGTAATAAATTGACTCATATTGTATCTTTGCCCCAGAACAGATTTTCATAAATCTGAGAAGGAACAAATCCTCCCAAAGGGAAAGGGAATAGCAGAAATGGCCCTTGCTCTCTTCATAGTTGTCCTGGTGCCGTCCTTAATTAGAAGATATTTTATTTCGATTAGTAATGAGAACAAAAAAATATTGAAATTAAGACCAGGCATGGAGATATTTCACAGATATTGATGTTTCAATTAGCCGAAGAAAGAGTTGGAAGGGCATGGAGTCAGAATTTCACTAAGAAATACATTCACCTGTCCTCCTTAAAAGGTAACCCTCAATGTGTGAATTCAGTTCAAACCTTATCTGAGATCTCAAAGCAAGTCCCACTTGCTGTGCCTAGCCCGCCAGGCGTAAGCTTTCTGAGGGATGCCACTACATGCTGTGCCATGTCTGAGTGCCCAGCTCCTAGCATAGCACCTGCACCTGGAACCACCAAGTGGCACTTACCAAAAGGATACTAAGTCATAAAGGTGTCTAAATAACATGACATGGAAAATCTTGGGAAACAGTGTAGAGTTAGCACAGTGTTTAAGAATGGGGGCCTTTGAATTAGATGAAATTAATTCAAATCATGATTCTCCCATTTTCTAGCTTTGTGATCTCTGCTGATTTGTTCAACCTTCTGAGTCTGGTTTCTTTCTCTGCAAAACTAGAATAATGACAAGTTGCCCTCCTCAGGGGATTGTCTTAACAATAAATCATCTATTGTAATAAAACATTTAGCCCATGTCACAATCAGTCCCCTAAAATACTAAGTCTAACAAATTGTCATACAGTGCTCTTCAAAATGTCCGAAGAAAATTTAGTTAATTCTTTGTGTTGGTAGAAATTTTCAGCCCATCACACTGTACTTACCAAGGACTTGGGGGAGTGACAAGAAGTGATGGAAAGGTGTTCAGCTTAGCTGGTACTGTTGAGACTCCAGGCAGCCACACTCAGTGTGACATAAGATGGCTTTTAGTAGCTCTCTTTTCTATTTTCTCTTTTTCTCTCTCTTTTTCTAACCAATAAATAAATCACAAAATATTCAAATAGGAAGCTCTGATGGCACAAGTATTTTTAGACATTTATATGTGCTGTTTTTCTTCTATATGGGCATGATTCAAGAGCACTCATGTGCTCTTGGCTGTGATCCCCAGTGTTTCTGCATCTTCATTTGTAACACCCTCTCTTGAAGGGTGCCCGGTGATTCAGAGGCAGAGGGCAGAGTGATGTGTGATTTGTAAAGGAGGAGGTTTTTTTTTTTTTGGCTTTTTTTGTTTTGTTTTGTTTTGCCACAATAATGGAGATTGAAGCCAAGGCCACACACAAGCTAGGGAAGCACTCTACCATTGAGCAACATCCTCTGTCCAAAAATGAGATTCATTTGTATACCAGTATTTTTTTTTACTCTCTGGAGGTTATTTTTTAAGCACATCTTTTTCGTGTTTCTATTATTTATTTTTTTATTTATTCATTTTTTTTTTACCTAAAAGTAGGAGACTAATGGTGCTGATTAAAACCAGGATAACTGTGGTATAAACTGCTTCTGACAGTTCTTCTAATGACAAGTTCCATTCTGATTCGGATCATCCTTCCTGTTCTAATCCCTCCAGCCTAGCAGAACTAGTCTATTTTGGATTAAATTTATGTCTGTCAGAACATGTGATTAGTAGCAACTAGAATTAGATTAATCACACACTCAATATTTGACATGTGTTAAAGAGAGGATAGATACAGTATGTGTAATGCAGGGTCCCATGCAGCACTGTGTTAGAGATTATTCGGGAATCCGTCACTGCCAGGAGGTAATGTATTCAGTATTGGTGAGGATGGGGGAAGGGATCATCAGTAAAGCACAGAAGCTGGTTAATATTCCTACAAAGAATTCATTAACTTCAACAAGATGTGATTTGAGAGAAAATGTTCTAATCACCACACATTTTAAATAAGCACTTACACTTAATAGGTGCCAGGGTTATGATTATACAACTGGGTATTTCATACTGAGAGAAGCTGACAATTTTAAATATATCAGCGAGGTTCATGGTAATATGCAAAATGTTTGAAACGTAAAATAAATACAAGCATTACTGATATTAGATCAGATTATATTAAATTGTATTGGGGTGTGTTACAATATAAGGCTGCATTTCTAAAGTAATTCAAAACTAATTCACCATTACTAAGCTGATTCGGTTGCAAGCAAAATGGAAAGTAGAGTGCTGTTTTTTTTTTAATCAGGTAAGCAGTGGAAAGATTAAAAATTATAAACTTAACTTTTTGGAAACAAAATATTCCTCTTGTTTCTGAACATAAATGATGTTTTTTTTTAAAAAAAAATCACATTTTAGAACTCCATGAACCACTTCATTTTGAATACATAAAGCCCTCTATTCTGAAAGGAAGTCACATTTTGTCTCTACAGTTCAAGATATCTTGCTAATGTTGGACTTTATAACATATATTATCCTGCAGACAAAGAATTGTTTTTGACAGAAATTGTTTTGTCATATTTTAATGAATTTGATATTGTTGGACCAAGTAAACCCTTTATATTATGTGTATTGGTCAAATGCCTACATACTCCACTTAAAATTTCCAAGGATATCTTTACTTAAAAATAATAAGCAGACAATAAATATTATCTGTGCTATATTTTTAATAGAAATCATTTTAAATCCATTAGATAACTGAATAATGCCTTTCCAAGAATCTTGAATGTTCTGACTACCAATGTGTTTGCCCATGGGAGCGTTTTTGTAAGCAGAGAACCACAATTATTCACATATTAACATATATTCTTTTCTAGAATAAAAATTAACAAGTGTCAGGGGCTCCAGAAGAACTCCAGTTTAACATTTTCAGTAGGTAAAAACTGCCATTCAATAACCAGTTCATCTATTTCTCATGTTATCTTTGATAGACTAAAATATTTTATAAATCCTTTATTATAAAGTTCATTTCAGCTAAAAAAAAAAAAAAGTCCCCAATATCATCCAATGAATCCAATGCTAAAGTATGATAGAACATTCTGGAGTATTATTCTTCACAGATAACATAGAGGATAACTCTAGATCCTAAGATTAATTGAATTCAAAAAATCAATGCTTAGTTATTGTTGTTTCTATTTTCCTGTTAGAACACAAATTTTGACCCTAATCTATTTTATAAAAAAGAACCTGATTCAAATGTGGTATTTAGGGAGAGAACGTGAAGAGGCTGAGAAGACTAAAGAGGTTACACTGCCCTCCCTACAATCCAGTCTATTGGTTGGCAAGATGGTGTGCTATTAGTGACTATATAAAGGCTACATGCAGTCAGCACATCACCATTATGTGACTAATTGCTTGGTGAAGTGCTTTTAGAAAAATTGGAACTGAAAGGCACTCTATACTACCAATTTATGGTCTATTCTTAGTGTCAATGATGCCTGAGAGAGAAAGAGAAAGAGAGAGAACAGCACATTGTAGAGTCTGCTTTTTGGATGATAATAGTATTGTCAAAGTGATACAGATTTTAAAATACTCTCTTACTAAAAGGTACAGAGTTATCATCTGGTTTTTCTGATGTGACGTTCATCATCTGACTGTTGATTTCCACTTCAGCTTTCTTCAACCAAATAAACCACTTTTTTATTTTTTATTTATTTATTTATTTTTATTTTTTGGCTCTTGCTTTGAATTTAAAAGAAGCTAAACTGAATACATGGATTAACTGAGAGGTTTTACTTTTGTAATTTCAAGGTCTTATAGCTCTGTTTTAAGAGTGTTCTCTGCTTTAATGATCTGCATGGCAAAACTGAAATATTGAAGGAAAATGACTTGTTGCAAGGTGAATGTAAATATTTACGGATCTTCTCTAAAAATAGATAAAAATAGATCATTTGTTTTTCCTCATTCCTTTCAAAAATTAAATCAATGTTACTATAATCCTTTGATTAAAAAATCAAAATAAAAGAAATTGCATGGATAGAGTAAGTTTGAGGGCTAATGACGCACATCGGTGTATCACGCTTCCTCCCAAGTCAGAACCACTATAAAATCAAAGCCATCAAGGCATTTGCTTAATGCTAACTTATTACAACCTTCATTTATGAACACTGTGTTTGCTCTCAGTGGAAGTTTCTTTGGCAGAAGGAGTGACAGTGCACCTGTGAACTCAAGATGAATTATCTCTTCTTTGGCTTTTTCTCCTATTATCATGTTCTGGTTTTGAGTATTTTAGTTTTTGGGGGAGTGGGGAGAATTTTAGCTTAGAATGATATTGCCTCATCATCTCACATTTTTAAGTCTTTTTCTAATGAATGAAATATGACTTCGGGATGATAATTTTGGTGTCTAGGTAGTAAGCTATACAGAAATGCATGGCTTCATGCTATGTCTATTGAGATGCCCTGAACTCTTCTTCTGGAGCTTATTTCATTTATATGCCATGTCTACTCTAACTGTGAATCTAGTTAAGCATCACTAAATGCATTACATTTGCTTAATGACTGTGTATTCCTTGCATCTCAAATTCACTGAGTCACTCCTTTGGGAACCTTCTGTTGTTAAATCTGATAAAGAGATAAAGTGACAAAGACCAAAAAGAAAAAAAGAAGAAGAAAGCTTGAACTCTTATTTTGTTTGGAAAATGATCTCACTAAACTTACAGTATTGATCTTTAAAAGTGTATCTGTTATATTAAGATCAGTACACAGCTTTTTAAAAAAACGAATACCAGGATCTCGCATTCATGCAGCACCTTTCACCTCCTAAGGAGCGTGTTATAAACTACAGAGCACAGAAATCACTTCACCCACTACTGGAGTGGAACACAGCAGTTGTTTAACAGACCACAACAATAGTGCAAAATCATTTAAGAAAGGAATTGAATGAGAAGACAACATCCAAAAGAAACTACCAGGAGGATTTAAGGAAAACAGACTACCATCTCTCAACTTAGAAATTGACCAGGATATTCAGGCCAAACACTCCACTCCATTTTTTTCCCCTTAAAACTCATAGTGCCTTTGACCCAATGATTAGTATTTTGACATTTTAATGTTATTATCACATGACCTCTCTTGGACCAAGTCCCTTGGTAATTACTAGTCCAAACTGACCCAGAAAATAATTCTACTTAAAGACTTTAAAACCTCTGATTTTCTAATGTACCTGAGTTTCACCTTTTATTTATCTTTGCCCAATGCCACCAGTAAAATGCAGTGGGACCACTCATTGTCACCAAATGCCTACTCAATACTGATTTAAAATGCATACACACACACACACACACACACACACACACACACACCTGGAGATTGAGCCCAGGGATGCTCTACAATAAAGCTACATCCCCAACTCTTTTTCTATTTATTTTGAGACAAGGTCTCCCTAGTTGCTGTGGCTAGCTTCAGACTTGAGACCCTCTTGCTTTAGCACGCCATTACTAGGATTACAGGTGCTCACTGTCATATCCAGATCAATGTTACTAATACTGCTGTGTGCCTGTCATTTAAAACATACTGTGCCAAGTTGAAACTTTAAAATAGATTTTCAATTTCCTATAAATATGAAAAGATATGTGCTTAACATGCATTTCAAAATTAGAAACTTTAGAGAAATTCGATGAAGTAGTGTACTAGTAAAATAGATTGAAGTCATGGATAGATTTCTGCTTATCTGTTCCTGATTACAGAAGTGTATTTTTGTGTACATTTCACTGTAGATTTTTTCAAACTTCGGTATAATAGAAATCATTCACTAGGTGACTTTACATTAGATAATACCTGCTTTATGTCCCCTTGTAAAGAAACATGCATTTTTTATAATTGTTTGTGGCTTGTTCCTTTAGTGATATATCCTATTTTCCCAGTTTCTAAGTTTTCTGGGCAGTCCCATTGCATTTTACATAATTCTATAGAAACTACTATTTCTACAAAGAGGAATGTAGGCTTTGAAGTCAGATTAGAGCTATTATTTTCTTTTCATCTGGCAGGTTTGAATCATCACTCCCTCTAAAAGGATTAATTTTTTTTTTTCCAATTTTAAAGTAACAATTGCTAGCATCTTGAAAGCATCAATTATGTGGGAAAACTGCCATGAACAGAAACCATAGTAAAATAGTTAAACTTCATCTTTAGAATAACTATGATGCAACCAGAGTCCATTTTCTATCCTTCCAAGTGTCTAATGACTCTCCTTTTTTGAATTTAATAATCCAGGAAAGACAAGCATATGTAGTTTATATCATAAATGATCATGAAGAAAACATATGTATAGATCATTTGATTTATAACTATTAGTGATAATAGTTGCCAGCTGTTTAAAATTCTTAAAGTAACATATTTATCCATTTAAAAGTATGTTAAATTTTTCTGAAAATAAATTAGATCATAAATATGAAGATGATGACGATCATAATTTCCGTGAAAGAAATTACAACACATAATTCAGCTAATTCTCACTGACTTCTTTGTGTGCCTGATAAATTCCATTATTTGACTAGAAAGCACTTAGAACAGTGGTGGAATATGTTAAGCTCTATACAAGTTTTGCCATTATAATTATATTATTATTTTCTTGAATTAGCATAACTAATTGTATTTGAATAAAATTTCAGTAGCATCTTATGCTTAAGCTATTTTTTGTCGCAGTTAGCTTGGGGCTAAAGATAATAAAGATCTGATGTTGCTATTGGTTTTGGATAGTTCATTAGTCTAGTAGCAATTATTAATAAATATAGAATGAATAATGAAACTCAGATATAGACATGAGAAAAATCCACACTAACAGTTTTGAATGTTTAATATATCTCAGCTTCCTTTAAATACCTTATCTTATTTCACTTCACAGCACCATTATCAGGAAAACACTATTTCCATATGTAGATAACACAGATGGACCAGATAAATCTCCTAAATTACATAGTTATAAATGATAGATCAATACTGCTGACCCAAAATTTTTTTCTGGTAAACAATGGCACTGGTTTGGTGAATAATATTTCATATAACTTTAAACTCTCAAAGCAGAACTTCCATAAAAACATGGAAGTTAATTCTAGTTACATAATATGTCTATAGAATACTAGAACATAACTTAAAAACTCTGATAGAGGGCATTTCATGAGAGCTTCTTACTGTATAGGCACAACAGAAATTTCTAGCAGTCCTGTAGGTCCTAGCAAATAACCAGTCTTCTCGGGCTATGCTAATTTCACTTGTCTATGAAGAAATCAGCAGAATATCTTATTTCAAGAATATCTTATTTCGGGGCTGGGATTGTAGCTCAGTGGTAGAGCACTTTCCTCGCATGTGTGAGGCCCTGGGTTCGATCCTCAGCACCACGTACAAAACAATAAAATAAAGGCATTGTGTCCATCTACAACTAAAAAAAAAATTAAAAAAAAGAATATCTTATTTCAATATCTTGTGTTAGAGGTGAGCAGTGGACCTTAGAAAGGCAGTATGAGTAAATTCATCATATATCCAAACCCATTTAAAATAAACTTATGCGACAAAATTTTACTCATGTCACGGAAACCAATTAAACAAATGTTTATTAGTCAAAACAATACCCCCTTGGAGATTAAGAACATGGACTCCGTGATATATTCATGCATGCACATACCACAATTTAAGTTCATTGCACTGTTCCTCCCCTTCACACCCTCATCCCTCCCCTTGAATCCCCTCGCTCTATTCCACTGTTGTATTTTCATGATATCCCCCCCTTTTCATCCATATGTTTCTCCAGCTTCCATATTTGAAATAAAATATTCAACCCTTGACTTTTTGAGTCTGATTTATTTCACTCAGCATGATGTTCTACAGTTCTGTCCATTTTTACAGCAAATGACACAATTTTATTCTTCTAATGGTTGAGCAATGTATACACCACATTTTCTTTATTCATTCACAACGAATCCCACTTTTATGTATAATTATAATGAACCAATTAAAAATAAAAGTAAGTAAATAGAAGGAAGACCAGTAGAGTAGAGCCAAGGGATGGAAGAGAGGGTAAGAGAAGCACTAGGGAATGAAATGGAACAAATTATGTGCATATATGAATATGTCACAGTGAGCCCCAGTACTCTGTATGACCATCATGCACTAATTAAAAACACTTGAAAAAGAGCATGGACTTTAAGGTCACACAAACTTGGATCACAATCCAACTTTCCCCTTTATGAGACCCAGATCTAGTGCAAATCATTTCAACTCATTAATTTACAGTTTCCTAATAGGAAAAATTGGGCCAATAATAGTGTCTTTCTCAGAGCTGTTGCACATTAATCAAGCATCAAATTAGTGCATGTAGAACACTTAGTGAGGCATCTGTCCCCTAGAAAGCATTCAGAAATGATCATGATTATTTTTATTCATACATAAGCTTTATGATCAATATATATCAAATACTATAAAAACCCTTAACAATAATACATAGACATGAGCCCTCCCTAGACAGGGTCGGGGCCCTGTCTGAACAGATAGGCACTTAAACTAGCCTAGGCCATGCAGTTATCTAATGATTATTCCAGGGTTACTATCAGCAGAATTCCAGAAGCTTTCAATCATTTTAAAAGCTATTCCAGGTTGAGAACTGATCACATCAAAGGTATAATTCTTCATGAGGAGCCCAACCCAAACTCACATTTTCAAATTTTGTACCACTGTGGAAACACTGTAACACTTACCGATTAGGAGAAGTTCCCCAGGGCAGTACAGCAGTATGGATGAGTGCTTGGTTTATCTGTTTCTTGTCTTTAACTGGTTTACATTAAGACTATGGAAGGCCTTTTGGGATGCTAAGAAACTAAGTTATAGCTCCTAATAACTAGATGTTACTGTGGGTATAAAACCTGGAAAGATTCCTTATTCAAGATCCTCTTCCAGGAAATACCAGAATCTTGACATGGACTAGAAATTCCAGTTTCCATGTCAGCTTGGAGAGGATGTAGTGGCACTCATTAATTTCAGGATTTTCTATCTCAGGCAGGTCAACTGTGACCATGTATGAAGACCACTTATTTAAGGCATGGGAATTAAAGTATTAGGTTCTGTGTCATCGCAGGAAACCTTGATTGTTAGGACTTGCCAACACAGTAGTTTGCCAATGGTTGGCACCTAGATGACTGAAATTGCCAAGGCCAAGAGGTGGCTATTATGACAAGAGTGGTTTTCATAAGTTGCAATTGGAGTGTATAGTGAGGGGAAAGGGGAGGGCAGAAGTGGCAGTGGCCACGAATGAGTTCCAGGCAACATGCTCTGTGTGAGAAACTAGTCAAGTTGCTAAGGAGGATGGCATTGCAGGCCTAGATGTTTGGCTTTTCTTGTCCCTTGGCAGTTAATAGGCGTGGATATTTGGTGCCATCTTCTGAGAGGTCCTGGAATGACATCTGCCCCATCTTTTGTTTGTGAGTCTGTTTGTTACTTTGTTTTGATAACCTGAAGTGAATGTGTAGATGATTAGATAGTCACAGAAAGAGATTCTCAGAGAGCTTCAGAGCTTTATTTATTACATTTGATACAACGGAAGACAAGAGGGAAAACCGTGCCACACAGTACGCACTTTCTTCGTAATGATTCACGTCAAAGTTTACAGTGAAACATGATTATTGGGATCAATTTCTTTGAAGCACAGTCTGCTTGTAAGTCATGAAGATGTTTAACATCAATTATTGACTTCAGTTAATATATAGCCACTGATATACTGTAGCTCTGTGAATTTTTAAGCCACCAGGAGGATCTAAAAAAATAAAAAAAGTAAATATGCATACACAAATGTACTCCTAAGCTGCTGTACTCATTAATATTTCAGTTTTGGGACATTTTAATGTTTTCAACCTGAAATTATTCACAGTTACCTTGTTGGCCACTTTTCAGCAAAAGGGCTGTTGCTGCGACAGGGTTGGCAGCTTGCCAGGAGAAACTGGGCACAGAAGGGATGCAAAGCTCCCCTCAAAGTTATGTGAGGAGAACTTGTGTGACTAAATACAGCAACAATTTAAATGCAACTGTGATTCAAGGACCATCTCAGGTCTCCCCTCCTCCGTGATGCTTTTTTAATTACTCCAGGCAATACTGACCTCCCTGTCCTCTGGATTTCATGGCTCATAGATTACTCAGGTAGTGTTCAGATTAAAATTAAGATGTGTTCTGTAAGTTCACACATAAGTTAGTCATTTGGATCATTGAAACTAATTTCCCAGGAGGGAGAAAATGTTTTATGTAGTCATCATATTTTTGGTTGTCAGTTTCATTACTATTATTAGATTATTGCTGGGATCAGCCCACAAGATCTTTTACCCATTATGTAGTAGTAACAGTACTGCAGGAACTTTAAGGGACTTTGTCTGGACTCAGAAGGTAGTGGAAGGGAAATATTGGGTAATACTTATGCCTCTTCTAGTTAATATATATCAACCTTCATCTCCTTCTAGGTATCAGGAAAGGCTTTGTGATCAGAAAATGCATAGAAGGCATGGGAGCTCCATTCTTTTTGGGGGGGGATGGTACCAGGGATTGAACTCAGGGGTACTTGACCACTGAGCCACATCCCCAGCCCTATTTTGTGTTTTATGTAGAGACAGGGTCTCATTGAGTTACTTAGCACCTTGGTGTTGCTGAGGCTGGCTTTGAACTCACGATTCTCCAGTGCTCAGCCTCCCAAAGTGTTGGGAATACATGCTTGCACCACTGCACCCGTCTTGGGGGCTCCATTCTTATTGAGTAATAAAATAATTTCAGATTAAAAGATAGAAAAGGGACTAGAGGTGTAGCTCAGTGGCAGAATATGCATGAGGCTCTGGGTTTAATCCACAGCACTGCCCACTCCCACTCCGCCCCCCCCCCAAAAAAAAACACATAAGAATTTTAAGAACACATGACTTTGGAGATAGAGGATATATCTGTGTGTGTTGGGGTGGGGGTAATGAATGGCCCCTTCATTCATTCAACTAACAAATGCCTAAGTGTCAGGTGCTTGTTTTAGGAGGCACTTGAGGAATACAATAATACATGTTAACCAGTATTCTTGCCCTTAAAGAATTTATATTTAATTCAGTAAAAGGAGAGTAAACCCACATGCATATAAATAGTGATTACTATCTTGGAGAATAATAAGTAGTAAAGTAATTAAGGTCCATTTATGTGAAATCTGGTCACAGAAGGGCTCTTACAGATGGTGATCTCTGACTTCAACCTGAAGAGTAACAACCATCCTAAAATATCTAGAAGAAGAGGACTGAGGGTTCAGCATATGCTAAGATCCTGAGGCAGAAGGGACTTTGGATGCAGAGAGAAGAGTATGACTGGAGTTTACTAAAAGTAAGAGGAGAGTATTAGAAATAGGCAGGGCATAGCCTACAGGATCCAATAAGCCATGATAAATGGTTGGATTTAATTCTAATTGTGATAGAATGACACTGAAATATTTCAACCAGAGAAATACTATGAGTCTAGTTTGTATTTGAGAAGCTTGATCTAGCTATTGGGCAGAATAGGATTGTGAGAAGAAAAGAGGGGAGTTAGGAGAGGAAGCATTCACCCAAGGGAATGAAGAAGGCACTGGAACATAATAGTGACTGTGGGAATGGTGAGAGGTGATCAGACTTGGACCACTTGGTGGAGTAGAATGGGTAATGCAGAGAGTGAGGGAAAGAGAGGCGTCAGATGATTCCCAGTTCCCTGGCCCAGGCAATTGACTGGATGCTTAAGGTGCTCCAGACATTTCCATGCCATCTCTATTTGTTCACTCCTGGCTTTTGCTACCTTGTTGTCCCAGCAAATGTCCTTGTGGACATGCACCCCAGTGTCTCCCGTAGCCTAGGGTCTAACAGCAGGGAGTACAACAGGAGTTCAGTAAAACCTCCCTCAGTTTATCTCCTCTATCACCTAAAAAGAAGAAAGTATTATCTGAGGACAATTTTCTCTCATAGGAAAAACCGTGGTGAAATTTTTAGAAACTTCAGCTTTGCTCTAAACATGTGTAATGCTTCCAAGATTACTTGGAACATTATTATTCCATTTAAAAACTTTGCATCCAATTTAAAATCCAAGTTGTTCACTTTCATTAAATGTTTGTTATCATGTGACAAGTTCTGTTGTGGTTGTTGTGAAATAGAACCTACTATTTTAAAAGCTTGCCAAGTTTTTAGTATATTCCATGAGAAAACAAATCTCTCTGAACACTTGTGTATTGTATATTCTTATATTAGTTCTTTAAATCTTAATGACTTTATCTTTATAATTTAGACCTTCAGTTTTCTTCCATTTGCTTTGTTTTGGACTACTAATTATTTATGCAAGGCTATAAACTCTGTACATTAACTAAAGCAGTAGACAACCCTCCTTTCAGATTCTAACATCCAGAATCATTAACAAGTTGTCTCCATTCTTCCTTACTAATGAATATTAGGAAAAGTCATCAAACAAAATCATAGCTATTAATACTAAATTACATGTACTGAGTTCTCAGTTGCTCCCAAGTACTGTGATAAACACTTGTGTATTTTATTTCATTTAATCAAAGTAAATACCCGATGAAGTAAGAAGCATAATTATCCCCATTATACTAATAAAGACTGAGACTTAAAAGGTTAAAGGGTGGTCCTAAGACCACCCAGCTGTCAATCAGAAGAACTGAAAGAAATATCAAATCTTTATTGCTTATGGCTTAAAGTCTATCCATTTGATACCTTATTAATTTTAATTGTTTATATTTCCAAAATTTTGAAATTCCATGGATTTTGAACTTCATCTCTCCTTTTCTTTCCCATCAGTATCAATTCTATTTTTTTGACTATCCTTTATCATTTTTTTCTCCCTAATCCTGATTTGGTGCTTTTCTTCATAGGTACTTAGAGCTTAGCATAGAGAGGCATTCTCTGTTTCATGACATTTTTCCCTCGTGACTGTCACTATCCTTTCTTCTGGATTCACAATGCTGAGCTATGATAATATTTCCAAGATTTCTTACTTGCTTTTCAGTACCTGTGAATGGAATGCTGCCGTGTAGAGTCTGAGGTTTTATGGGGGTTTTTTTATTGCTAGATGAATACTGTGGCATTCTTATTATTGTAGGCTAATGTTTCTTCATCCTGTTCTTTCAATATTTTCCTGGTATGATGGAGAGAGACGTTAAAAAATCAATAGAATTAGAATTGAAAAGAGACCACGACAAAATGAAAATTGGTCAGAAACAAATTGAATGTTTTTTTTTCCAGTCTACTTTTCAAGATTAGACTACGTGTTTCTTCTTTCAGAAAATAAAGATAGGGAGTATCTCATTCATAGCCCTCTCATGCCCTTCCCTCAGTCTGTTCCCTTCTGTGTAATCGCCATTCATTCTGAACAAACTCTCTTCAAAGCAATGTCCCATGTGTTGATCATGGAACCTCGTTGCTGTGATGGTGCACTTTCCACTGCCTACTCTCATGAGGACTTTTGCTGCTTCCCTTGATCTGAGTCAGAGGGCAAGAATACTCCATTCATGACCCTCTCATTCCTCGTGGTCCAGTAATCTACTCCTTACCTCAGTCTTCCATACTCCATGGATTCAAGCAACCATAGCTCAAAAATATTGGGGAAAATATTGTGTCTGTATGTACTGAATATGTACACTCTATTTTTCCCTTCTCAACCCCCCGAAAATATAGCATAACAACTATTTATATAACATTCACTTCCTATTAGGTCTTATAAGTAATCTAGAGACCATTTCATAGAAAGAACTTGGGCATCTTCAGATTTTGATATCCTCTGGGGGTCCTGTAACAAATCCCCTACAAGAACCAAGGAAGGACTGTACCTTACTTCTTTTATCAAACCTGTATTCTTCATTAACTGCTCCAAAACTTCCAGACCCCCTTGACCATTTTCTTCTATCTCATTCATTATTTATCCACACATAATAGAGTCATAGACTTCTGCTATCAGTTTTTAAACTGTACCTGTGGTTTCTCAATTTTTCTCTTAACCATACCCTAGGCATTTTACCTTTTTATCAGTATTAATTATTTATTTCAATCATGGTAACTTTTTTTTTCTGAAATGAAATCCTCCCAATGTACTCTTCTTTTAATACCCACTTAATTCTCAAGCAGTCTTGCTCCCAGGAAGCTGCCTTTGTTTTCCAAATATGTTTGACTTTCCTTCAAGGAAGAGATGAGTGTGTTTGGGATGAGGGTCATGGCTGCAGAGAAGATGAGAGGGGACCAGAATTGGGTCATCACACTAATCATTATTGAGAAGTTCTGCCAAAATTTGGTTTAATTTATTACTTTTAATTAAAACAAATAATTATACATACTGCTGGGGTAGAGTATGATATTTCAACACATACATACATGTACTGGTCAAATCAGGGTAATTAACATTTCCATCTGTATATTTTATTATGTTTAAACCACAATGGGTAACTAAAGATTAAAATAACCTATTGCATGTGAAGATCTATTTCTTAGAAAAAATGACACAAATTTTCATTAGAATCTAATGTAAAGCATTGAATGAAACAATATACTTCCATTGGTGAATAGGAGATTAAGAAAGAGATCAGTGTTCTAGTAATGGAAACATTTATTTCACATTTGCTACATATTTTTTTCCTTCAGTAAGTATTAAGTGCCAGGTAATCTGATAGATACTAAATATTCCACCAAGCATACAAGTAGGCAAGATGTCTCTGAGTTATATACTAGCTTAAAAGAAATATTCAGCTTAGTAGAAAGAAGTGTGGAAAAAGATGTGATTGGTACATTGAGGGAAGTATGCAGATTTATAACAGGGGCATTCCATCAAGTCATGAAGGAAATGACGTATCATTTGAGACCTGCAAAATGAGTAAGAGTTAGCCCTATCCTAATGTTAAGGAGACAAGTTGAAAAAATGCCCCCAACCTCAAAGAACTTACAATACAGAGAATATTGCTTTCTGAGAAATATTACTAGGAATAGTTAAACCAGGAAGGAATTTTATACTCACGACTTTCAATTTTGTTTCTAACTTAAAATTTACTTGAATTAAAAAAATAAATAAATGATGCCTAATTATCATTGTTAACTTCCCAATTAATAGTTTTGGATGTGGAACCTGGAAATCTGCATTTATTAGCTCCCCAGATGACTATTTGTAAAACACAGGTGTTCTTGAGAACCATGTGTCAATGTTTTACATTTCCAGATTTTAGGAGTCATACCTGAGACCTTAAGGGATCTAGAACTAAGAGACCTAGAATCTTCATTTTTAGGGTTTAGCTTAGTTGATGGCTTGTAAACCACACATGGCAAAACAGTATTCTAAAGTTTCCCAGCAGTGTGTGTTATAGAATACAACTGTGGACTACATACTGAGAAATTTTAGAGGCAGATCAGACCCAATCACCAGATGGTGTCTTACCCCCCAAGCATAATCCAGCAGGTACTGCTCTGATACACAAATGGTAAACATGTCTGTAAAAATATAAGCATATATAGAGGCTTTTCCAATTCTCTTTGTTATGGTGACACTTCAGGGATTGAAGTGGTTATGTCATTGTTCTATTGCTCTTGTTTATAGAAAGCTGGGGAACATTTTTATATAATGTCTCCTGGATCTTTGTGCAGTGTGTAGGCAACAACTGACAGCTTTCTATAGACACATGTTCAGGCCACTGGAATGTGTGGCACATCTTGCTCCTTATGTGTCTTTACAGACTTCCCTGCTCTGTGGCCAGAGATCATTCTCCTTCTGTGGTTTTTTATCACTCTCTATGGTGGACTCATCTCACCTGTGTGTCCTATCCTGCTGTACAGGGCCTGACTCCACCCCACTTCCTGCTTCTTTGATGTACACACCCCTTCCTACTACTGGGCTTTCCCTCCCAGGTAGTCCTTTCTTTCTTTCTTTTTTATTTTTTTTTAATTTTTTTTTTAATTGTAGATGGACACAATGTCTTTATTTTGTTGCTTTTTTTAATTTTTTTTTTTTAATTGTAGATGGACACAATGTCTTTATTTTTGTCTTTATTTTGTTGTATGTGGTGCTAAGGATCGAACCCAGGGCCTCACGCATGCGAGGCAAGCGCTCTACCGCTGAGCCACAGCGCCAGCCCCCAGGTAGTCCTTTCTACCTAGACATCTCTGCCACCTCTGCTGTCTTCCACAATGACCTACCTAACATTCATCTTTCACATGTCAGATCAGGAATCACTTACTAAAGAAGCCTGCCATGATTCACTGTCAAGGTCAGTTTTTATTTAACACTCTATCTGTCATAATAGAGGGCTTTTTTTCTCATTTGTTTCTGTGTATGTTTTTTTTAAGTTTATTTTCCTTATATCTCTTAACTAGACTGAAAGCACACGCACACACACACACGTGTATGTTTTAAAAATGATAAGTGCTCAATAAATGTTGAAGTAAATGAGTTTAAAACACTTTAAAAATGTTTCATTTATGATTTCAATTCATTCAATGGGTTCATCAAATAATTATTCAGTACTTGCATGGGGTCCAGTAATAGGCATTGAGAATGCAGAGAGGGATTAAACTGTGTTAGCTGTGAACGCACGTGCCCCTCAGTTGTAGTCAACTCTCTTGCAAGTAGATGTGATTGGATCACCTATTTGTATGAGTAGTACCTTTTCTTATCCTCTTCCCTTCTCATCCACAAGCAATTTTGACATACTTGTGTTCTCCCTCACCATACCCAGAAGATCTAAACATAAATGTCCCAATCCAGTCCAATTCCAGAAAACAGTGCATCAGATACATTCTTCATTTAGTCTGTTTTAAAAGCCATATAGAATGTAAGGGCTAGGCAAAGCTCTTAGGAGATTAAGGTCATAAAATATTTCTTCATATGAGACTAAGATTTCATCATTGTAGGTGTTGTTAAAATATGCAGGGTATTTTGACAACTGTTGGTGAAAAAAGAAAATTTAAGTACTGTGATCAGGAACAACTCTCATAACTAATACAATTTAACATTTCTTAAATCTTGCCCTAAATTGTGCAGAAAAATCAGATTACAATTTTTCTCAAATACTAAACACTATAAAGGATGGTATAGAATGATTCTCCCCTTCCATCATTCCATATTATGCCCATATTTAGTGCAAATATTTTTTTCTTTTGAAAACATCCTAAAACTTTCATGTTAAATGTAACTTAAAAGGTTTAAAACTAAAGATGTACTCTAAGGAAACCTATACAGCACAGGCCTATCTCCATTTTAACTGTTTGTAATATCATCCTTTCACTTTAAGTAACCAACGTCTTCTCATTTTCTTTTTGTCATTTTGAACTGTGCACATCAGTTTATACCATACATTGTCTCTTTGGCAATTTGTTGTGACTAATTAATATTTCTGCTACCTCAGTTACACATTACTTTGCTAACAGTTTGGACTAGAAAAGTCAGAGCCTAAATAACCAGGAAAAAAAGTTTATGCATTAAATATATCCATTTAAATAAGATTATATTTATGTTATACCAGTTTTGTGAAGCCAGAAGATCTGTGTCTAATGAACCAAAAAATATATCATGGCATCTGTTTGTTTAAATGACTTTTAGGTGCCTAGTTGTCATAAATAGTTCTACAGGAAGGTAATTTGTCCAGAGGCTTATATGACTGACATAGTAATATCCTTATGCCATCATGTTTATTCTTTATAGTAATAAATGTCCATTTTCATACCTATAAACTATATTGTGCTATTGCTTATTCTGCCAAGTTAGGTCTGGATTATCTACTCCTCACAAATGAAAAATCTGGGGTAAGGAGAGGTTAAATGACTTTGCCAAGGTCATGCAGTGAGTCCACAGTAGATCTAAGATGAAAACAAAGAGCAATGAGCCATGGTGCCTCCCTTCCTGGGAAGTAATTTATCAAGCCCTTATCCCAAATCAAGATTAATTGGGTCAGATGATAGCTCTTCTACTTCACTGAAGCATGTTCAACTAATGTGCCTGAGATCTATTATTTGTATGTTAGCATTTTTATTACAATCTAATGCAACAAAAAACATAGTTAAAATAGAAGTCCCTTCTCTGAAATACATCGCGTTTCATATCCTTTCATGATCACAACATCTGTGTGAGGTAGAACAAGTGTAGTCAATTTGTTCACACATTTTGTTCAGATAAAAGCTACAAAGAAGAGCAGGTCCATGACTCTTCAATGCTCTGATCTCATGCTTGTTGTTTCTAGAATTAAGTCTGCATCCAGTGTGTTTCCTCAAGCATTATGTTTTCCTTTGGAGCCACATTGTTCCTATTTAGACAGCTGTCCTCACTATGACTGCTGTCAGACTGTTGTAATTATATTTTAACTGAAAACCATTGTTGCATTTTTATTTATAACTTGGTGAAGGAGGGCAATGTAAACTACATAGAGGTCAGTTTTTCAGAACTGGAATCAATTAAATTATTTATTAAGGGCAATGATGTCAGAAATATTATCCTCTGGTATATTTATACTCTTAAAGGCAAAAAAAAAAAAAAAAAAAAAGAAAAAAGAAAACCTCAATTACAAAATCCAAGAGTGTTAAATGGACAGCAGTGCTTTCTGCAACCTTAATTTGAAATGGATTTTCAAAATGACCAAAAGTTGTTTATAATGATGTCGTGGGAAGGCAGTGCTTTTACTAAGTTCCTGTATTTGCTCTGGATTTAAATATCTGCACTGGATGTCCTATTCAACTTGTAACAATTTAACAAATAACTCTTAACTAGGTATAAATTTGAAAAAAAAATGGTTTTTAATGTCTCTGGACATTTGAAGAGCTACAGCATTGATCTCTTTAATTATCTACTCCCAGTGTAGGCAAGAGATTTATTGTGTTTACATAATTTATCTTTACATCATTTACTCACTTTTCAAGTTCCCAGCTGTGAAAATTTTGAATTTTTTTTTAGGTGGACACAATATCTTTATTAATTTATTTTTATGTAGTGCTGAGGATCGAACTCAGTGCCTCACACATACAAGGCAAGCGCTCTACCACTGAGCCACAATCCCAGCCCTTTTGAATTTTTTGTAGTCCCTAATGGGAGGAAAGTATAGTGGTTCTTATGTCTCATAAGAGTTCCAAAAGAAGACAGCTAACAGGAAACTAGGAAGTTTTCTGCTTTATCATAGGAAGACTTTCACATTTAAGGAAAGTACAACCTCAGGTCAGGAGAAAAGAATATTAGAAATAACAGTAGTATGTGCATTTTATACTTAACTTGTATTAGGCTCTTATTTGTCCCAAGCATCATGATAAATGTTAAGATCCTAAAATAATCAGGCATGGCTCTCATCTTCAATGAGTTCACAGTCTACTGAGATAATCAAGCATGCAAGCAAATAACCACAATTTACTACTGGAGTCTCTAAGTGAGGTATGGGAACAAAGACATATTATCTAGGATGGTTTGAAAAATACAGTTAAATTTCATCAAAAAGATAATGGCTTAAGGATTTTTCAAAGTATTTTCTTCACTGCAGAATTGATAGACGAGGAGTCTTGTGAACGATGGATGTGATACTAGGTTAGGAAATCTAAAACAGCATAAGAGTGTGGGTGGGGGACTTTAGCATACTCTGAACGTGTAAGTCAGGAGCCAATGATGGAAGAACAGACTGGAAATATAAATAGAGATTAGGTTAATGAAGGCCCTGCTAAGAAGTTTCAGGAAGCAGCTGTTGAAGATACGTTTTACCAGAACATTGACATGGTAGATTGTACTTTAATAAAATGTCTCTACCAACAAGTCCATAAATAGGAAGAGTAAATGACATGAGTCATTTGAATCTAGTGGTAGAGTCCAGTAAGGAAGCCTGGTGATGACCCAGGAATGAAGGTTAGGAGGTTCGTGGGGTGGTTAAAAAAGAATTGATTTGAAAGACAGTTCTTATTTTTTTCTTGGTATTGACACATAATATTTGTACATATTTATGGAATCCAGTATAATAATTTAGTATGTGTATACAATGTATAATGATCAAATTGGGGTAATTAGCATTTTCATCTCTTCAAACATTTATCCTTTCTGTGCGTTGGGAAACTTTGGACTCTTCTAGTTCTTTAAATATATGAAAAATGTGTTGTACACTGTAGTTACCCTACTATGAAAATCAAACCCGCTTTCATACTATTTTACTAGAAGGAGAAGTTTATCATGGTATTTATGGATAATGAGGGAAAGGGAAATCAAGGTTTCTTCTATTAACAGAGGGAGGTCTAGATTTAGAACCAACGATAATGGGTTTTCAGAGTACTTTTTAAACATTCATTATACGGAAGTCTTTCCTCTCAGATGTCACAAATTCTGTGTGAAAACTGAACACTGAAAAAATAAAGAGGTACTGAAAATGGATTTCGGGTGGTTGGATAGACCAAACAAGTCATAAAAAGGCTTGAAGAAGAATATTGGACCTCTTGTTGGGGAAGTCGAGAAATAGGCAACTAGGCATTCTTGGAAGAAAGTTGCTTTTTCTTTTTTTTCTTTTTTTTGGTACTGGGGATTGAACTCAGGGGTACAGGACCACTGAGCCATATCCCCAACCCTATTTTGTGTTTTATGTAGAGACAGGGTCTCACTGAGTTGTTTAGCACCTCACTGTTGCTGAGGCTGGCTTTGAACTCACAATTCTCCTGTCTCAGCCTCCCTAAGTGCTGGGATTACAGGCTTGCACCACCGCGCCCGGCTGAAAGTTTTTCTTTATGAGAAAAGACCCATGAGTGTATTCTTTGATAGTGAAATAATTTTTTTAGTTTAATTTAGGAAAGACTTCTGTCAATCCAAATTCTGTGAATTAACAGGTATGAAACTTTTTGTGTGAGTTACTTGGACTCTCTCTGAGCTCAATTACATGTTGCCTCACAAAATTATTTCTAATAAATGAAATAATATCAGTACAGTGTTTTATGTTCTGCTCTGCACATAATAAGTACTTTGTAAATGGCAGCTGTTCATCAAACTCCTAGTGAAAGTAAGATATGTGGCTATTTCATACTCCTTTATATCTCAATTTTATTCCCCCCCTTTTTTTCTTCACTCTTTTATTCATTCAACAAGTAGTTGTTGAGCCCTTTTCCTGTATCAAATTAGAACTGGGGATTCAGGATTATTGGTTATGGTTTGACACCCTAATGGGGAGAGAGAAACGCAGTCAAATTAAGACAGTATAACAAAGTCTCATAGCTTTCCATATTTATATATGCATAATATTTAATTATTGCATATTCTTTTAATGTACTTAAAATAATTTAATTCAAGGATTTTTCTATAAACCAACTGCAGAAATTTGAAGCCAAATTAAGTTACCCAAGAGAGTACCTAGTTTTAATTACCATCAAAAGTTCCAGAGGGAACTTTTGTATTGTAAAACCTACAAAGGGCATAACTAATAAACCAGTTTATATAGTGATGATTATTGTAATACTTTTAATAAATATGACAAAGTTTAAAATCAATGCAGATATTGTCATTCACACAGTCTTCCTTATTCAGTTGCTATCTGTATAGATGCAATCAGGAATAACCAATGACAGACATTTTTTCTACGATTTTTCTGTCTGGTTGGGGCTACAGGTTAGTTGCTGTTAAGTTCATTAGGAAAAACAAGACAGAAGAAGGAAGAAGGAAGAGGTGGAAAACAACCTGTAACATTTTTCTCCCCAAAGTCATTTCATATCAGAGAAACAGAAAATTGTTGGCTACAGATACTAAGAGTAGAATTTGTAATTGAAGTCAAACAAAATGCTAATCAATTCTTGTTATATGTATTAAAATGCTTTCATTTCATAACCCACTTATATGGATAGATGTTTCCGGTGATGCAAAAATACATTAATTTTTTTCTTTCCTCACCTCCACAAATTGCTTTTGTGTGATATACTGCACCATAGGACACTTACCCAGAGAGCTGATGCAAAACCTCATTTTGAGCAACAAAACCAGTGTCAATTTATATGGCAGGAGGATGAATACTACATTCCAAGTTGATATAGGATCTGACACTTTAAATTTAAAATAAATTATTTGTAATGCCCACTATCTTTTCCCTTAGACCTCTGCATTAACAATCTTTGTGACCTTGAATGCAAACAAAGTACAATACTACGGGTGTTCTTCATCAGTATGAATTAGCAGTTTTTAATGTATGTTTCTATAATCATCAGTTTATTTTCCAATGTGTAATTTCTATGTCCCTAAATCAATTTAACCAGCAGCATGTTGTGAATGTGATTCATTTCATCTGTGCCTGTGGTTAGCATTATGTTGCTGCAACAAGACCACCTGACAGATTTCTGAGCCTAGGAAATTGTCCATTTCAATTAGCAGGACATCCAGGATATTTCCCTGTCAGGATAATAAAACCATGCACTGCTTTGCCTCCTCTCTGAAAAGCAAGAAAATACTATGCACTGTTAATACAAAGCCAACTTCTGGGTTTTTTTTCTTTAAAACACAAAATCTTAGCAGGAAACCAATATACATGATGGAAAATAATAATATATATATGCTTGAACTTAAAGAATTTTGATTTCTTTATTCTCTACATGATAGTATATGTGCAAGGTAGTCTTTTCCTAATTCTTTCTCTTCTGTAGAAACATGTGGACATATCCATGAATTTATATTGCTATTATTGCCTGCTGTTCCCTGTCCATAGCAATAAATATAGGTTTTCTGTTCTCTAAAGAAAATGTTTTGAAGAAAATGCACCTTTTTTATTTTCAAATATTTTTTAATTTTATAACCTTTGAAGAAACCTGTATTGTTTCATTCCTAGGTCAGAGCTATGGAAGGCAACCTAATGGGTAATAAAGTAAAAACAGAGTGTAATGATGACTCCAAATGGCTTCATGAAGAGCTGGTGCAGCTTTTAAAAAATATTTTAATGAGATTAGAAACTCTGACATTGTCTCATACTTAGTCAACTTTTCATGCTAGACTTTTAATATAATTGCTTATGTAATCATAGCTCTTTCAGTCCAGTTCAATTTCTCTATGTTGTACTCTTGATATATCAATTTTTGTTAATAGTTTTTATAAGCCCACATCAGAAAGGAATAAAAAAGGAAAACAAACTAAAGCAAAAGCTCCTTTTAACTATAAAAATATCACTGCAAATGTATGCAGGCACTCTTCAGATATACCATTTTGTATGGTTAAGCTTCGCAAACTCATCTCTGCAGCAGGCTGCACATTTAGCTGGAAGACAACTGAGTTATAAAATTGGTTTTGGACTATTGAGAAAAGAAATGGAGCTGAAGGGTAGAGATTCAGTCATGAGCCCCATAAAATAGGAGCTATTTCTTTTTCTGTTGAATTCCTCTCCAATACTGGTTTGTTTTTCTTTCCATGGAGAATGGTCATTATTAAGTTACCTCAACCTGTTCCTCCATGCACAGTGGTCCCCCGTTAAAAGTGTGTATGTATATATGTAATGATCAAATAAGTCTAAAAATACTGCAAACACCTCCTTTCTTTTAAAAAATCCAATTATTGCTTTACAGAGAAAGAATCATAGCATTATGTAATTTGTGAGCTTGAAGGATGAGCATCTAACCTCCAAAAAATTCACTATAAAGATGAAAACTGCTGTATATGGGGGCTGATGTCTCCTTAAGAAAGTTAGCTAGTGATGAACAAATAGAGTGCTATCATATGCACCCTAGAACAGTATTTTATCTATCTGTGCACTGCATCATTTGACAGTAGAATCAGCATGCCTAAACAGTGCTTTTTTTCTTTTTTCTTTTTTTTTTTTTTTGTGGGGAGAGTACTGGGGATTGAACTCAGGGGCACTCAACCACTGAGCCACATCCCCAGCCCTATTGTATATTTTATTTAGAGACAGGGTCTCACTGAGTTGCTTGGTGCCTCGCCATTACTGAGGCTGGCTTTGAACTCATGATCCTCCTGTCTCAGCCTCCCGAGCCGCTAGGATTACCAGCAAGTGCCACCATGTCCAGCTCAAATCTGTTTTTTTTCAATTTTACATTTACAGTTCCCAAACCTATGCTTTATAATTTATGTTTTTATTGTCTTCCCAAAGAGTTGGATTTTGTCTAGATAGTAAATAACTCATTCATTAACATTTTTATTCTGTTGCCAAAGTAAGTGCATTTCTTATATTTTATGTTTCTAAATTTCTCAAAACAATCTTTGACTTCATTTTGTCATCATAGCTGTCCTATAGGGTATCAATTCATACCTGTCTTTTTCTTTTCTCCCAATGAGGAAAAAAAAAAGAAGCAGCAGCGGCAAACTATAGTATCACCAAATGTGCAAATCAAACAATTCAGATGCTAACCATATCATTAAGTGCCAGTAGGCTTACAGAGGGAAAGAAAGCAAACTTATTTTCAGAGTATGGACTGATGTGTGCTAAACTATGGAGAGAAGTCTTATATATGTTATTTTATTTAATTCTCTGTGCAAAAGCATTATGTCACTTTCTAAATGATAGACTGTCTCAGAGTAAGAAATTCAACCGTGTAGAGACAAACCTTGGATTCAAATTGATGTCTGTCATTCCAAAATGAGTACTCCGTCTCTGCACCAATGTTTCTCCAAATGTGATCTGGGGACCCCTGCAGGCGCAGAGAGCCTTTTCAAAAAGACTGTGAGATAAAAGCTATTTTCATAATAATACCTTTTAAAAAACCTCTTTCCTTAACAATTATAGTAGAGTTAGGCAGAGGTTGCATGTAACAAATCGACTGAAAAAGCAGGGTTCCCTATCTTAAGTCAGATGTTTCAAAAGACTCATCAGTGTGCAAACATTGTCACTCTTCTTACTATATTTTTTTTAGAAAATAATCATTAATAACTTTAAGTATGTTAACCTGGCATAGGTTTATTGTATGTTAAAATTAGAGTACTTCACATTTCTTTTAATTTTTAATGGGCTATATATCTTTCAATGTAGCTCACATACAAAAGCTCTTTTGGATAGTTAATTTTAAGAATAAAAAGGAGGGCTGGGGCTGTAGCTCAGTGGTAGAGCGTTTGCCTAGTATGCGTGAGGCACTGGGTTCGATCCTCAGCACCACATATAAATAATAAATGAATAAAACAAAGGTCCATCAACAACTAAAAAAAATTTAAAAAAAAAGAATAAAAAGGAGTTATGATATGAAGAATATTTTGAGAATCACTATGTTAGATCAAGCTTCTTCACTAAGTAAAATGAGGAACTACAATATACAGCACAATTGCCCAAGACTTAGCTTTTAGAAGAAAAGAAAATCTATAGGTTCAACAGTCCAGTGCTAGAAATGACCTTTTCATAGAATCTTGCTGCCATGCTGGTATTTTATTTAACTTATCCTAGAAACGAATTGGTAATTATTGTTCTTTGCTTGGAGGTCATGAGTTACAAATTGTCACTGTAACCAGATATTTAAATCTAACACTTTTAACATAATCCCAGCAAAGGTTTAAAAGGGCAAGAAGTAAATGGTCAATGATAAAAAACTAAAATTCCAAAGTGAGGGGCTAGAATCACTGAAAGGATTTCAAATGTAATTTCTAAAAATAGATCTGACAATACTTCTCCTACCTGAGTAATGCAGAAGGGTAAGAAGCGAGAGAAGCCAAGTGGTGGAAATTCAATAATTTCTTTGAATATGGCTGTTAGTGCTATGAATCTTAATGCAGGAGAGACAGAGAAAGCTCCCTTTTCCCTTGATGCCTAGAGAAATATCTGAAGGTCCTTTTCTGTGGCCCATGGAGTCTCTAGGGCCCTACAGGCAATGCCTGACCCACGATGGGAAAAGCCAACGATGGAATGCTGTGATTGGCTCAAGGACTGGAGGCTTTCTTGAGAGCAATGTGTAGCACAGAGGTTGCCAGAGCCAACCTGTGAGTGTGTCCTCTGGGACCAGATATTGAAAAACTAGCCAGAAGTTCTTTTTAATTTTTATTATTATATATTTTATAATTAATAATATCTTATAACTATGTTATTTCATGCCTACAGAAAAGTTAATAGAATAGCACAAAAATCCCATATACTCTTTAGCAACATCCATCAATGATTTTATAATGTCCCATTTGTTTTATTAATTCCTATCTCCATCAATCTGTGCCCTACACACACACACACATTTTTTTCCCTGAACTATTTGCCTGTAGTTTGGAGACATCTTGCTTCCTAAATCTTCAGTGTATATTTTCTAATAATAAGAACGTGGATGTGTGCTGAAGATGGAACCCATGGCCTTATGCATGCTAGGTAAGTGCTGTCCCACTGAATATATTTTCTTATGTAATGATAGTCAATGTGAGAAAATTTCACATTGATGTAATAGAATTATCCAACCTATAGCACAAAATGTTTCAAATTCTTCCCAAAAGAACTGCCTGGAAACCATCATGACTCCACTTCTCTCCAGATGGGGAGAACTGCTGTTTTCTCAAAGGGCAAATTTGAAGGGCAAACAGATAACAATGCATAGGATTCTAACCCATTTCTAGTGTGTAGGGAGGATTCTAGGATATTGGGCTGAGAATGGGAAGGACACATTCACTGGAGACAGTACAAGGACACATTTGCTGAAAAATGCAGTGGAGAAAGGAACTGGCAAGGAAGCAGCAAGGTATATTCAAGATTGGTTGGAGAGCATCTAGACTGAACTCCTCCTGGGTTCAATATCTAAAGCCAGAATTGGTTGTAGAACTAGGCTGATCTGCTCAGTGCAATGAGAATATCTATGCCCAGCAGCCAAGATCAGTTGCCATATTATAATCCACAGCCAAAATTTTCTTGACAGTATATTAATGTTATGTGTAATATGTCTTTATCATTCTAGAGCTGTGGAGGCATTTATTTACTTGAGAATTAAATATTAATTGAATGTTGACATCGTAACGTCCTGGACTGCAAATTGATTCCTGAACATCTATTTAACATTCATTCACTCAAAAAATACTTACTAATAATGTACGAGACTTTCACAGCACTAAGAAAAACATTTTTGATTAAAATGGATAAGATCCTGGCTCTCTCTGGAAGTTACTCTCAAAGGTATACCCTGCTGTCCTTGCTGAGCTTGGCAACATCAGCTCTGTGTGATGTTTTTTATTTTGGGTTTTTTTTTCTGTTTTTTTTTTTTTGGTGAGGGTGTCAGAGTGGGTACCAGAGATTGACCTCAGGGGCCCTCAACCACTGAGCCACATCCCCAGCCCTATTTTGTATTTTATTTAGAGACAGGATCTCACTGAGTTGCTTAGAGCTTCACTTTTGCTGAGGCTAGCTTTGAACAAGATCCTCCTGTCTCAGCCTCCCAAGCCTCTGGGATTATAGGCCTGCGCCACCATGGCCAGCTCTGTGTGATGTTTTGATATGTTTGAGGTGCTATGTTTTTTTGCTGTAGTGATTAAGAAAGAATTTGAATCAGAGAATGAAGCTACTGTAAAATTTAGTCCAGCCTCATTCTCCTAAAATGATCTACTATCGTCCTGAAATTTTGTCTGTCAATTATATATTTTGTTTTTGGTTTTTTTGTTTTTGATATTTGGGTTAATAGGCACCTTATTCTGCATTTATTGTGACAATCTGATAGTTAATTGGAAAGCATAACACCTTTGTTTAAAATATGCTTAGTAAGTGATTCTTTAGATGGATAGAATTCACCCATTCAGGAGCCACAAGTATACCTAAGTTAATTACTGTGATTCCAAAGCATTAAGTATTGACAGAAATCACTAGTTTTTTGTTTGTTTATTTAGATATTGGATATCTCATTTAAGAATTTATGATTTGTCTAGAAGTATTTTACCATGATATGCATACTAAAAATTCAGGCCTGAATTTAGAGTAATTTCCTCCTATATGCAAAAAGAAAATAAACCTGTCTCAGCCATCATTACTTTTATTTCAGTGGAAACCATGAACCTCATCAACATGATTCCTTTTCCTCTCATTTGACTTTAAAGCTCTTAGATTCAAAGTTAAAACTATAATAATATTTGCTTGTTAAGTTATTTGGAGGCTTTGGGGGTCCTGAAAATGATGATTAAATTATATTGAACCTTCATGTTTCTATAGTCATTTATTAAATCATGAGGAATTAATTTTAATTACTTGATTTGGGGTTAACATTCTAGACTCAAACATCTGAAGAGAAGAACCTGAAGTATAGCCTGTATCAGATTTCTGGCTATAACACATTGAGAATAAATTTACGATTAATTTCAGAGGCACACATGTACATAGAACACATATACACATATGCAGCCTATATATGTATGTTTTATGTATACATACATGTATATCTATTATATGCATATAGGCTTTGTATTTTATTCTGCAATTCATGTATGCACACGTGTATGATTAGCTATTAAGTAGTAGGAAGTAATTCTAAAACTTTTTTTCTTTTAATACCTCACATTGTGCTTGTATAAGTGATCTTTAGAGAAGGTTAATAATATTAGCACACACATACATTTGGGGGAAATTTATTTTGTTTTTCCTAAAGAGAAGTTGCTTATGTCAATATGCGAGTGTATGATTTCTTCAAAATGGACTTTCCATCAGTGCTAGATATAACATTGAAAATCACTATTTAAAAAGGACCCTAGAAATGCCTTTGGCATAATGCTATATAAAGAATAAAAATTTAAAGCTTGGTTTGTCGATTTTATGCATCCTTTACTTGATTTCTCATAATTTTTAAAGGAAATGTTATTCAAGCATTTATAATCACTTCTTTTTGTAATTTCAACAGATTAGCTATTGCAGTTTATGCTTCTGTTTGAATAGTCTCAAGAAAGAAGAAAATTAGTAACCTATTGAGAATAGGAACTATGTCTGTTCATAAAATATGTTCCACATATGCAGAGATATTAATGCTTCCTGATCACAAAAACTTTTGTGTCCTAGTTAGAGAAACAGAATTTAAGACCCATGGAAGTGGCTGCATACTGTGGATGTGCAATGCTTTTGTATAAAGATCATTGGAAAAAGTAGTCTATCCTTATCTATTTAACATGTTCTTTTCTGATAAAAATTGCCATTCTGCTGTTAGGATAAGCAAAAAGGCATATTAAGTAAAATACTTTGTTTTTATTTTTTAGAAATCACTTGGTTTCTTTTTTATTGTTAGAATATATTTAAAATTATTTTAAAATCTATGCTGTACTGTATATGATTTGTGACTTTTTATTGATGTTTTAGTTTGGTAATTAATAACATTTTATGCATGTTTGTGGTATAAGTGTTAAACATTCGCCCTCTGTCCATTTTTAAGAATACAATATAACATCAATAACTATAGTCACCTTGCTGTACAATATTTCTCATATCTAACTGTTCTTTTTATACCCTCTTACAGACCCATTGAATTTATTCCCTCAATAATCTAGATATTTGGAATATGCTTTCTATATTCTTTAAATGTTTAATTGATAAATAAAGATTGTATATATTCAAGATATAAAACATAATGATTTGATGTGTATCATGTAATGAGTGCCATGATCAAATTAATTAACCCACCCATTACTACCCATGCTGTTTCATAGATACCCAGAACTTGTTCATCTTATAACTGAATATCTGTACCCTTTAATCAACATTTCCCATTTCGCTTACTCAGGTAACCATTATTCAATTCTCTGCTTCTATTAGTATAGTTTTTTTTGGTTTTATATATGAGATCACATGATATTTGTCTTTCTATGTCTGCCTTATTTTACTTAGAATAATGTTTACCAGCTGCAAATGAAAGAATTTCCGTATTTTCAGGGCTGATTAATACTCCCATTGTGTGTGTATACATACATATATGTGCATATATATAATATGTATAATATATATAAGCAATTATATACATGACATTTTCTTTGTTCATTCATTCATTCATGGACACTTAGATTATTTCCATATCTTGGCTCTTAAGAATAATATTGTAATGAACATAGGAGTATACATATCTCTTTGAAATACAGATTTCATTTACTTTGAATATATCAAAACCACAATGAGATATCACTTCCTACCTATTATCAGCAAGACTTGAAATAACAGGTGTTGGTGAAGGTGTAAAGGGAACGCTTGTGCATTCTTGGTAGAAATGCAAATGGTGAGTGAAGGGATTCTTCAAAAAATTGAAAATAGATCTACCATATGATTCTGCAGTTCCACTCCTGGGTATACTCTGCTATAGTAATGAAAATTATGTTCTTGTGCTTTTTCTGTTTTCTTGAACACAACCAATTTCCTCTACCTCAGGCTATTTTTCTCCACATTTCTGACCACCTGGAAGTTTCTAACCTGAATTTTCACCTGGATGTCTTTATTTTGTTCTCCGTTCAAATGTCTTTCTAGATAGGACTTTCCTGAACATCATACCTTAAATTGTTTCCCTGCCTGCCTCTTGCTTAATTCCTTTAAGACTTGCTTGCTTATATCTTTCTTTATAGCCATTATTACTACTTTGAGGGTATACTGATTCAGTTCTCATTGATTCTATGAGAGTAAGGACCTAGTTGTTGTATTTACCTCTATAAACACTTTCTATCATATGAGAGGTGTTCAAAAATTAAAAGATACACATATGTATACATATACATATATATACACACATAAACATTATTTAATTATAATAGGTAATATGTATTATGTATTATATAATAAATATGTATTATATGAAATATATTGAGTAATATACCACATATTTATTTAAGTATATATAAATATATTTAAAATCATATACAAATATATAATATTTCAATATATATTTTTTAAAGGTTGACTTTTTATCATAACTTTATTTTTATTTATTAATTGTATGTGGTGCTGAGGATTGAACCCAGTGTCTTCACCCATGCTAGGCTAGCGCTCTACCACTGAGACACAACCCCAGCCCCCTATTTCAATATATTTTTAAAACCTTCTGTGGAATTAATGAAGAAAACAAGAACTTTAAGGCAAGTGACAACAATATACACTGTAACTAATTTGTGATTAAATAATATCATATCCAAGGTGTCTGAAAACATAAAATATATTTTTCTCAGAAGAAGAGAAACTGGAACATAATAGTCTTGATAGTTTAACTTGAAACAATAAAATAAACTATTAAAAACACAAAGGGGAAATTTATTGAAGAAAGGTCTAATTGCAACCATTGACTTTAAGGTATAGCATAACATCAATCATCTAGAATTTGGTTTAACACATGGACAGCAGGATCACATGGAGTTCATATCAACAATTAACTCTAGCATTAATGATCAGACAGCCCATCTGTGAATGGCTGTGTTTCCTTACATATTCCCGGGTTGTAGATACTTGAACTTAATTTATTTCTTTCTTCATATAGGCATATCATGGATTGATAAAGATCTCCACATCTGATCAGAGTAAAAAAGAAAAACAAGCATATTGAAAATGACTAAATCCATAAGAGGATATTATCACTTGTTTATACAAGTAATTTTGTAGGAATACATGGTTACATGGTTTTGTAGAAATACATGCCAAAGATGTCTCCATGATGAATGTGTTAGAAAACTTTAGAAAATTCAATTTATTGAAAACCACTTAAATTTCCTTCATCTAGAGTTATTATTTGTATTCTAATATTCTCAAAACTTCTTTACTCCAATGGAAAAAACATACTTTTAAATATGATCTTTCCATATTATTATTCCTCTGAAATTTTGAGTGTAGATGCTACATATTCTTGGTTAGCCTAATGTAATAGAGTTTCAAAATCCAAAAACAGTAATAAAATTATATTAATACAATTCATTTCTATTCATAATGTTTTTATATACTAAAAATTAGAGCACCCATGTTCATTACAGAAACTTTAGATATCTTCAGAGTAAAATGCATGCTTGCACTGAGAGCCTTTGCAACAGGGAACCTGGTACTATACTTGGCACATAGTATACGCTCAGTCTGTCTTTCTGGAATAAAACCATTTGAGGCTATATCAATGACCACTCTGCCTCCGAATAAAAGGAATTATTCTCAGCATTCAACATTTAGGTGTAAAAGGTAAATGGTTAAGTAACATGATCTTATGTTTTGTCTAAACATTGTGCCTATTTTTCTAAACAAGGTATTAGGAAATAAGAAAGCATAAAACATTCAATAACCAATGAAATAAATAATCATGATTATTGTGTCATTAGGAAAATATTTTAGGCTTTTCCTTAAGTAAAACTACATTTTACTGACAACCTTATCTCAAGAGCAGTAGGGTAGTCAAAATGGGAATAAAAAATTTTATGTAGGGATTCCTGACGTTCAAGATGGAATAATAACAGTAATAGATTTTCTAAGAGGATTATTTCAAAGGAGTTCTTTATGTGAACAGTAGTCACACAAATATTTTATTCTTCTGTATTCAGTGGTTTGAACATTATTCTCTTATGCAGGAAAGCAGTACAAGATGTATTTGCTCCTAAAGTCCTCTATGGTAGGAGGATACTTTCTCATTCCTAGGTAATTTCTACAATGCAGATATCAATTATGCTTTCAAACTTTTCAATATTTTGCCCTTGTGTGTTATGGGTAGTGCAGATTGTTTGTGCTTTATAGCCCTGGTTAATGCATTTGCAGATTGCATTGTAAGAATCTGAGAAAATTACTCCATACATCAGCATCAACGGTGCAAATTGTTTTCTTCTTTAATCTACACACTGTGCTAGTAACAAACCAGTAAGAAAAAATTCAATGATTGAAGTTGTTTTGGAAAGTTGTAATTCCGGAACAAATATATGTTTGAATACTCACCAAAACTGAGCAACAGAAAAGTAAGTAAAATTGAATATTAAACCAAACATATATTCTGCCCTCTTTCAACCACAGAGATTCACACATTTGCAATTTTTGACTTGGTAATTCACTTAGCATCACTTGTGCAATTAGTGAAGTGGAACTATTTTCCATGCATGGCAAGCTATTCTCTAACTAATGAGCCTTGAATGAAATTTTATTTGTATGAATGTGTTAAGTATGAAAATAGGTTATCAGGTAATTATAATTAGTTATAGCTATAATAAAGGTTCCTTTAAGAAAGCCTGCAGTAACATTTTGCAAGTAAAGATAATTTTATAGCCAACTGTGTTATCAAGATAATGATATTCTTTGTTTCTCAATTGTGAAAAGAATAGTAACCCTGAGTATTGTTCCTAGCCACACACATAGTATAAATTCTAATATATTTAAGAGTGTGTGTGTGTGTGTGTGTGTGTGTGTGTGTGTGTGTATTTTTTTTGGTACCAGGGATTGAACTCAGGGGCACTCGACCACTGAGCAACATCCCCAGCCCTATTCTGTGTTTTATGTAGAGACAGGGTCTCACTGAGTTGCTTAGTGTCTCAGTTTTGCTGAGGCTGGCTTTGAACTCGCAATTCTCCTGTCTCAGCCTCCCTAAATGCTGGGATTACAGGTTTGCACCACCACACCCGGCTATATTTAAGTATTTAGTTTTTATTTCAGACATGCTTCACTGTCCACGCTTGCTTTCCTTTTTCTATCTCAGGTACAGATTGTCAGTACCACATGGAGTAAACTTTAGGAAATTTTTTGATGTTAAGCAAGACCTTGTTTATCTCTTCAGTGTATCAAGAGTGTCAGTGTTGGGGCTATGGGTGTAGCTCAGTTGGTAGAGTGCTTTCCTAGCATGTACAAGGCCCTGAGTTCAATCCCCAACACCACAAAAAAAAAAAAAAAAAAAAGAGTTTCAGTGTTTGTTCATACTTGTTTCTTTCATAGAAGTATACTTTTCAGTAAATAAGTACACTTTTATGAAAGGAACAAATAAGCTATACATTTCATAATTCACTTTTTAAGTTCTGTTTTATAGTATTTTATTTAACTCAAATCTTGTACTACAAGATACAAGTTTAAATAAAATTTTACCTGTTCAGATAAATTCTACTAAATTCTTTTGCTATAGAAATCTTCTCTTGAAAAACCTGGTTGAGCTTTGAGACCTCATTCTTTTTTTACACTGTGGGCCAGCCTCCTTTTCCAATGTATGTCTCTTACTTCTCTCCCCTTCCCATACTGACCTCTATCTCCTCTCACACCAGTGGATTTTCTAGAATCCACATAGGCCTGGTGCTTTTTCTTTCTCCATAATTTTGGTCTGACACCTCTGACTGAAACACTTACCTGTCAAAATTCAGGGGAAAAAATGCTCTGTTTCTGCTCTTCGGTTGAGTTTTAGTTGGTAGGAATAGAGAACTTACCACAATCTGTCTTGAGCAGGGTTATCAATGGATTTAACTTCCCCTCCTATATTTCATCTTCTGGATTAAAATTTCTTGAGAGCAGAAAAAATTCCTTGAGACTTCTCATTTTTGTATTTCGAACAGTGCTTAAGAAAGTACCTTGTCCAAAGTGTTCCATCAGCAAAATATTGTAAGTGAATATATATTATGAATAGATTGAATCAATTATTTTGGTGGGCCTATCACAGAATAAAGTAAATAGGATAGTTATTTTTGAGATTTTTGTTATCCTTTCCTTAGTATTGAAAAAAATTTATTATGTGCATGTAGAAATATGTCACCATGAATCCCACTATTATGTATAGTCATTATGAACCAATAGAATACTTTTTAAAGTATTTTTGTGTTTAAATTAAGTGATAAGGTAGAGTAATATTGTCAGCTCTAATTTTCCTAGAAGTACGCCTACGTTTTCTCTAAATAATGACTAAATTTATATAAAACAGGTACAGTATTCCTTAGTTGTATATCATGTCACAGTAGAGTTTAATATGCTTAAATTCTTATCTCCAGTAACCACCATCTAAATTTTGGAATTATTTCTCATTTATATAAATTCCAGAAAGAATAAAGCATATATGCATTAAGCACAGAATAAGCATTCACTTTAATTTTAAAGATTAGTTTATATAAATAAAATCTATTAAAAATCAGCTTCATTAATAAAATCTAAATAAAGTGAAAAATGAACAAAATAGTATTGCTTATAATTATATTAATTACTAATACCAGTTATTACCTGTGTTAAAAGTCTGTTTAAAACATCAATGATAGGAACATTTTCCCAATTTAGTAAAAGTAGCATATAAAGTTTATACCTCCCACAAATCCTTCTGATTTTCAATTTTAAATTAAAATATAAAATTTTTAATTTGGCTTGATTTGAAATTTTTATTTTTTTTACATTGAAATTTTCTATTGTAAATTTGAGGCTGCAGTAGATTGTGCCTACTATGTTCATCAGGTCTTCCATGTTAACAAGTTTTGGGCATTTGTTTCTTTTTAATAAATAAGCATGAACACTGCAACACAGGAACTTCTTAGGATCATGAGTAACCTGTGATAGTTTGCAAGAAAAAACAATTTTACTTTTGTGGTCTGTACCTTAAACCATCAAATATTTCAACTTTGACTCCCCATTGAGGTGATTTTCCTTGTTATTATTGTATTATGTAACTTTGATTTTAAACATGTTACAGAATTAATCCTGGATCTTTTGCGTAAAACTTAAGTGAATAGTTAATGAGCAAGAGTCTAAGATTTGAAGGATAGCAGTTAGACTAGGAAAGAGAAAAAGTGGAAGAGTATATAGGAAAAGATATAATATTGTGCTTTTGAGATTCCTACTCATGGAAAACATCAAATATATACATATATATGGAAAACTATCTCTCTCACCTCTTTTCTTTTCAATTGATGGTCATAAAGCATATTTAATTTTGTAAGCTCTATGTAAGCCTTTATGAAAATATATAGATTATAAATATAAATAAATAAATGTCATGGAAGGTAACTAAAAATGATTTCCATGTCCTGCATAATAGCTAAATGTCCTGTAGAAATCAAATAAAAAACATGTGTACATAAAAATAAGAAGCATCACTAGTGCTCAATCTAATTGTATCTCCATGATTCAATAGTACCACTCAAGTAGGAAAGTAAGTTCTTAATTAGAAGATGTTATGTAGAGAAAGGGGACTGACTGACTCCTCCAACAACTTAATTCAACAATTTATTTAGAGCTTCATATATATTCAGCAATGTGATAGGTATTGAAGATTAATTAGCTAGGTTCTTTTGAGGAGCTTCCTTTGCCATGAATTAAACCACAACAACAAATAAATATCAATATAATGCACTAAGTGATATGATAGAGATTTGAGTTTTATGCACAGAGACTTTGTCTTCTAATTCTTTTGATATCACACAACTCCTAGAATAGTACCCTAGAAAACTTACTGGTATTTGCCTGTTTATAGAGATGGAACTGTGGCTTCACATAAGACTGTCTCCAGTGTTAGCAATGAGACTGTGATTTGTATTAAACTTGAAAGAAAGTTGGAGTATCCCATCAACCTCTGCCAACCAAGTGTACTATTCTTAACATAGTTAGCATTTAAATGATTTCATTTTGTTGGCATTTTAGTTCATGTTAAAATTGTTAGTGAAATTAAAAATCCACATGTGGTCGATGGTATTACATAAACTTCATTTAAATTTGTTAAAGTGAATCATTGTATGATTATTTTTTGATTATCCCTTATTTCAAGGATATGGAATTGGTTGTAATAAAATCACTTTCTAATGTAAAAAATGACACAACCTTAAAGTATGTCTAAAAATAAAATTACCTACGGTATTCTATGGCAAATACCACACTGAAAAACACAGCAAAGATTCTTTGCTATAGTATGTTATTCTAAAAGAAATTTTAATTTTAAATTGAAAGTTGGCCTACCATTGAATTTTATATCAAAGGAATGAAAACTCAAACCCTTATAATCCTGCCCAGAGACTTATCTCTCTGAAAATTTGCCTACTCTGAGGAATTAGTGTAATATTTCTCCGAACATATTCTTTTGTCAGTGAAAACTTAGTTGCCATTCACATTAGATATCAAAAGGATCAAAAAGTGGAAGCTAAGAAAACAGCTCATCCATGTTATTGCCTCACCTGATCTTCTGTTATTCTATTCATTATACCATTTCATGGGTGAAATGAGAATCTCTTCTACACTAAGTAAAATAGTGTCTATTTTTAAAGTGAAATTACATTGAACTCTCCCACAAATCTTAAATGCTAGAGCACCCAACTGCTTTGTCGAGTGAAAAATTTAGTATGACTTAACTATACTTTCTTTGTAAAATTTATTGGATGTTCTCTGTTTTTCTCAAACAAATTTAGGGCTTTTTAAAGAGTATCTTTGAATTCTTTTCTGAATAAGTCATTGACTTAGAACTTCATATGGTTGTATTTATGGCCTTTTCAAGAAAAAGAAAAATTTTATCAGAAATAAGTGGTTTGTTCTTATTTATGGCAAGCATCATTCTTAGCATCTCATCCTACCTTGAGTCCTTTCTATCAATTCATCTTCATCCATTATTGGGTAGTCTAGAGTCCAGTGTTCTGAAACTATCAACTTCATGTTTACTCGGTTTCAGAATAGAAATCCCATTCCATTCTTTGATGTTCTTATCACTTCCAACTCCTCACATCAAGCTCTAGGAATTACTTTTTAAAGCTTTTTGATCCAAAGTAAATGTTTAAAAGTTTTATTTCTAGGGCTTTGGGAATTAAAGAAATGTATTTATTTTGTAGGTAAGTTCAAACTTTCCCTCCAAAGGTTTAATAAATTGGCAACAAATTAACAGCAAAAAAACATAGAAATTTATTTGATCATAGCTTTATATGACACTTCAGATGGAAGACACAAAGACTTGGGAGTGTAAAGTCACCATTTTTATCCTTAGGTTGGATGAGGCAGCATGGATAGCTATGTAAAAATATGATTGGTAAAAGCATCTGGTCTGATGGTAATTAATCCATGGAGGAACCCAACAGAGCCTGTCTGTTCAGATTTGTGTGGTCTCTCTGCATTGAAGTCCTTTCAGTTGTAAGGCAAGACCCTTTCTGGAATGGGTGTCTCATGACCTACAATCAAACAAAGTAGATCAGACAATGTCTTTGTGTCCAAACTTCATACAGAAAAGCGGGGGAAATTTAGGGAAATATTTTTAGATTTTATGGCTGGCTTTGGGAAAAATGTGATCTGGTTTTGATGATGACTGACCTCAGAGTAGAGGAATTCTAGTTTCTATGATTTGTCTTGGGGGAGAATAAAGATGAGAAACAGGAAGGCATGAGACTGTTAGAGAACAACTTTGCTTCTGAGGACTTCATTTTAGGATATCATTTCTGATTTCCAACAATTTAAAAGATTGAAAGTGTGGCTCCCTGGGTTCACATGGATGTTTATGATTCCAAGTTATCACATAATGTCTTTTACTCCATACTTTGCAACATCTCAAATTTTCACTTGTATTTTGCAGGCTTTGATTAAGAGAAAATGTGTCTCTAGACCTCCATGAACTACATAAAAATAGACATCCTGGAGTTCAAAGTACTATAACAAATGTTTTATGTATTTTATAATAAACATATACTAAGGGAAATCCTACAATATGAAATCATGTATAGAGGATCCTGTTTTATTGATTTTTGAATTGTTATTTAATATAGAAATTGTGATATTCAGGCAAAGCCCTTGAAGGTCCAATCAATTTAAAGAAGTTTAAACTGATCAATTTAAAGAAGTTTATATATTGCATATTCTTTGGAAAGTTTTTTTTTAAGATTTTTGTCGCTCAAAGATTAGATATTTTGAACTACTTTTAGAAATCTCAGTAAATGATCTAATAAATGAGATACCTGGAGAAATAAGTTAATCTAGCCACTTGCCTGCAGATAGGTGTTGTTTTATCCCCATTCTACAGAAGAATCAATTACAATGAAGAAAATGTATATGAAATGCTTCAATGTAATACAATAAGTAGTAGAGGAAGATCTAGAAAGTAGTTTTCCTACCTTCTCAAAGTCCATTCCAGCTCAACTGAGACTAAATTGTAAGGGGGAAAATAGGATTCAGGTACAGAGAGAATTGAATTTAGAACCTGGCTCCACCACATACCAACTCCAAGGAAGTTGTGAATTGTGTTTGATAATAAGTTAATAGAGATATTTAACAACTACGTCACCATTTCTTTGTGAGTATGAATGTGATAAACATGTGCATTCTGCTGAATGTGGCTTATTAAATGCAGTTATAATTTTTAAAAACTATGCTTCTTCTGCAAAAAAATATGCATTTTATATATATATAAAATTTTATATATTTTATATATAAAATTTTATATATATATATATATATATATATATATATATATATATATATATATGACCTCCGGCAATGCACCATTGAAGAGGGCAGGTTTTATCTGAATGTAAAGGTCCTGATACCTATGAAATAATCTGTATTGTCTTTTATAGTCATATACCCTTTTGAGTAACCTGAAAGCCATTGTCTTAAAGAAAAACAGATATAATGAAAATGATGTCTTAAGGACAAGTTCAACATAAAATACTGCTTATTTCTTACAGTTGTTCCCCAATGTACATACAACAGAGGGGACCAAAGACCATTTCTTCAAGACTACAGGTCTATTCTGCTGGCTTTATACTTCCAACTTGGCATCTTCCTACAACTGCCATCAGAGTGCACGATATTGAGCTAAACTCAGAATATAGCAAATCACAAAAGATGAGCCTAGCAGCACAGAACTATAAAGACCTCATGCCATGTCCAAAAACCTTCCTTACTCGTTCCTTATCACATTGCTGAGTTTAAATTTGGAACAAACCCACTTTAAATAAATGGTTTTCTCTCCTTCAGCCTCAATGTGGACAGAGAATTGCTGCCCCACCTCCACACCTATCCTCCAATACGTTGGGAGAGCTGAGTCAACTTATTTTCATTTTTTGTCATGTCATCAATATCTTCTGCCTGTCCTGTCAGCAAATGTGAATAGTTGAAATAACTACCTTGGGGCATTTTATGAAGATATTTGTTTGATTGCTTCTTTTATAATGCCAGCAATAATGTATATATTTCATCTCAATATTCTCCACAGTCTCTTATTGTTAGACAACTAGAATCCATAGAAAATCAAAACTCTCTAAAAATGGACCAATTCTTTTGAGTTCCCTGTCCCCTGTGTCTTGCTCTTCTTTTGTAGTCCCTCTGTTCACCCATCATTCCCTGCCCACAGAGACGCTGATTCTGCCATCACTGTCTTTCCAGCTTCCTTATGGGAGTATCGCTACAGTGATCTTGGTGTGAACCTAGAATCATGACATACTCTTTTTATAAAGCTGAAAAAATATTCCCTGCTCATGTCTGCTGAGGCAGGAGGATCGGAAATTCAAAGCTAGCCTTAGCAAAAGCAAAGTGCTAAACAACTCAGTGAGACCCTGTTTCTAAGTAAAATTCAAAATAGGGCTGGGGAGGTTGCTCAGTGGTAGACTGCCACTGAGTTCAATCCCCAATTCCCACCCCTACTCCCCCCAAAAAAGACAGGGATATCACAGAAGACCCGGGATCACCAGTCAGACTTGGTGGCTGAGAAGCCATTTTAGGCAGCTGTCCATCAACATTCCTGTCCATTTTCTGAGATCAAAGGATGTCCTGCCCCTCTCCTTCTATTGCTCAGTGCTTATTGAGCATCCACTCTTTTTAAGTATCACCTTATTATTGGGAAACACAAATGTGTGGCACAGGGCCACCGCTAGTTGGAAAGATAAAACCATCAGAGATGAAACAGGGAGACAGAGCAATCACTAGGAAGTAGTTGCTGAATTGTGGAACCCAGAATGTCAGTCCTGACAAGTGTTAGGGAAGAAAGCATATGAGGAAGCCAGTGTTGACAAGGACACAGTGATCATGCTAGATGATGTTGAATCTGACATTTCTTTGTGGAATTATGTATAAATCCTGAGTTTTTTCGGCTTTCTCTCCTCTAACATGGACTTTCCCAATTCCGTGACCTTGTAGTAAAAGAACATTGATAAAAACTCCTGCCATTTTATGGCGTCTTTTGAATGCTCTCCATTTCTGTTCACTTGGGGACTATAAATGTGGAGCTGGGAATGTATCCAGTCACTCTGATTATCATAAAAAGAACAGATAAAAATGGTCTACATCTGCATATCTGTATCACTCATACATACAAAAGCCACAAATCACCTTTTACATCCTCTTTTCTATATTAAAGTATCTTTCAATAGAACTTACTTTCCATTACTTGAAACAGAGCATTGCTCCTTTGTTCATCTTTCCTTTTTTCCCCATTTCTTTTATATAGAACTCATACCAGGATATTCACTTCTACAGAAATGTTCACAATTGCCCCTTTTAATAAACAGAACGGTATACAGAAATGTTCAGAGCTGGAGGCACCCAGGACAATCAGCTTTTTCCACTCTCATTTCACAGCAGATAAAATAGAGGTCAGGAAAGATGAAGTGATTTGCCTAGGGTCAAACACTGGATAGAGGCAAAGTCAGAAGTACGTTATAGGATTCTGAATTTCACTTTGTCAGCATACAATATTATTCATTCCATGAACATTTGCTTACATGACATGCATCATTCTAGGTGGTGGGGGCCAACAGGGGGCCCCATGGACACAATCCCATCCAGCTGTTCACATTTCTCCTGTTATTCTCTCCTAGATGCATGCACAGTGACTTTGCTATATTTTCTTTAAAAAATAGTTTCATTTCTTTATGCTTTAGTGCCCTTATCTTCATTCAGTCCCAATTAACTTCCCCAAGCTTCTCATTTAATTAATTCCCGTCCTCCTTTTCAAGGTACATACTGGCTCTCCTGACTTAACACCATGCTGCCTCATTATCATCCCCCCATTCTAAAATAATTATTTTGAGTATAATGAAAATGTTAAACATGGTTGAACCCAGTATGTGATTATTGTAACTCCAACTGCCAACAAATGTTTTAGTATTTGTTGACTCATATAATAAAGTGTCACAACAGAAAAATAAGTAGTTCATTCATCTTAACCCTCCCTCCTTTTTTTTTTTTTAAATCCTTGTTGGTAAGCATTTGCTTCTATCAGAACAGGACAGGCTTGCAAACATAAGCTTCCTAAATGACCGTCAATGGTTTAGACACAGAAAAAATAAAATAAAATTCCTTTATCCTGAACATACTCTGACCTTCTACCTTTATCTCAAAGAAAGGCTGTATTTTGTATCATTTCCTTCTACATATACCAGCAACACCATAGGTACCTGTAGTAGTTGCATTTATTTATAGAATACTTTATTACTTAAAAGAATATTTTCCTTCTACTGCATGATACTTTTCAATACTTATCCAGATAAACATCATTAATTTTATAATTATAGACAGAATAAAACAATCTTGTGCTTAATGAAGAAAATTAAAATGGCCACTATCCAGTGTAATGTAGTATAGATGTTGAAAATGATGTTTTGTTTTAACATAATATTTTCAAACATAGTTTTACAGACCCCTTTTTTTGAAACTTTTGTTTGTCTATAATTTCAAACTCTAACAAAACATGCCCTTTACCTGGATTCACCAACTATTTACATTTTTGTCATATTTTCTCTCATTGTCTCTTTTGTCTCTTTTTATGCATTCATAAATATTTACATATATATATGTACACTGTATATAAACAGGCTGTTGCTTTAACAGTGGCTAAAAAATCATTCATACTTTGTAATCCTAATCTTAATTCTACTTATAGAATTAAGCAAAACACTGCACGTTTTAGGTGTTATAAATAATATAAAAACTTGGGGGTTTTTTGAGGAGAAGGATATACATGCACACACACACATCTATACACATACATATTGCACATTTACAGACTTGATATAATACATATATCGATAATACATTTTTCTGCACCATTTCAAATAAATTGGAGACATAGTATGCCCTATCCTGAACACTTTAATATATAAAATGTATTAGTGTATTTCCCAAGGACAGGACATACTCTTAACCTACACAGAATACTTTTTAAACACAGGCAATTACCCCTGATATAATACCATTCTCTAATTTATAGCCCATATTCAATTTTCCCCCAATGTCCCAAAGATGTTCTTAAAAGTTAATTGTGTCCCAATCCTCCTAATCCTGAGTCAGCGATTGCCTTCAGTTGTTGTGCAATACTTTATTTTTGTGTTTGAAAGCTTACCCTCAGTCAGTAATGACCTGGATAATGTCCCTTTTTTAAAGTTATCTCTGCTTGCTGATTGTTGTTCCAAGAATAAGAACTTAAGCCAAAAGATATCTAATAAAATCCTCGAGGATTAGTGATAACTGTGCTGAGGATATTGCAAGTCTGCTTTGTAACTATGTCCGAACCACAAAGTTTGGTCATCATTTCAGTAGGATGTGTTCAAGAGAAGAAACTCTGAGTTTATCAATGTATTACTGTTTGACAATTTAAAACTTTGGTGCTGGGATCCTATTAGTATCCCAGTATATGTACACTAAAGAGACAGTAATTATAAGTGACCGTGGCACAAAGTTTTACAGAGCACTCTTTAAAACCAACTCTAAATAAATATTTACTTCAGTGCTGTGTTAAGGAAGCCTCAATTAAAATCATTATTTTCATCAAAATGTAATATTTCAGATATGTAAAAATAAAGCTTGGATGTAAATGCTAGTAATTTGTCTACAGAAAATAATTGTCTTTTTAATAAAACTTCTGTGATGTTTTGAACATTCAACATTAAAATAAAAACAAATGTTATAGTATTTATAATGTCTAAAACATGCAGTGTTTTTGCTTAATTCTATAAAAAACATTATTATTAGGGCCATCAAGTACAAGTGGTTTGCTTTCTAGTCACTGTTGAAGTGACAGTAATCTCCAGGTCACTGATAATTTTCTTTTTTTGCTGTATCAAGTGTACTTCAAATAGTGGATAAAAATAATACTAAAAATTATAAGCTTCAGGGCTGGGGTTGCGGTTCAGTGGTAGAGCATTTGCCTCACATGTGTAAGGTACTGGGTTCAATCCTCAGCACCACATTAAAAAATAAATAAATAAAGTTATTTTTTAAAAATCATCAGCTTCATTGATTATGAATGTGTATAATATTCAGTGAAAAATAGACAAACCTACCTAAACAGATTCTTGTTATCTCTTTAAATGTTAACACAAAATCATAAAAGTATCAAGTCTCAATACCAGGAAACTCTGTGAGTGAGACCTAGTCATACCAATTATATCACTGAAAAGCCAGATAGATACTGGAAGGTGCAAAATAATCCTGATCTATTTTCACTTTCTCCTCAAAAATAAAAAGGAGGCATTTATACATGAAAGAGGCAGAAATTGGCTACCAGAAAAACACTGTACACATCTGTATCTGGAGCATAACAGAATAAAATAGTTGTTTGTCCCCTACAGTAGAACAGGCTTGCCCATTCATCCTTGTGATAGATATGTATGCAAAACCAAAATGAAATCAAATCCCTGCAGACAGCATAAGTCACAAAAACTGTTTAATCCTTTCATAGCATCCCTTTGGGAAGTCAGCACTGTGGTAAGTAGTAATGTGCAATATATATAGTGTCAAGAATTCTTTTTTATTTTTTAGTAGACTTTGTTTTCTCTGACAGTTTTCATATTTCTTTAAAGAGCTGTATGCCACTCTATTTATTTTAATGTGCATGCCCATAGAATCTTGTAGTTTTAGCATACTGACACTTTATTAAAACAAAAACTATGGAAATCTTATCTAAAATTGATTGTGGCTCAAATTTGTATGTTAAGAGGCACTCAGGCAAATCTAAATGCATTTTAACATTGCTCTTGCAAATGGATTTTAATAGAAAACAGTTGAGTTTCAAATAAGAATAAAATGAAAGCAGACCTTGGAGGCTTAACCATTGAACAGATGCAGTAAAGGCAGCTTTGGAAATATAGCTGTCACTTCAGATCTTTTCCACGCAATGCCTATATAAGCCAGTAATGAGAGCTGCTGGCACTGTAATATTTGTGTAGTTCTGTTGACAACAGATGCTACGAGAACTCCTAAAATCAGAGAAGCAGGTCTATCATGAACCTATCTTTAAAATTTTCATTCTTTCTTGGTTTTGATTCTACTTGAATCTTTTGAAGACTAAAAATAATGAGAACGTTTATCAAAAGGTACTTATCTCTACAATGGTTAAATTTCTGTTTATAAGTTACTAATATGTCGAAGTCAGGAATTCTTGACATCTTTACTGTATTAAAGCAATTTTTGATATTGATTCTTGAAAAAGAGTTCATTTTCTTTCTACGCTGAAAGTTGTACTTTTTCTGCAATGATTTATATTTTTTTCTCTTAACTCCTAATGGATTTATACTATATATTATGTGTGTATGTTTGTGTACCTATTGATATATTCTTATATCAATTAGATTAGTGCTAGCTTATATCTACACATTGTTTAGGCCCTGAAATTAGGCAATATATGTGTGTATATATATATGTATGTATATATATATATATAATATATACATGCATATATATATAATATATTGATATTTTACTAACTCTGGTAAAAAATGTAAAATTTAAAAGTAACCTGAGATGTATAAAGTTGATTTATAGTATCAATGCTTGATACAGCACCAGGCATTTAATTGACTAAGAGTGTGTGATTCCTTTTATAATGAATACAATAACGTAATAGTCTCTAATAACACCTGCCCATTCCAATTTTCAAACTGAAACAGTCTAGTATAGGAAACATAATTTCATGATCTGCATTTTATAAAATATGTAAATTCTCAGAATCTTAATCTATAGCTCTCCAAACCAACTTTAATATTCTATTACACTGTATATACTAAATATACATGAACATGATTTTTCTTTAGACTATATGTTGCAAGATTTTTAGGGAGAAATCTTAAATAAAAAAGTGAATGCTAAATTAAAAGAATCTGAAATGATTCTCGATTATGTATAGTCAAGTAATCACAATGCATGCTGTTTTTCTTTTAGACAAAAAAAAGAGAACTCTGAAGGAAAGAAAACAAAGAACCAAGTACACCAAAATCCCTAACAGAACAGTAAGTACTTTAATGACACAATACTTATAACAGAAATTCCTTAAAATTAGATTTATGTATGCATTTTATAAAAATACATGCCATTCTGTTTTGAAAGATAAATTGGCATAGTAAGCAAATGGAGCCTTCTGAAACTCAATTTCAATTTACTAGAGTGGCCTGGAAATCATTTATCCTATAATCCTCTTAGGTAAGAGGGCAAGTTAATCTTTATGATACATCTCTGGTCCTGAAAATGTTGATGTTGACTCTATCATCTCTTTTGACTAGCATTATATCATTTTAAATTCTAAAGAGGAAAAAATGTAATAAGACAAATTTAATTAAAGCCTCCCACTTTCTTTCACTTTAGAGTATTGACATGTGTCCTTTGTTTATAGTCATTAAATTAGAATTATTTAAAATGGCAACCAACTGTAGGCGTAAAATTTATAGTTCAAACTGATTAGTACATTCCTTTCTAATCTATGCCTTAAATATGGAATGTATTTCTTAGCTTAATAGTGATTACTAAGTGTATTACTTACTTAATAGTGATAATAGTTTTTCTATATACGTTTTATTAACCAAAACTAAGAATATCTTGATGTTATACTTTGTAGAATTGGTATTATTGTAGTTTCCCTAGATGCAAACAACTATAAGTTTTGAATATGTGAATATTGAGAACAATGAAGTGTAGATGAGAGGCAAGATCCAGGTGGATAATTCGACATTGTAGCATTTTTAATACCATGATTGTTTTGAAAGGAGTTTGAAAATGCCATTCCCTAAAATTTCAAACAGAAATGTTAAGTGGTAGTGATGTAACCAATCAAAATCAAAATCTCAGTATATATCAAAATAGAATGAAGTTCAAAGGAAAGGATGTAATTTTGATACAACAAGAAATATATAAGTAATTTTTATATACAAATTACACCTAAAATTTTCTAATCTCAAAGCCTTTATTGTATATGTCATATCTTGATTTTGAATGATTACACATAATTGATCATGGGCATGATTATGTAAATGAAATTTTTCTGAAATCCACTCCATTTGTTTTTGAAGTATGTAAGAAGCAGGGATAACAGGACCTTTCTTTTACTTACCTGTCCACAGATTACTCATGGTCAGCTTCGCTTTTCACAAAGCATGCTACCTCTTAATGTTTGTTGTAGTTAGGAATGATTACAATTTTAAATATTTATATCAGAGTTTTTAAAATTCAAAATTTTCACTTTTGGAAAAACTGTTCTTTGATTTAAAATATATGAAAGGCAGCTTGGGGGTTGCAGAACAGTTATAAACTTGTCTGCCTAGATCTGGATATAAGAATAAGTTAACAATCAGATTTTTTGTGTCATAAATATTATTTAAACTCTGCCAATGTGAATATTTTGCAAGATATAATACAAACGAGAAATTTGTTTTGGCATGGGTTTTTTCCCATAATCTTCTAACCAGAGAAAGTCAACTAAGTCATTCAACCAAAACATAAGCATTTTTTTTACACTTTAAAAACTAGGCTTTCTTTAGGTGTTTTGTTTAGATATATAATTCAATTTTTAATCATAATTTTAATTCTATGCATTACTTATTAGAAATGGGCTGGCTTTTTAAATGATAGAACCAGAGATGTTTAAGTTATTTATACAAGAGCTACATTTCTATTTTACCCTCTCATGATTTCTTAGCCTTCTTAGTATAATTTAACTGTGAAAACCTATCAATAATAACTGCATTTCTGTTCATATTTACGTATAAGTTATTTGGTCTGTTGTTCAGGTGTGACTTATTACCTAAGTTCTTTGAACTTCCATAATTTCATTGCAGTAGAATCCAGTGTGGTGTACTTTGGGGGAATCTCTCTCAAGTATTAAGGGCTGTTCATTTGGAACAATTCTGAAGAAAAAGTTACTGTTCCTCAGGAAGAAGTTCTGCACCTTCCTGGTGCATATTGTAGTTTGGGATAGTTTTGTTCTCAGTTTAAGTGTCTGCTATTTAACAGTTACATGCCAACTCCCTCATAAATAATAGCATACAAAGAAAAAATGACTTTAATTCAAATGCAAAAAGTTAAAAATGTAGTTTATTCCTTCAAATTTTCATAAAATATTTATGAAAATTGCTTCGAATTGGAATAAAATTGTTAAACAAAGTGTCAATACATGTTTAACATGTATTTAAACATGTTTAAATACATGTATTAAAAATGTTAAACAAAGTGTCAATACATGTTTTACATGTTTAACCTCCAAAGCGTTCATAAGTTAAGAATGGTCAGTACATGGAATAAAGCATAATGTGGGATAAATACAATGGATAACACATGTCTTTATGTATAGAAGATGTGCCTGGGTGCTAGTCAATGAACAATGAATGAGTGCTTGTAATTTTTATTTGAATCAAACTTTATAAATGACTTTTAATATAAGGAAGCCGTTAGAAAAAAAAAAACTCCTATAATTTTGCCTTAAAACCCATAGCTTAAGAACCAGTTGGTAATTGTTAAAATATTACTAAAAACATTTTATTAGAGTACACTGCATTTATACTTCACAAAACTTTTCATGTTTAAGATAAGGGATAAAAGGAAAAGGGCCCATTTAAAACTGTGTTTTACAATAATGATTTTCCTCTCAATTGCTGAGCACTCTGGTACTTTCAGGAACTTCATGAGTTTGCTCTCTATAGACTATGATTGCATTGAATAATGATGATACAAAGAGGAGGCATTTTAAAAAATCATTCAGATGCTCAGGCATCCTTCTTGAGAATTATTCATATTATCCTAGATTTGCAAAATCTCTTTAAATACTCCTGAGAGTCGATGTTCTCACTCAACGCATGACTATTATTAACAGTCTAGCTTTCCTGGGATACCAAATAAGTTTCAGTTTCAGTTAAAAAGATTCTAATACCTTGCAGATTTTAACAAGTAAAACCTTTAGTGATTCATTGGAGAATAAATATTATTTGCAACGCCCCTCACGAGTTTAATTTAGTCAAATCTTTCCCTATTAGAAGTAACAAGTCCCTGTAATAAAACACACACACACACAAGCCCATGTGTGTGTATGATGTGTGTATGTGTGGCGTGTGTGTGTGTGTGTGTGTGTGTGATAGTAGCATAGAGCTAGGAGAAAATTTAGAAGTCGTCCAAATATTCTCATTTTATAGAGATTACCTCCTCTAATATTCTCATTTACAGAGGGTCATATAGGTCAAATCATTTACCCAAGCTCCTCATATCTAGTGGCAGAACTGAAAAATATTCTGGCCTAATTAACCACCACTTTTTTTCTATCTGCCATACTGAATGAAAGTATTTGTATAAAAAATGAGGGTCTCAGAACTGCTCAATAAGCCTCTTCTCCAAACTTAAACTTTTTTTCCAGCTATACTGTAATGAAATTTTGTGTGAATAATTATTTACCCAGTCTCTATGTGTCTAAAATTGTATTTTATATAGCTTATTAGAATGATATTTATAGTAGAAAAATTGAAATAGAAGAGGAAGCCAGGGAAGAGGGAGGGAGACAGACAGACAGACAACCAGATAGGGAGAAATCTTTGTTTTGGCTCTATTCATCTCCTCCTGTCATAGCAACACATCCAAAGCATAAAAGAAGGTGATGTCATTCAAGAGCACACAGCCAAGATAGTACTGGATAAAAATAATACATAACGATAATACATTCATTCATTCATACATACAATCTGCCTGTAGCAACAGTTAAGCAAATTATCTTTTTTATTGTCTATTTTCTCACTTGGATAACAAACAATAAAAATAAAAAAATGTCTGTCCAGGCTGCTTCTAGGTTTCTCTATGATAAAATTAAATGTATGGGAATCTCTGCAGTGATATTTAATTACAAATTCTAAGTATTCATTATTATATTAAACCTTATACTGTATTATTGTAAAAAAGAACTTTCTTTTGTGACAATTTAGCTTAATGATTTATGTGGTCTTGCATATCATTCTTATAGTACGTACTTCTTAGATTTTTATATTACATTTTGTAGGCAAAGTAGTAGACATTTTTTATAATTGTTCATAATGCCTACTATATTAGCCGGACTTCTCTTTAAAAGCTTCTGTATAATTTTGAAAATTCATTCCTTTGTTGTTCATTCTTTTTCTTTGGGAAGGGAGAGGATGGTTACCAAGGATTGAACTCAGGGACACTCAACCACTGAGCCACATCACCAGCCCTATTTGTATTTTATTTAAAGACAAAATCTCACTGAATTGCTTAACGCCTTGCTTTTACTGAGGCTGGCTTTGAACTCTCAATCTTCCTTGCCTCAGCCTCCCAAACTGCTGGGATTACATGTGTGTGCCATTGCACCCGGCTGTTGTTCGTTCTTTATTCAACAATTTCTATTGAGTACCTACTGTAACATAGTTCCCTATAGCTGGAAATGAAGGAGTAAACAAAGCATAGTATCTATCATCAGTAGTTTATATTTTGAGTTATTACAAATACTGGGATGTTTACTTCATGAAGAGATTAACAATACTATTGATTTACAGTAATATATTATCTTTTCAAGATTCTTATGGGTTAACCATGATATGGTTACTTTATGCTGATACTCACCATCTGATCATTTAGTAACTTTTCTTGGTATATTGGGTAAAATGGATTTCCCCAAATCATTATTATTTGTAATAAAGCTAAAGTATATTTAAATAAAGTATATTGGGGTATTTTTTGAAATATTAAAGAAGTTTTCTTCTATTGTCTTATTATAGCATGGTAGTGACTTTGGAAATTCTGATTTTACATTCTAGCTCTACCACTTATTGACCATGGGATGCAGTGCAATTTAGTAGACACCTATATATGTTTTAAGCTTTCCATTGAGAAATTGTATAAATCAAACGAGTTAGAGATCTGCCTTTGATACATCTTTGCTTATGTGACAGAGTTGGTATTAGGTTGTAGTTACCTATTATTATTTTTTGATAGAATTTAATTCATTATTTTCAGAAACTTGCTTCCCAGAAAGCCTAAAGACATTAATCCAAATGATTTGGCTATCTGAGTGGATAGGTTTGATCTGCTAAAGCAGTTTACTTATTCCTGCACCAGGGCATTATTTTGCATTGCATTATTCTCTTTTATAATTGAGAATGTCCTCATCTATAAAAATGAGAATAATCCTATTTTATGGTTTTTATATGAAAATGACAAGACATGTCTATTAACTGCCTATTATAGAAGTTAGCACAATAACATAAGTAGTCATTTTATTGTTGTTGTTACTATTGTAAAAATCTCCTTTGCTATATCAAAGGGGTATTCTTTAAAATTATTAAATTTATACAACCCTGCAAGGACTACATAGGAAGAGAAAGTGTGAAGGAAGGAAAAGAGAAGTGGAAGCTGATTGGAAATCTTAGACACAATATGAAAATCTGGTCTTAATCCCACAGGACCCAGGCTTGCTTCAAGAGGAGTCTACACTGGGCCTCTCCTAGGTTCTCCCCGCTTCAAGCAATGCAAGTATTAGACTGGAATAATTGCATGACTCTCTTTCAGAGAGTTCAAATCTAAAGCTCCAAGCCTTTGGGCAGCCTTCGTGGCTGTAACTGAGTTGAATCAAAAGGCATTGTGCCATGAAAGGTACCAAAATGGCTTTCTCCCTTACCAGGAAATTACTTCCTTTGGACTCATATGTGAGGTCATTTTCTCCAGAGAAAATAGATTTAACCCAACTGTAGGCTGAGCCAGTTTCCAAAAATTAGTTACATTCCACACATTAGTACACACATCATTTCAAAGTGAAGAGCAGCTTAATGCCATTGCATGGAAGCTCTACTTTCCAAATAAATAAATAAAATTTTATATGTGATATCTAAAATTAAAATCACAAAATTATTCCTTCATTTCCAGCAACAAAATTTCTTCTTTTACTACATTTTCCCCTATGATATAGAATGTATTATGAGTTTCTCTCCATTTTAGTACCTCAATTAATTATCTTTTGTTGAAAATTTTCATATTCATCATTTTAAGTGACTTTATTGTTAGGACTGGTTTTTTGCAAATTCCATAAAAACCTCTTCATAATACTGTCATGAAATATCAGTACTAACACCACTCTCTCTTTTTAATGTCAATTTTTGTTATGCCTCTAAATATGTGTATACCAGCCTTAAAAATAACAATTCCTACTCCAGCAAAAAGCAATTCATGATAAATATCTTATTTCCCCTTTGTGTTTTTTCTTTTATTTCTTTCTTATGCTAAAATACAAAAAAACTGGTTCAGCATATGCTCCATTGTACATTTGAGCAATTTATGTCCTGTTCCTATGCTTAATATGAGTTTCTAAACCCTGTTATTGTTTTTGTTTTCCATTTTCAAAAGAATCTTGGCAAAGTCTATGTTTATGTATTTGTACAGAATGTTTCAGGCTAAGGAAAAAATTTTGTCTCTGAACAAACATTCAAAATAACATTGGTTTGTAACTCATATGACCCCCAAAAGTAATGTTATATGAATTTTCAGTAGTCTGAAATATATTTTAAGAAGTTTAAGTCTTGGCAAAAAATTTTTAAGTTACTAAGGATTTTAGCTCATCCATTGTATGCCTGCATGTAATACAACAATTGGTTATAACATCTCCTAGGAAACTTCTATATTTGATTTGTAATATTTGAACTATGAATGATTTATTCTTTATTTTCCTTCTTTTGAACTTTAAAATATTTTTTTCTAATTTGAGATAAGTTATCAATGCCCCTAAATTTTAATTTTGGTCATAAATATTACATAGTATTTGTAACACCCCTGTATTTTACAATACAGATTTTTTGTTTATCTGAATTATACCTATTTTTAAAAACTCTAGAGAAAAATTCATATAATTGCATAATTATGAATATATCCATTGTTTCTACTTATGTTAAGAACTGAAGGATTATCAGTGTGTTTTATAAAGAGCAAAGCCAAATTTGTCATTGAGATAGCTGAAAAGCATGGAGGAAAACAGGCAGTTAAGAGTTATGTAACAAAATCCATTTTAAGGTGTTGTCTTTCCATTTCATAAGATGGATATATACTCAGAACAGACGCTCAAACAAACCTGTGGTAACTCAGTTCGTACTGAACCACTATATTTATAGCTTTGGGAATGGAGATGGCATGAATGAGAAGGAGACAAAGAGCACAATGTTTCTCCATTTTTCCTGACCCAGCCCCAGATTTGCAATTAGCTAAAGCTAGCTTCTCACAAGGCCTTCTCTTCACCTCTAAACTTTGCTTTTTTTTCCTTGAAGTCATTCTGCCTCCTATCTAATATTCTCAACCTGTCTTTTCTTTAAAGTGGCTTTGGCTTTAGATTTTTCTGACCAGTTTTCTCTTGGACAAAATACTTCAGTACGGCTGTTATGGAATAACTGTTAAGAAAAAAGTAATCGGGTCAATGTATTCACACTGGCCCTTTTTCCTGCATCCTGCTCTCTCCCCTCTCCCCCACAATTGTTAATCCAAAGAAACAAGTGACTTGAGGGATTTTAGGCTAAAGATACTTGGGGAAAAGAACTAAGATAGGAGGGGCTCTGGCCTCAGGTACAGTATTTCTGCACTGCCCTTGAGATGTTGTTACACTTTCTTCTAGCCCTCTACTAGAAGCCATTATTTTAAGACAAATAAATTATTGGTGAGTCTTGATAAGGTTGTGATGGGAAATATCAATGAGGTACAGTAGAGGTTATCTGTAATGTGAAAAGACACAGTAAAGTCCACGATTAAGTCAACTTGTATATCTACATTTTAAAATTCCTTTAAATACCCCCAATATAAAACCATCCATTTGAAAAATGAATATTTCAGTTCCCCTTCTATATAAAGAAAATCATTTTATTTATATTCTATCTGTACCATTATTTGGATCTGTAAACTCAGGTTTTAAAAAAAATCTTTCAATTTTCATCCTAAATTTGGATATAAATATAATTAATATGATTTCATAACAACCTCACTGGCAATCATCAGGAGAAAAAATTCTGTGCTGACATCAACAGTTATGGAAGTGGCATGGTACACCCAGGAATGCCAGGCAACTGTCAGTTGGCCCAGTCAGGGTGTGCATCTACTACGGGACTTAGGGCAATAGCACTGGATAGAATTAACGGAGCATTGGCCCCTAGCTGAGCACTTTGCCTGTCATTTCTTTACTGTGAAGTGCATATTTATATCCATAGTTTACAAATGAGGAAACAGATTCTGAAAAGTAAACCAACTTTCTCAAAGTAGCACAGCTTATAAATTCAGAGCCTATTTAATGATAAAAATCTATGCACACTGACGTGAGGGCTTACCCTGAAATGATAATCTCACAAATTTCTCTTTGCTCAAGAGATGGGCACAGATCATCTTTGCATCTCAGACCCTGGCATAGCATAGGGCCTCAGCACTGCTTGAACCAACTACAGTTTTTTTAACCCAGAACTATGATGGCAATAGATTCATTAAAATTTGTTTGCTCTTTGGCTGGGGGTGTAACTTAGTGGTATAGAACTTGCCTAGCATGCATAGGTCACCATTTTGATCCCCATCACTGAAAAACAAACAAACAAAAAACTTATTTGTTCTCTTGTTAGTTGTTTTCCCCTCACTAAAGCTTAGTGTATGTCCTCAAACACTTTATTAGCCTTATAAAAATATGTAATTTATGTTCAACTTTTTTTATTTTGATAAAATATGTGTAACATGAAATTTATTATTTTACCCATTTTTAGTATATAGCTCTGTGGTATTAAATACATTTACATTGTTGTGTAATCATCACTACCATCCATCTCAAGAACATTTTCATTTTGCTAAAGCAAAGCCCCATGCTGACTCCCCATTCTCTGCCTCTCCCGTCCCTGGCAACCACTGTCCTACTTTTCCACCTCTATGAATTTAAGTACTCTAGGCGCCTTCCAACATTGCTATCATGTAGTATCTGTCCTTTTGTAACGAGCTTACTTCATTTAACATAACATCAGGGTTCATCCATAGGGTAGCATTTTTGAGAATGTCCTTCCTTTATAAGGCTGAATAATATTCTGATTTTGTGTGTGGGTATGTGTACGCTTACACGCTACACTTTGCTTATGCATTCATCCTATAATGTCAAATGTCTGAAGTGGAATCTTTTTGTCAGTTCCCTAAAGAAAAGACAAGATGCAAATGTCGAAATGCAGTAAGTTTACAATTTGTAGGCCATTTACCTTCTTACATCATAAACCCTAGGATTAATAATGGAAAAGTAGTTTAGGCAATCTGCAAAAGAAATACATGGGTTTAAGATAATTTTAGGGTTTCTGAGTCATAAATATGGTGCATTTTAACTCTTTAGACTGGAATTAGCTACTATCCATTAGATTATCTTTTTTAATAGATCATTCTTTAGAAGATTTGTAAATCCAAATATACTTTGAATTGTCATTTCTCTGCAAATAAATTGTATGTATAGTAAGGGGACAGTTAATTCAAAATACATAAACTTCAAATTTTCTTATATCAACTTCTAATCTGTATTAGAAAATATTGTCCAAGAATTACTAGCCAATCTTAAATCCACAAGAGAGAAATAATCTATTCTTTTCCTTCCCTTCATATTTTTAACAAGCATTTCTCATGTACTGACGAGTAGTTTTCTTGCTAGCATGTATTGGATGTAAGCTACATGCACACAGACATATCTTCTAATCCACAAAGGTTATCCTCTAGCGCCTATATTGCAGAGTAGACATCATCATCAACTTATGAATGAGGAAGCTGAAGCTCAGAAACTTAAAGTGAGCCAGGCACGGTAGCACAAGCCTGTAATCCCAGCACTTAGGGAGGCTGAGACAGGAGAATTGCGAGTTCAAAGCCAGCCTCAGCAATGGTGAGGTACTAAGCAACTCAGTGAGACCCTGTCTCTACATTAAAAAAACAAAAAATAGGGCTGGGGATGGGGCTCAGTGGTCGAGTGCCCCTGGGTTCAATCTCCAGTACCAAAAAAAAAAAGAAACTTAAAGTGACATTCACAGTCAATAACTGGCAGAGTTGGAAAGTGAGAACAGGACTTCTAGATACAAGGCTATTGCTTTGTCAACCCACCTTTCCCCCTTCATGTCATGCATGATGCTCTGAAAAAAAAAAGCATAGGACACAATTCCCACCCTTATTAATTCATGTTATAGTGAAATGAACAGACAGACATTATAATAATGTAATAATATGCAGATAGGAGTAGTTATAGATAGGTGTAACTGCCTGGAAAGCTTTAAAAGGAGAGCATTGCATCTTGTATCTTGACTTTACATGACTTACTTGCATGATGGTTTTCTATTTTGATTGGTAAAGCATTTAGTTAAGCACATAATAGGGGTGGATATGGTTGCATGTGTTCTGAGGTCATGTGAGTTCACTTAAAGTGCTTAAAGTTTATGTATATATATATATATATATATATATATATTTTTTTTTTTTTTTTTTTTTTTTTTTTTTTTTTTTTTTTTTTTTTTTGCTTAATCTTCCATTCTGTGGAAACCTTAATAAGGGAATAATGGTAGGAAGAAAAAAGATAAATTTAAGAAAAAGAATCATGTCATCAGATTTTAATGTTCTTGCATTATAAAGATGATCAAAGATTTAGTGTACAACCTGTGTCTTGTTCAGGACCTTCATGTCTCTCAGATGCACAGTAACACTAGCCATAAAAGCATTTCTTTGTTATTTGGTGACCTCTTGGGTGAGGCACTAGAACCTGCTTCCCAAGGTCTGTGTTGCTTTAAGTTACTGCAGTGAGGATATTTCACAGTGCTGTCATGCTTTTGGTTAAAACAGTTTTGTGTTTTGCTTGGGAAAGACAATTCTGATTGTGCCCTATTGATTCAGATGTTTTCTGACAGTAGCTGCCTACCAGGTCTGCCTTCATTGACTTTCCAATGTTCTGTTACAAATAACTTGCATGTACAATTTGATATTGAGGAGCAGAGAAGGTTCCCCACTGTGCATGAAGTTGGAGCGGCCCTGAGCCATGGGGTGGTGAGTGCTCATTATCATTCTGAAAATCACCCACTTGTCCTGGACTGTTGTCATAAAAGAGTTGTGTTTTCTGTTACTCTTTTTTCTTTTCCTTCTTGTTTTATTCTCACAGACATGCACCTCTGCTTCTTTAAAGGTTTAAACTTCATTGTTAGAATTCACCCATGCTGAGTGAAATTTGAAATATGAAATGATAGATGTTCCTTATTTTCTTTTTTGAACACCTGGAAGATAAGATAGCATGAATTGCAAGTATTAATACAATTCAAAAGAAATCTTTTTTGGAGACTTTTGTAAAAGTGTGAATGGTTAGAATTGTCTGGTATAATCACAACAAAATAGCTACCATTTATTGAATGTTGACCGTGGCCAAGATCTGTCCTTTGCAATTTTCATGTGTTGTGTATAATTTGGACAACTCTGCAAGGTAGATAGATTACCCTGTTTTACAGATGAGGAAACTACGGCTCTAAGAGGTGAAGTGCCTTGCTCAAAATAAGGGTTATCACTTTCTATTTATGGTTGCCTTTTTAATTATCTGAAATAATAGTAATATTGTTTGAATTTGCAAACGATTTCTTAACAAAACTGGAATCAATTTCCTTGTATCTTACTCTTGCAAGGACATCTTGAGGCCTTTCATTCAGTGTGGGTAATGAATTTCCTTGTGCTGAAATATGCCCCTTTGTTAAGCTAGGATAATTTGGGACCATGGCTTCATTTCTACCACTACTGGTCTGTCTGTGTTTTATCAGGGCAGAAGGCAGCTGGAGGACTTGCCTGTTGGTGCCCTTGAAGAGTTTGTGAGACTATGCTTACTCAGATAATAGTTGCCTGAAGCCAAAGAATAATAATGTTTTTGAGAGCAAACTGCTCTGCCCCTAAAAACTATGTAGGAAATACTTACGTAGCTGCTATTTTTTGCTGTCTCCTACCAGGATCCCAGCCTGAAGCATCTCTGCCCTTTAAAGATGTTCCGGTCTGTGCATTCTGTCCCCATATGGCCTTAGAAGTTCAAACATACTATTTGTTCATATACATAAATAAATGTAGGGAAGAAAGGAAAGGGGATGGAAAGAAGGAGAGAGAAAGGGCGAAAGGGAGAGAACCTTACAACCTTACATAAAGATAAGTGACAGGGAAAATGGGGAAGAAGTACACATCTATCTCATCATCAGGATTTCCAAAACCCAGTGACATCAGATTCTCTGCAACAATTTAGGAGCTGGAAGTTGCAGTTAGGTTAAAAAATGAGCAAAAAGGTTGTAAGGTTAAATAAAGGAAAACAATAAAATGGACAAAACAACTCATATCAACTCTTGACCCCCTACATGGGAACATAAAACCAACCCACTCATTCCAGAAAATTCCATGTTCTTTCAAATATTGGAACTTTGACTTACGGGTCTGACCGCACTTGCCCCAGCCTAACCTCCTCCTGAGCAGTTTCTCCTGCTCTTTTGTCTTCCCAGGGCACCCGGCACATTTCTCTGCTTCAGTGCCCCACTCATCCCTGGGTCTAAGTGAAATGAGCCACTCCTTACCCCATACTCCAGAGCACCCTCAGAACTTGAGCACAAAGCTCAGCACAGGGCGGAAGGTTAGCTAGTCATCTAGCAGTCCCAGACCCCACACCAGTGCTGAGTACTCAGCTCAAAAACTGAATGAAGAAAAGGAAAAGGAAGAAAGGGAGTGACAAAGGCAGACAATGGAGGCATTAGAGAGAGAAGGAAGAAAGATTGAGGTGAGGAAGGGAAGGAAGGCCAAAGATAAAAGGTAATGATTTAATCTAACCCATAGTGTTCGTGTAAAACCTATTCTTTTCTTTCTGCAAAATATTTTTGAGAGAATATTTCAGTGGAGACAAAGGAACTCGTTTTAATAAAAGACTAGAAGTCAAGTATTAAATGTTTTACTTTTCACTAATTTTTCTGATTTCTATAATAATTCCACTTTCAAATTTGAGACAAGACCTTTGTTCACCCCTAGATAACAAATTTTCTAAAAGACTCATGTGTCTTCAAAATGTAATAGGTGAAGCGAACAGATAAAAGAATTATATCCTCCAATCTACAAATTACTACATTAAAACATTCCTAAATAAACCAAACTTGCTGTAACTGTATACCAAGGGCTTTTTTTTTTTTTTTTTTTTTTTTTTTTGGTCTCTGTGAAGCTGATTAGGCTAATTTATTCTCCTAATAAGAATGTTCCTAATAAGAACTAACTACTCCACACACACTATTTATTGTTCATTCTTCTGCCCAGGTACCCTGTAGTTTAGTTTCTCCCTCTTTTTTTTTTTTTTTCTCTCAGCCTCACTCTTCAGCCATATGAAACCTTCCTGATGTTTACAGCCCTTGTAGAGTATCTAGGAATGGCAGGCTGCCCTTCTCTTGCCCTTCACACAAGCCAATTAAAAACTCAAGAGCATCAGGCAGATCAGAGAGGCTGTCTTGTTAGTCTTGATCCCAATTGTGGTCATACCTAGTAGGCAAAGAATGTATTGAATAAAGCTGATAGTCTATCTTTTTCCCATGTCCCTGCTACCTAAAAATAAATATTCCAGTAACACCAGTTAGCAGTCACTGTGGGCAACAAGATAAACAGAAAAATAAAAAATCATAAGAAAAAAGTCAAAATGATTTTGAATATTTATTATAGGAGCTTGAAATATAATCACTTCAAATTTCTGCAATCCAATCTGGTCAACACGTCTCCAACTATCTGTTGAAATTTATAGGATGGTCATCATGATACAGTGAGTAAAGAACATTTATTAGTCTTTGTACATTTATGAGTATAAAAGATGCCATGTGAAGTTATTTGAATTTTCCTTCTTTTCATTATGGTTTGATTGCTAATGAGCAGAAAATTGAAAAAGATAAAAAATAAAAGTGAGGAGAGAAGTTAGTGCCCTAGATAAAGAATGGTAAAAATTAAAAAAGAACAAAGTAATTGTTAACAAGATAGAAAAAGATATATTACACCTAAATGCATTAGGGAAAAGCCACACACACAAAGTCATGACACTACACCACCCCACAATTACACATTAATTCACAAACACCTTCAAACACACCGAAGTTGTGTTCCCAATTCAGTTATGTAAGGATACATTTTACCAGAAACAAGATGATCATGCAAAATCCTAGCATATATCAGTGTAGCTTCCCCTAATCCCCAGAGGCCTTGAGGGGCTCACAGCTTCTGTGAACTAGATGTGCAATCAGACCTGCAAAGTCCAATTATTTCTGCAAAACTGCATTTTTATTTACCATATGTACAGAAAACCTTACATTTCCAATCTGCCTGCTTCTGATTAACATTAAGCATCACATCTTTTGATTTTTAAGCCAAACCCAGGGACATTAAGGCAATATTATTGTCTTGGGAGAGAGAGCAGAATCAGTGCCCAAGAGCTATACAATACTGTATTTCCTTGCAGTAAAAATTATAAATTACATCTAGTTTAACATGAATCTATTATGTATTATGGTATTATGATTTGGTATTATGATTAGGTATTATGATTTGGATGTGGACTGTCTCCCAAAAGCTGATTGGTTGAATAGTTGATCTGCTGTACCGCAATACCAGGAGGGAGAATACTTTTGGGAAGTCAATGTTTCATAAGGATTGTAACCTTATCAGTGGATTAATCCATTTGATGGATTAACAATTTGAATGGACTACCAGGAGAAGGTATAAAATATAGGCAGGTGAGGCATGGTTGGAGGAAGTAATTCACTGGAGTGTTCCCTTGGGAGTTATATTTTGCCGCTGCCCCATTCCTATATCCCTTTCTCTGCTTCCAGGCTGCCATACACACAGCAATTTTCCTCTGTCATGCCCTTCCACCATGATATTCTGCCTCACCTCAGGCCCAGAGCAATGGAGTTGGCTGGCCATGGATTGAAACCTCTGAAACCATGAACCAAAATAAATCTTTCCTCCTCTAAATTGTTTTGTTAGGTGCTTTAGTTACAGCAATGAAAAACAAATATCTAGCAAGACATGAATGCAAAAAATGAAGCTAAGGATGATTCTTACTAGTGGCTGGTTTGTAAGGAGACTCTGTTGTGCAAAGTGGTAGTAGGGGTTTCCAGGTAAAAACATCAAGCTACCTGTACTGTCATGCTTAGTAATGTATTAAGTCAGATGGAGGAAGTCAGGATGTAGACACTACTTCCTGGGCTTTGAAGATTCACTTAAAATTCCCCAATTCTTTATCCTATGTCCTTCCCTAGAATCAAACTGACCAAGGCTAGAAGTGGAGATTTAATATATATAAGGCAAGTAGGAACTTGGTCTTAGGAAGCTCATGTTTCAGGGTTAGGTACATTCGCTTATGTTGCCTCCATACTTTTATTTCCACAAGTACCTGCCCAAGCCTGAATGAAGGAGAAGACATCCCTAGGGCTGCCACCATGCTTTGGACAACAGTCTTACTAATTTGGGTTAGAGCTGCAAAAATTCAGACCAGAAATGACCTTTGATTATTTTTTGAAACCCAAACACACTTGTCAAACCCAACCATGCAAAACAGCATAATGAAGTCAACTTTCACTCTGTTTTTGTGCCAAATGGAATAAAGTCTCTGGTGGGATGGATAGTTCTATTTCCTGCTTTCAATTTTGGAGAGTCCAATTAGTAAATCAAACTTTAAAAAGCTGTCTAAAATAATTAATTAGGTCATAATTACTCAGAAGCATGTTTTATAGTGTACTCTAATCTAGTATCTGGTCTAAATGCATGAAAAGGGTATCAATTGCATTATTAAAGAATTAATTATAATTGGACCTAATCCTTTGGTGATGAAGGTTGAAAAAAGTACTCTGGGGATACACTGTTCACATATGCCAAGTGTATAAATTCTCCCAGAGTTCAAGAGTACTAGTTGTGTTCTGGCTTTATTTTCTATTTATAACATTATTCTTTTTAAAAACTCTACAGACGTCAGTCAACCCACAATTGAATGTCTCATAGGACATCAGGGCTTTCTGATTAGATTTGTTTATCACAAATGGGGACAACTGATTTCCCTCCTACTTTATCCAAACATCTTTGATAATCAATACATTACTTCAACAAAAGATAAAAACTAACTTTTGGTGAGTTCATATGCTGCATCAAGTTCTCTGCTAGGGAATTTTACCCACATTATTCCATTTAGTCTAATAAAGTGATATAATACTTACATAATCTTTGCAGAGATATATATCATTTTTACAGACTGAGGAGTGGGAGTTCAGGGAGACTAAATGATTCTCAAAACATAAGTAAGTGAAAGATTGAGAGACTGAATTTAGGCCTCTGTAATTCCAAATCTCACCCTAATTTTACTATTTCAGTGTTTGGCACCTTGGGGGTCCTAGAAGCATGTTTTCCTAAGGATTCATGAGTTCCATGATATCATTTTTTAAAATTCTGTCTTGTCTTTTTAAAAACAATCCACAAGTGTATGTATTTTACCACTTAGGAATACAAAACAGCCGTATAGTGTCATCCAAGAATGAAAACACTTTGATAGAACTCATCTTCAGTTGTTAAGTCATGAATTTTCCAATAGGGTCCTCAAGTCCTGCTCAGAGGAGAGGAGGGGCTTGGCACAAAGATGGGTTCCTGTGGAAGCCACGCAGGGGACTCAAAACCATGAAACCCCATTCTGCTCTGCCATGGAAGATTCCTTATGGACTCTTGAGCATTTTTAATTGATTTTTTTCAATTCCAGGTTGTATTTTTCTTGTTTCTACAAGTGACAGTGACCTTCAAGACCCTACATAGTAAGATGTCAATAGGTCTGAAGAGATAGAGTCATGGACTCTTGAATTTGAGTTATATCATTGTTCATTATGGACAATTTTATTTGACCATCCATCAGCAGCTAACATGATATCTGAAACAAAAGAAGTTATTTGATAAAAAATGATTGTTAAAGAAGATAATTCTTCCTGTTTTATGCATTTAGTAGTAGTATTATTATCTCATTTTAACCAGACACGACTGGGTTATCTTTTCCGTATTGTTCATTTGCTTGTGGTTTACATACATTTTAATGAGTTCTGGGAATCCTGCTATGATAATATCTTGGCCCCTTTCATGTGCTAGTACAGTAAGCTTTTATTTGACAAGGAGCTCTTTTTCAACTGACATTTTAATGCCATATTCACAAGAAATCAAGCAGAAGTGCTAAATACAATTTGTTTTGTCAGTGATGTAGGGTTTTAAAGAGTTTTCTATCACAAAAGCTATAAGAAAGAGATAATATATGAAAATTGGAAAATATAATTACTTCACATCCCAATATTTCTACAAGACAATATAACTTCTTACCAGTTGCAAATAGAAAAAAAAATTATCTCTTCTTTTAAAGATTATTACCTCATCCTCTAAAAACTGATTTTCAATTTCATTAAGACTCAATAACAGAAATCCTCTCTACAAATTAGCCTAAAGTTTCTGGTTTTAAAGCAACAGCTGTGTGTGTGTGTGTGTGTGTGTGAGAGAGAGAGAGAGAGAGAGAGAAAGAGAGAGAGAGAGAGAGAGAGAGAGAGATTTTATAAAGCTCTTAAGTTACATGAAGATTAATTTTTCCCAGGCTTCTCTTTCCTGAGCTATGAGGAAGAATGCCAAGGGGGGAAATAATGCTATTCTTTTAGCTTCTTTTTTGTTTATTCCTAAAGGTCCTTTATGATAGAGCAAACCAAATTTAAAATCTCGACTTACAAATAGTAAAAACATCTGAGATCTATAAAACTTACCTCAGCCCATCTCATCCAAAAAAAAAGAAATAAGAGCCATTTCAATACTCTTCCTGCATATTTAGTCCTAAGTCCTAAAACCAAAGCTGTAGATTTCAGTGAATGAAAGGCAGTTAATGTGGTTTTATGGGTAAACTGCTAAAATGAATTAATGAGCAGAGGGGGCGGGTGTTCATCCATAATGGCAATGAGTGATGTAAAACCAAGAAAGTAGGTCATCTTACTGTTGAAACATGCCAGTATAAAACATTCCAGCTAAAAATTCTTAGGTACATAAGTAGACAAGCTAATCAGAAATATATTTATGCACAGTTTCTTCTGATTTGTAGGCTTCACACAGTATATCACATACATAACAAAGACCACAATGCTGACTTAAGTTCTTATTAAAATATTATTTGTTGAAAATAATTCAAAACTTTTCATTTTTCCACATCTTCTTATTATATTTTTCTATCCATGTTCCTATTTTTCTATAAATGTGTTTGGGTATTGATACTCTTAAGTGGTTTTTTTTCTTTCTTATTATTTTTATGAATATTATAATATTAATTTTAATAGGAATCTAAAATTAACTAAATATGAAATATAACTAAATATGATAAAGAATCTAGAAATTATTTATATGAAATGATGCTACTAAATACTGCTGCTATGACACTTGACATTGACACAGAAATGCACAAGTATATTTGGCAATGAATGCATGATAAATATGAACTATGGGTATTGTCAACTATTTAATTTTTTTCTAGAATTCAATCTTCTTGGCAAACGTTGTTAATCTTAATCTTTTAATGGGAATAAAGTATTTAGGTGAAAGTATAATTGTTACTTTTATCTCTCTAAAAAATCATGCTCTGCTTTTGTGATGTGCAAAATGAAAAAACTGAATAGAATTGAATTAAATGTGTCATTGTCCCACAGATTCAATAAATAATAAATACAGGAAGTAAATATAAAGATGTTCAAATATAACCTTGAGCATAATGCTTTGCAGGGTTCCAAGAATTTTCATCCTCTTAAATTTTTCAAAAGCTATTTAAGGTGTCATAGATAAATAATAATGCTTCTCTTATAACCAAGGCCTATCCATTGAAGGCTGTTTATCACAGATTCCTGCTAATTTATGTAACTGTAAAATACCTACCAATGTACACAATGAGTGGCATACTGACCAGGATGGACTTAGGAATATAGATACACATCAATGCAAGAACAGCATTTGTCAAGTATTTTAAGGTTTTCGTCTTCAAAATTCCTTATAGATATCAAAAAATTCTAAGAATATTCCCAAGCAGTTATTTTCTCATATTGACAATACATCATCAGAAACTGATGGCTAACTAATTTGCCCAAGGTTAAAGGAGGTCAGTTTAGGGCTTTCATGCTCAAAAAGAATTTTTTTGGTCCAAGTGATTATTGGCATTGCATTTGTTCATTTTTTAACCTCTAAGTTGTTTTTTTTTTTCTTTCAAGTATGTGACATCATTTGTTACTGTGAATCTTTACTGTGGCTATTTTTGTACTTGAGATTACACTTCTATTTTAAATTCCTATTTCCATCACTAACAGTTTTTAAAAGATTGTGTCTCTTCCTCTCTCCTCTCTCTTCCTCTCTCATTTTTTTTCAAGCTTTATTTTATTCCAGAAAATTGGACTAGAAAGTTGTACTAAAAAGGATCGGTCATATGTAAACTAGCCAAAATGTGACATAAATAATAGTCACTAGTGCTTTTTCAAGAATAAATATTTTAAAGCTTTGTGCACATAAGAATATATTACTCAAACCTTGTTTCTCCCCAAAACACAAAGTCTGAAATATGAAGAAAGCTTTTTCTTTCAAAAATTAGGATGTATAGACAATTGAAATAAGTGAATTAACATCCTGAGCCTCATCCTTTTCAAATAAACTGTATCTGAATTCTCAAAAAACAATAGAAAAATAGAAAAAATTCAGTCTGTGTTCACCTTATGTTGATGTTCTAGAGCAATGGACCCTTCAGTGCATTTTTGGACTGCAAGTGTACAGAAATCATTGTAAATTTTATTAAAGAATGGTATATTACTAGTCCAACATTTTATGTACTACCTTCTGTGCCAGACACTATTATGAGCACTGAAGTTATAGTAATAAAGATATGGACATTTCCCTGAAAAACCTCACAATGTGGGAGAACAGACAAGGAAAGTGGAGGATCCCAACTATAATAAATCTGTGCTAAGAAAGTTCAAGGGAAAAAGTAATTGCTTTTGTAGACAGTAAATATTTTAGACGAGAAAATTAAATACCAAAGATAGGATATTTGATAAGGACCTACTATATCAGATAGCTAGGACTTACATAACAAATTGTCACAAATTTGTTTTAAAACAAAAGAATGTATTCTTTCATGGTTCTAGAGACTGAAAGTCTAATAGCAAGGCATCTCTCAGGTAGTATTCCCTAGGAACTCCCTAGAAATATTTTGCCTTGGCCCATCGGCTTCTGGTGGCTCCAGATGTTCTTTGCCTTATAGCAGCCTAAGGGCACCCTCTGCCTTCACCTTCTCATGGATGGATGGCTTCTTTGTGTCTTCTCAGGACACCAGCCATACTGAATTTAGGGCCCATCCTACTTAAGAAGGACCTCAATTCAATTATATCTGTACTTTATTTCCAAGCAAGGCATTCACAAAGACCAAGGCTTGGGACTTCAAAATATCTTTCTGAGAGGCAAAATTCAATATACAACACCTACTATCAGTAAGGTGCTCATTAAAACACTGGGTTCCTGGGCCAGGCATGTGGCTCAGTGGTAGAGTGCTTGATTAGCATGCATAAGGCCCTGGGTTACACCCCCATCCCTGGGTGGCAGTGATATTAGGCCCTTACCTTCCTAGGCTTAAAAGATAATGACTGAATTAAAAGATCAGACAATAAAATCATCATCATCATTATTTTGCAGTTCACAATTGGTATTTTGTATATATAATTGTCATTTTGTTATTATGTATAGCATTATTATTATCATATTATTATTCTGTCTTTAAAACCAAAAAGATAGTATTCTCTGAACAAGAACGAAGATAAACTAGATTTAATCACCATTGAAGTTGGGGATAAAAAAAGAACAACAACCCTCTAAAACAGACTATCATGTATATTTTAGAATGACTCTCTTAGTCATTTGTTTGAATAATTAAATGATCAAAATGAAATGACAAAATCATGCTCAGAGGTAAGAAAGTAGGCATATGACCTCCTCACATAACTTAAGCAATATAAATGTAATAAAATTCAAATTTTTTGAAAATAGCAAGACAGCAGAAATATTTAAATAACAATGACCAATTATATCCATAACAAGTACTTAGACTTATATGCAATTTCTACCTAAAAACATGCTATCTTTAATATCTGAGTTTCCTATAGTCTCTGGGAATACATAAATGGCATGCAAAAATACTTTCAAGTTTTCACCTACTATAGCTGAGTGTTAGAAACTTATAATATTCAGCAAATTCAAAATCATATGCTAGACCCAAGAGAGACAAAAAATGTTTCCTATTACCTCCAAGAAGCTTATTATTACTGTAAATTTCATAATTGTATAAATAGGTGTGGAGAGATTTCACCAAGTTGAGAATTGAAGGATGGGATTGATATTTCAAGAATATAAATGATGAAATAATTTATCCAACCAATTTATATTGAGAGCCTGCTGCACATAAAATCCCTGGTCAACACACTGGAACTACAGCAATGAACACAATATTTCAAGTTCCTACCCTCAAGTAGATAAAATTCTGGGTGGAGGGAAGGGAATATAGAAGGAAGGATTGCTAGATAAAATACAGGAAGCACCATTAAATTTGAATTACAGATAATTAAATTTTTAGTACAAGTGTGTTCTATGCAATATTTGGACACTTGAATAATTAAACAATGAATACATTTTCTGTATAAGTAAAATAAGTAATATTTTCAGTGTGTGTCCAATGCAATATTTAGGACATACTTATACAAAAGTTTTCCGCTGTTCATTTGAAATTCAAATTTAGCTGAGTTTCTTGTGTTTTTATTTACTACATATGACAATTTTAGTAGGGGATGACAGAAAATAAAGGCAACAAAAGTAGTATGCCATATGGAATAAATGTCATTTAGAAAAAAATAAAGCAGAATTAGAAAAACTGGGAATGCTGGGGTGGGGTCACCATTACATATTTCAGAAGGAAGACTCACCAATAAAGAGGCACTTGAACAGGAACTTGAAGGAAGTCAGTTTGTGGCCCAAGACACCAGAACTTTCCTAACAAGTGTCCAGCACATAAAAATCTCCCAGGCATGAACATGTTTGGCTTCTCAAGAAACAGAGAGGGTCCCAGGAGCTTGAACAGAAGGAACATGGGGAATGGCAGATTTTTGTTTGTCCTTGCAGAATATGGTATTGTCAAGAATTTTTTTGACATTAATCAAAACCTGACCATTAACTGTATGTGCATGCTTACCTCTGTCTTTCCCCATCTTTCTGTCATTCTGTGTCTGTCTCTCTGCACATACATACATATATATGTGTGTGTACATATATAGGCACATACATTTATTCATATATAGCTTTCTTACAAACTGAACACAAAATAATGTCTGCTGCAACAAAAAAATAATGAGCAACTTAATTAATCTGGGCCTTATTTACACTCATGTTGTCAATTTTGATCACTTGAGTATTTAACTAAAATGTTCTGCTTTCATTCCAGTCATTAGCTTCCATCTGTAAATAATAATGTATTCACATTCCATAAGTATGTTAGGGTTCCATGCATTTTGCATTTTGTGGCAGAGACTAAGACACAGGGATAATTTTTATTTAATGAAATCTCTAATCAAATCCTGTGGATTTGCTGGCGATTGGTTAACCTTCAAAATAGCATCACAGATCAGGACTCCAATGCCCAAATTTGTTAATCTCATGCTTTGTTTTGAAAATCACCCTCCATTTGACATTCTGTGACACTGGTGCAGAAGATCCTGCACCTCATCTGTGCACAGCTGCAGTCTACATGGCCCCAACATGTGGATTCAGCACTGCCCTGGATTTTATAGCAGGGATTTAAATAGCTCCATATTCAAGTGGTGCTTGTGCAGAACTTGTGTTCAGCTTCTGCCTCTGTTCTTTGGCCTCTGTCTCTGACTTAGGAGCTGCCCAGGATTGCTGGGTCTCCAGGAGCCTGGAACTCTACCTTTCTCTTGTTATTAACTCTTCTAAAGCCCCACTTGTCCTTTGATCTCTAGTCTGGTTGCTGAGATAATTTTACCTACTGATAAAATATTCTGAATAAAATGTAAGAATATTAACCATTTTGCATCTCAAAGATCTCCAGTTAGATAATACCTCAAACCTATTGTTTTATACTTTCACACCCAAGCATTAGACGAGCAAGCTTTGTATTTATTATTAATTAATAAACTAGAAACTTCCCTAAGATATTTCTAATTTTTTTATTTTTACAAAGTCTCAAAAGTGATAACATAGAATTCCTCCCTCTCGATTCATCTGACCTCTTACTTCCTGGCCATTATCATTGAAGCTTTTGAACGTCACAGTGAATTTCTCTTTTTGGTCTGTGGATGCATCTTTCACTTTTATTACATCTTCTTTTGAGTTTTCCCCCTTATTTTCACCAGAACATCTCTTTTTTGTGTGTGTTAGTCCAAACAGGCTTTTTGGTCTGGCCCAGTAGACATTAAGCTTAGTCTTTACAGCAAGTGTCCGTCTCCAAAGCCTGACACATAGGTTGCCAAAGACCCCTTTCCTGATGAGAGTACATAGAGCCATGTTTGATGAGTCTCAAGCTAAAATAGGAAATTTTCCCTTTTGCTGTGGAGAAGCATTTCCAATGCTTTGACATTTATGTTCTACATCTAACACTTCTACTCTGGGTGCGTGACCTTAATCCCCAAGTCTTGGTTTTCTCATTTGCAGAATAAGGACTTTGGCTATTTGATCTCCAAGGTTACTTAACTCCTCTGCAGTCTGTGATGCAACTATTCTCACATTTGGCAGATGTTCTATGCTTTCTGAAAAGCTCAGGTCTGTGGAATCAGAGAAGAAGAAAATGATCCCAGTCACGATTTTGCCCTATTAGAATCTCTATCTTCAGAGCTATATACACATTTTCTTAGGGAAAAAAAATAAGAAAAGTAAACTGTGCATGTCAGAGGTCATATATTGATATCAATTTTATAGGGAAGAAAAAAAATCACCCATAGGTAGGTTCATGGCTGAAATGCCCTATGACAAAAGACAGGCAGGACAAGAGAAAAATCATATAGATTTATTTAATATACATTTTACATGCAGGAGATATTAGGAAATGAAGAACCAAAGAAAGAGGAAACCTGTTTATTTTTATGTTGTTTAATGAAGAAATGAATAGTTGTATGGAAGTACAATAGATAGGTGATTGATCCAATAATAACAACCTGAGGAGAACTTAGAAAGACCTGTTTGTTCAGATTCTTCTCTGTCCCTGAGTCTTCAGTGAAGGGCTGTTTCCATTCCTCTGGATGAAGGGAGGGCCCCACTGGAATAAAGAGGGATAAAGAAAGAGTGAGAGAGACTGCCTTCCTACCATTTTTTTCAATACCATGGTTCTATTTGGAGTACCATGTCCGGAGCCCCATCAAGTTTAAGAACAAAGAAAATCACTAGGATTTCCTAAACAGAAATAATGTGACATTTTAGATATTACTTTTGTCCATTGTTTACTGTTTTATTTAGAGTACCTAGTTTCAGAGATTTCAGAATTAAGCCAATTAGAGGAAATGTAATTGTTATTCCTGTTCTTCTGTTTTCGCTTTTCATATTGACATTATAATTTTAAAAAAAAATGCAACATGAGCCTAAGAGTTCTATAAACTGCAACAGAGCAATGAAATTAAGGTTGCCCACTTTTATTCACTAGCCACTGTCCAGTTCTAATTCAATTTCCTGACCATGATTTGAGTGGCAGGTTAATGTAGAGGAAGAGTCTGTCAATTACAGAGTTAGACACTGGGAGTTAATTGTGATTTCTCCACTCACTTTTCACTTTGTTCTTGGATCCTACTCTCGCCCTCAAATTCTCTCATCTTTAAGTAGTAAGAATACTGGTATCTTCCTTACTAGAGGGCCATTATTAGAACTTTCAAAATAGACAATATATGTAAAATACTTAGTTCATGATCTGACATGTAGTAGGAGCTTAATAAAAGAATTATTAAAAATGTCTTATGAATTATATAGCTCTGGAGAGCTTGAGGCAGATGTGATAATTAAATGCCTAAATCTATTCTAGTTATACTCTTGTTTTTTTAAAAAGCTTTTTATATTTTCCATTATTTTTTCTAATAATAAATTGTCAGTTAAAGGTAGAACATTGGCTGAGTTTTTTGTTTTGTTTTGTTTTTCTTGTACTGAAATTGAATCCAGGGGTGCTTAACAACTGAGCCACATCCCCAGCCCTTTTTAGATGTTTTATTTAAAGACAGTCTCCCTAAGTTGCTTAGGGCCTGGCTAAATTGCTGAGGCTGGCTTCAAACTCAAAATCCTCCTGACTTAGCCTCCCAAGCCACTGGGATTATAGGCATGCCTACTGTTCCTGGTCCCCTGGCTATTTTTTGAGGTATAAAATATCTTCTAAGAGTCTGTTGTTGGTTTTTTTGTTTTTAGAATTTACATACATATATGTACATATATGGGGGCGGGTGCACATTATTTCCTGGTTTAGATTTTCAAACAGGTCTTATATATATTGTTTGCCCCTACCTACTAATGGATAACGAGCCACTTGTGCAACTCCATGGAGAGTCAGTTGTAGTCAATGATAAGTGATAAATATACTTGGGACTGTCAAGGGGTAAAATTTATGAATTAAATTAAAATAAAGTAACACTTGGCTATATTAAGATAAAATTTATGAATTAAAATAATATACCAAATCCACTTTAAAATTCTGTTCCTGTATGGCACTCTTTAAGCTGCATCCCAGAATCCATTGTACTTTTAGCCCTTCTAATGTAATGAAAATCTACAAAATTTGAAAATAAAGAATTGAAATGATTTAATTTGAAACCACAGTAAAATACAAATATGAATATAGAAAGTATTGTCACAAGCAATCAAGAGCATGAGAAAGATATTCCAACTGATTTTGACCTCTTCTTATAGTAGAGATTAATAATGTCATAATTTTTTCTTTGATGGATAATCCATATTAAACTACAGAGTGGTTTAAATGGCTTCTCTACTGTCTGGAGCATTAGATATATCAAAGGCCCCAGAATCCAAGCTATAAAAGCCTTAAAACTTTATGAATTGACGGACATGTATGTATTTGTGGGATTATTTTTTTCAAATATTATATAGGAAATTTTACCCAGCTAAATTTAAGGTCTTGCTAATACAGATTATCATCTCCTTTCAGTTAAGAACTGTGTATTTTTAACTACCTAAATATTTTATGCATAAATATAGCAAGTGAAATTAATGTATCAGGTTGATAACAGAAATTACATTTTCTGATATTTTAATTTCTTTTTTCTTAGTTCTACCAGTGTTCTCTATCAGCCACAGAAACTATAAAATATGCATATTATATCTTATTCTTTTAAAAGGTCATAATAATTTCAAAGAACTATTTTCGTTTGACATACACTAGAGTGAAATACATTGAAGAGATAAAATGGACTTTAGGGCTTAAGTTTGCAGTGGCTGCTTTTAACATGGAACAGATCCATAAACATGAAAAATGGGCCATCTGTTCTTTGTGCTGACTCAAAGAGAATAACGTAAAAACAAAATCAGTATTCAGATGACTCCCAATTGTTATGGATAAAGAGAACCTTAACTTGGAAGTAAAATATTTTCTATTCCTTATGTGTGAGTCACTGTTACAAAAGGCAAACCTTCACATCTTCAAAAATCTGCTCTTTCAATGAGATTGAGAACTCAACACTCAATTGATATTAAATTGTTGGGTCCTATAGAAAGACAACCTGAAGAATTAGTATATAGACATTTACCCATTTATATAATATTAATATGTTTGGACAAAAGGGGAAGAATTATGCAAATGATGGGTTTTTTTCACATTATAGCAAACATCTGCTTTGTCTTGGGACATCTGGAGATTTGTCAACCACCAACCTCAATATGATTAACCTAGCATTTCATTTTTTATCTAAATGATTTGGCATCAAGGCAAAACAGGCTTAATGATTATTAATTAGCTTTCAGATCCAAAGAGATCTAGAGAAATTTCTGTTGTGAAACACAAGAAAAGCCATTCACGAGATTAAAACTACATTCCCAAAATCCAAATCTGAAGAAATCACAATCGGTTCTGGGGAATGTACATTTAAATACATCTCTTCAATCTATAAGACAAACACACACACACACACACACACACACACAAGATGATGGAATTGGATATGTAGATTTTATTGGATAATTATCACAAGGGAAATTTTGATGAGAAAAATTGATTGGCACCAATATAAATTAGCAGCAAACATGCAAGGCAATGTTTAGACTCTCTTATCTTCAAGGTATTAGACTCTTAAAAAGCCCATTCAGTCCATCTGCTTGGTCTTCACAGCTCTAGAGAGGCTGCCTAGTAGCCACAAGGATGCTGTTAGATTGATCCAGTTGGCCACTTCCACTATTAATACCTTAGCAAAATAGTTTAGAATGAATAGGGAATATAGGAATCTGGATAATGGAACTGAGCTTGGATGTGTCCACAGCTAAGTTATAGCTTTATGATAAAAGTTGTTTGAAAGGGAAACCATGGTGACTGGATAGAGGATTTAAAACATGCTGTAAAGCTATTTAGATGATATAGAGAACAAGACATTTGGGCAGTAAGGAGGCTGAGGGTGATAGGAATGGATGTGTAAAACAGTGGTAAAGTTTGTGACTGAAAAGATAAACAAAAGACAGACAGACTGGAAGGGTTGTATATATGTCAAAAGCAATCATATGTGGGCATGTACACCTGTGTAAATTTGCACATATAATCTATTGCTTTCTCTTCAAGCCCCTTGTTTTTTTTCTTCCCAAGCAGACATATACTTACAAATGTTTTAAAACTTATATGTAAAATCTACAAAGAAAAGCAAAATATATGTTACTATATGACTACTTTCTTACACTGAAATATGGACATTGTTGTATTTCACAGATTTAGTTTTTGTACAAGTTAGAATCAAGGCCTCTTCTCCTGTATCTAGTAATTTGTTCTCATTTCTATCTCTATTCCACAATTTTCTTTCCCTTTAATATTATAAATCACCTTCTCTACTTTCTTTCTCAGATGTAGCATATTCTCTGTCAGTCTAAGTACCTCTGCTCAGCTTTTCTCCAGAGCTTCTAAAACCACAAATGACTGTTATGCCATTGAATTCATCCCTTTATAAAAAAGGAGTGTTTGCATTAAAAGCTTTTTATTTTTTACATAATGCTGACTGATCATGTGATCTTAAAATCTTGTTTATTTTTTATCTCAAATTTCTGTACAAAAAGGAAGTAGTATACATATTGACATGAAAATGTCTCCTACTGAAACTATTGTGGCCAAGATTAATAAAGTAGTAAGTTGTGCCTCATTTGCTTGTCCATTGGAAAACTAGCACAGATTCAACACAAATTTTTGGTAGATATTATAACCCTTTTATAGACCCTACCTCCGAGAGGAAGTCAAGTGGTATTTTATTCAGAGTTTGTATCATTTTGAGTTCATCAATTTTCACAAAGATTTATAAACCTATCTACCACTCAACAGTCTGCAAGCAGTAGCTTCAATTAGCGTCACATAATAGTGACCCTTCAGGTATCGCAAGGAGCTCTAATCATTTCAAGTGTTATTTCACTTAACATAATTGTTTGTGCACCTACTCTAGTCCAGGAAATACCCAAGCACAGGAGTGTTAAGAGTATATGGTTGCTATCCTCAAGAAACTGGCAGAATAAAGCAGAAACCAGAAAAAAATAAGTAAAAAAAGATACATGCACAAACACTTATAAGTGCTATGAAGAAAATGATTAAACAGTGATACAGACTAACTACCAGGGAGCTGTGGGGAGAGGATGATTTGAATACTCTCTGTAGCGCTTGCTGCTGCTGTATCTGAGCCATGGGACTGCTGAGGCTTTGTGACCTGCTGGAGTCTTGCAAGAAAGAGCAACTGCTGGAATGCCTAATTCAGGAGCCAAGGAAGAGGCTGAACAGTGAGGGAGAGGCCTGAGGAGAAGCCCCAGAAGTGGTAAATGCCAGCAAAAGCCTGGCTTGAGGTATAAATGAGCAGAGTTTGCCCACAGGAGGGTCCTTGCCAGGTGGACCAGTCTCCTAAGGAGTTTTTAATCAAGAAACAAAAGCACAGAAACAATTTTTAAACATTGTTAAAAATCACTAGAATTAAAAAATAAAAAAGCAACCCATATGAGAAATTTTTAAAATGTAAGAGAACAAACCAAGACAAAATATATTAAGAAACAAACAATCCAGAAGAAAAAAGAGCAAAAGAAAGGAGCAGGTATTTAGTTGAGAAAAAATTAGAATGCAAACAAATATATAAGAAAAATGTTAAAGCTCATTAACAACTTCTAAAATAGTAAAAATTAAGTAAAGCGGATTTTCCAGAATTAATCTCATAATACCAAGGTGGTAATGAAGATACAGAAAAGCAAGACTTACATAATTGATTGAAGTATAAATTAATACCACTACAAAGGAGAGCCCTTTAAAGTCCCTGGTAAATTTGAACATGTCATGCACTGTGACTCAGCAGTTTTACTACTAAAAGAATTCCCTGGTGACACTTCAGCATATTTCCATAGGGAGTCATACAGAAGGATGTTCAGGCCAGTTCCCTCTGTATTGGTGAAGCATAGCAACAACCTAATTATTCTTCAGTAGGGGAATAAATAAACTATGTTCACACAGAAAGATAATAAACTAAAATTAAAACAAATTAACTATATTTACCTATATTGGCCTGAATAAATTACAAAAGTTATGATGATTTTTTAAAAGCAAGTTGACCAAAAAATGGGCTTTAAATTACTTAAAGTTGTTTAAAAAAAACTAAATGTTAAGAAAATGCGTTTACAGAAAAATTTTTAAACTTAGAAAACACATCAACGTATAGAGATAACCATATTTTGTAAAATATTTTGCATAGGTGACATGTATGCAAACTTCAGAAAAGTGATTAAGAAACAAAAGCACAGAAACAATTTTTAAATTGTTACATTTGAGAAGGAAGGAAGGAAGGGGCAGGGAATTGGAGAAGCTTTATCTGAGGGGCAACATTTGATTCTTAGAGAGTATGTCAACAGATCAGATTCAGTTCATTCTTGGAATTGGACATCCTTTGCACTACCATTTTTATATTAGATGGAATCAAACTTACAGTGGGAGATTTCACACCCAGGCATATCTCATGACAAGAGAGTGTTGGAGAATGAGGGGCAGGTGAGCTGCTTTGAGAATGGATGTGGAAGAATCCAGATGGTACTACTCACCTGTCTTGAATCTTTGAGTCATTTCACCTCTTAAAGATTCAAATTTTGGCGGCTGGGGTTGTGGCTCAATGGTAGAGCACTTGCCTGGCATGTGTAAGGCACTGGGTTTGATCCTCAGCACCACATAAGAATAAATAAAAATAAAACAAAGGTATTGTGTAAAAAAATTTTTTTTAAAAAAAGATTCAGATTTTGTCCTCTACAAAGTGGAGATAATAATGAAATCTACTTCATAGGATTGTTGTGAAGCAAAATGTACTTATAGAGCAGACATAAAACAGTTGACACTGTGCTCAGAATAAATGTTCCATAAATGTTGAAGAACACAGAGTCCATTCACTCATCCTGATATTAAAATTTCCAGGCTAGATATATAATTATGAAGATATTGTGAGGGCAAATGGAATGATACTGTAATTTAATAGTGAGCATTAGTTGAACACTCACCTCACTCCAGGCACTTCACATTATTTACCTTTCATCTTCCAAATCACCATGTAGTGATGACTCTATCCTCCCACATAAGGACACGTGCGCTCTAAGAGACTCAGTGTTTTGCATGTGAAAGTTCTGAGGCCCAAAGTAAAACTATCTACCTGACTGCTGAGCTCTTTCACTTACAGTGATATTTAAGCTGTGTTCACACAGGCTATGTATGGCAGCTTAAAGATGTTCAAGAACCAATACCACGTTTCTAAAGACTAGGAGATGTTTCCTAATGTTCCAAGAAAGGCCTAGATACTTGGCTAATACACATCTTTTGTACCAGTATATTTCAGTGATAATATAACATATAATGCATGTAAAATTTTTAAAAGAACAAAATTGTTTACCCCTGAACATGTTGTTTTTAAACTGTTTTCCAACACGTATTATAGAATTTATAATAAGTAAATTAGTAAATAAATATTGTTATTGGCTTAATGGCAAGAGTATAAGAACATGACATTGTTATTAGTTTAATAACAATAGTATAAGTACTGCATAGAAAAAATAATACAACAATTAACCATATACCTGCAAATCTTAGGTCAGACTCTTTCGGGTTTTAAGTCATCTGGGGAATATGTAGTGAAAAATGTAGCTGACTATGGCCCAGGGGAGAAGCGTTCTCTGGTGCTCATAGTGAAGGTTACTGAAGTTTTAAAACCTTGTCCTGTCAGTGATGTGTCCCTTTTTTAGAAATAGAAAGATCTACCTAAGTCAGAGTCCTGTTTTAGAGCTGCAGGTAGGCCGCTGGCAGCTGGGACTACAAGGGTCTTCTCCCCAGGCTTCAGTTTTCCCATCTACGTAAATAAAAGCATTGAAGAAGAACAGGAGAATTTTTCACATCTGTTTTTAGTCCTGCAGCTCTTTGTTCAGTTGAAATTTTAAGCCAAAGTCGAATATGTAAATCTGAGCCTGAGAAGGGGACTTGAAGCACTTTCCCCAAGTCCTTGGAGACATCTTGATGAGCACTTTGGAAATATTCAGAGAAATCTTTGAAAAAATCAGTGGACAGAACTCTAAGATTAAATTAATAAGGAGAAAATTGTGAGACCCCAAATATGATCACTAAATTTGAATCCCATGACTTCCACTTACTAGTTAGTAAGACATTGACTAAATTTCTTAACTATTCTATAACACCAAGCCCTACATAACCTATATAGGGTATACTCTATAACTCTACATCCTAAGTTCCTTGTGAATATTAAATAAGATAATGCATGTGAAACACCTAGAAAAATGACTAAAACATAAAAAGAAAGCAGTAAGTTAATCTATGATCAATTTACCACCATCAATTATTGTTATGAAATTTATGCAAAACCCTAGTAGATGCCTGGCACCAGGGTATATGTATTTTTAACCACCGTCATTTTTTACTTTCTTACCCAATATGCACTCTTTATCTGGCACTGGAAATATAAAATGTTATTAGATTAGATTAAAAACTAATGAAGAATGAAGTGGCAAACCTCAGAACACAGTGATGGGAAATAGTTATTTTATGCACATTAGAATGAATATTAAGTTAATGGTATTTTTGTCAGAAACTTTCCTTCATACCCAGCAATTTGGTATCCACTTTTCAGGATATTTTAGTGGTTGAATCATACCAGGTTACACAGGCATGTGAAATGTTCATTAAAAGAAGCTTCATAGCCTCTGCCTCGTAAAGATGATTCTGACAGCCTTGTTCTTTATGAACTACTTGAGTGTTGGCTCACCCTGACTTTGCGTAAGTTGGCCACTGAAGCAGAAACATCACCGCCAGGGTTGTCAAATATCATTGATGCAATGTGCCTTCTATGTGCCTGGCTGAGCAGCTTCCAGTGACATCTGACGTGGGGTTTTCTCCCAAGGCTGGGCATGCTGTGTGCAGCAAATCCAAGCAGAAAGGCAAGTGCGTGTCTGGGTATTCTTGGTAGGCCTCTAGGCATTTCACATTCATTTTATAAAGTGCCTTCTCTCTCCTTCAAATTAATCTTATGTTCTTTCCAATCACCATTGTAATATTCTTTTGACTTTATATTCTGACAAGCATGAAATAGCCTGATGGGATTGAACGGAAGTATAAAATGTAGAGTCATAACAGTCAGAAACAAATGAGAAAGCAAAACCGAGTCTGCAGAGTTACCTTTCGCAGCTGTGTGAGTATGCAATTCAGGTCTTGCTAGCTTTATACTTCTAAATTATGCCTTTGTTTTGAATTAAGTCGTGGGCATTATGTTTGCAGAGCAGTTCATCTATCTCCAAAATTGTAACACTCCTGCTAGTTCTCTGACTTACACTGCAAATGGAACTTGAGTGTCTGGTTTATGGGAAAGCTACTGAAACAGCAGCAAGAGGGAAGTTATCACAAACCCCTTATGGATATTGTTAGTATGTGGTAATTAATCTGAGTAGCACATTTGTTTTACTTCCATCCAAACAAATCAAATGAAATTTTCTCTTCTGAGTTATATGACTTAATGCCTACTTATGTTCAAATATTATATTTTTTAAAGCTGTCAGGCACAGTTGTGTTCCTGGATTATCCATTCATTAATAAGCATGGATTTGGCATCTCCTATGTACCTGGCTCTTGGAATTCAAAGGTAAAAGGGACCATACCCTTATCCTCAGAGGGTTCCTCAGCTGCTGGAGGAGGAAGTAATCAATGTAACAAGTAATGAATGATGGGCGTCAAGCCTTATGGTAGTCACACCTACTGGGCACAGAGATGACAGAAGAGAATGTCCTTAACTCAGCCTGGGGGCTCAAGGAAAGCTTCCTACAGAAAGTAATATCTGAGATGGATAAAAAAGGGTAAAATAATGACAACCACTGGTGGGAAGTCAGAGTTTGTTCTTTTGATCCAAGTTCAAAGAATTGAAATAGGGCATTTGAACAATTTGTGTGGGGTTTTATACTTACATAACACTTGCCTGTCACACAATTCCTTCCAATCATTTACAAAAACCCCCTGAGGTAAGTAAACTGATATTTCATTTATTTTTCAAGTTAGGGCACTGGTTCTCGAAGTTTACTCTCAGGAACTGTTAGTTGAATAAGATAATAACAAATATTTATTAAGGGACTCTTCCTCTCTGTGCCTCCATTCTTTATCTATAAAATTAACATAATAATCATACCTCTCTCTCAAAATTATTGTGAGGAACAAATGAGATAATAGATGTTATTAACATGTAATGATACTGGGTTCAAAATCAGTGTTATATAAATGTTATATAGCTATCATGCCAGACTCTGTTTTAAGCTCTGACAATGAGCAGTGCAGAGACTTGCTTTTATGGAGTTCAGAGCAGAGCTGGAGTGGAGTAACCCAGGGGGGAAAATAAAAAGAAATGAAGTTGAAAGATTTGCTGGAAGGAGGGAAAGGCACAGATTGTGTGGGGATTTATAAGCTATAGCAAGAACTTAGAATTTTTAGCAAAACAGGAAATGATCTAACTTAGGTTTTAAAAAGAATTACTCTGAATAGGTTGAAGGAGGACAGGAGTGGAGAGAGAAAAACATTAGATTATTCAGATGCTAGTAGTTTTGGATCAGAGTATAGGGGTGGGGTGGTAAATGGGTCAGAGTGAAATGGACAAAATCTGGATATATTTTGAACACCTACTAAGCAGAATTCACTAATGGATTATACATGCTGTATTTAAGAAAGACTAGTTCTAAAATTTTGGCCTAAGCACACAGATTGAAGCTGCCATTTCTTGAGATGGGAAAAGATATATGAGGAGGAAAATTGGCTATAGTAATCAAAATTTCCATTGTAGACATGGTAATAATAAATAAATAGGTGATTATGATATGGTGTTTCCAAAGACCAAGGAAGTGACTAGGATTGAGAAAGATTAATCAAAATTAAATTGAAAAGAAAGGAAGATCAGGAGGCTGAGGCAGGAGGACCACAAGTTCAAAGCCAGCCTTAGCAACTTAGTGAGGCCCTAAGCAACTCAGCAAGACTCTGTCTCTAAATAAAATATTTAAAAAGAGGTCTGGGGTTGTGGCTCAGTGGTTAAGCACTCCTGGGTTCAATCCTTGGTTCCAAAAAAATAAAATAAAACAAAAATGAAGAAAGATATTATTATGATTAAAGATCCAAGGTGAGAGGTGGGTGATAGTATGCTCATAAAATAAAAACACTTGCTTCTGTTTGAAGCAGAAGGATTATATGAAATAGTAAAGAGAAATAGAAATGAAAATAATGATCAGGCTTTAGAGGACTGAGATGAATAGTTTAGCTCATTTACTAGTTGATGGGCAATAGTAAAAATTTTAAAACAAGTTGATTTGAACTAATATCTTAGCATTTATCACATTACACAGTATTGAGTCATCATTTTCTATGTTTTGCGCTCTGGCTAGATCGTTTCCTGTATTTTATTCATCTCTATATTACCACCCACTGGCATGGTGCCTGGCACACGGTCAGCACTTTAACTGTTTGTGGAAATAAACTGAAGGAAAAAAAAATGGCTTGTGCCCAAACAGGGACCCTAACTGAGATGTAGGCTCCTGGGTCCAACGACTCCCATGCACTCACAGCTATGCCTACGACAAGCAGTCACTACTCACACCCTGAAAATCATTCTTAGTACACAGCTACTGCCTCTTCTTGCTTCATACCAGAGTTGAGAACAACATTTTAGTGTTTCACTGTCTTTAATTTGCTAAACTCCAAGTCACAAATGAATCCTTTTCTTTATTTGAAGAAAAAATAAAATAGATTTAATTTCTCCTTCCCTATGCTGGTTCGTTTATCAATACCCTAAATCACACAAAACTCAGAGGAAAAATGCATCTGTATTGAAACATTTATATGGCTTTGATCACTCCCCATGTGGTTATTCCAGGAACAACTGTGTGACAGCATTAGAGTGAAAATAATCTCTGTAGCTTGTCTTGTGTGGACTAACACCCTAGTGAGATGGACAAATAAACTAAAATGCATCTCTATTTTTCTCTGAGACTTGTCTTTTCACTAAGTTTTTATTTACTAAATCTCCTGCTTAGTTTTAGTGAGTGGCATGTCTTGAAGATAGAATAAAATCTCTTTCCCAATTGAAGACACAATTTTTTCTTATTGTAGTAAAAAAAGTTTTGGAAGATGTGAAAATAGAACTCATTGTAAGTTGTTCAAACTTCGATAGCAATAAATCCCAGTGAAAGTTGTAGGATATCAATTTTTTTCCTATAGTCCCCCTTACAGACAGATGTATATTATTCCAAAATATTTGCCTCCATCTTGCTTTTTCAGAGAGATCCATCAGAGATCCCTTAGCAGTATTGGAGCTCATGAAGATCAGAGTTTGCTACAATGAAGAAGCTGGCCAGATAAATGAGGCATTCCTGCTTGCAAGAATCTTCCAGGCTTTTGAGAGATAGGCCATATACACAAACTTTATAAAGTATGTTTCAAACTTAAATAGCCGTCATTTCCTGGGGCAGCCAAAGAATATTTCACTAAAAAGTGATGGTTAATTCATCCTAAAAAGTGAGAATGAGTTTGCCAATGAGAGAAGGTATTCTAGGTTAAAAAAAAAAAAAAAGTAGTATGTTAAAAAGGACAGAGGAGTGCAAGGATATCACCCATTAGGAGGAAAGGAATAAGGTGCGACTGGAAGAAGGGTAGTGAATGATTAGGGGCTAGATGCTAGCTGGGCATCTAGGATTTTGAGCAGAGGCATGCCATCATCACATTGGGAGTATGAGAAACAATTTAACTTAGGTACCAAGTGCAGATAAAAGTCTACTCCCATATTCACAATGTGGTGGGACAAGATAGAGTCAAGGGAATTAAGAAACTGGAAAGATTCAAGAGATGTTTTGGAATCTGACTCCATATCATTTAATAGGAGGGTTGGATAAGGAAGGAAAGGAAGTAAAGGATCCTTCTTATATGTCATTAACTAAAATAGAGAATGAATGAGACATTGTCTAGGTTAGATCAGGGCAGGGAGGACCTTCATCTACAGGTATTGCATTTAAAGAAACCATGATTTGAGCTAACTTACTTACTTGGGACTCTTTACATAAGTGGGAAGGTAGAAGCCACAGGTGAGGATGCAGTTACTTAAAGTACAAGAGGTAGAGTAAGTGACTTGTGATAAAACAAAAACCTTTGAGGTTGTCCCAGGAACACAAGTTTATTCCTTTTACTGCTGAGAGACCATGATCAGACTGGCCCCTCTAAATTAGTCTAAGAGATATCAGTTGTACTTCTAGGAGATATCAAGCATATATTCCTTGATTTGCAAAATTAAATGGTAAATTCCCATCCTTTCATAATGCAGGAGACCATGAACACAACCCATAAACTAGAGACCATTGATATCATCTACCCAAAAGAGTTTTAACCTCTGAGGGCTTAGAAACTAATTTTTATAGGAACTATAGAAACAAATTTCTCCTTCTTCCTATGACTACCAATAGGAACTGTTATTGCTATAAAATTCTGTGTAATCTTTGAAAGTCCCTCTGGCAAACCAATATGCTCACAACATAAAGCTAGGATCTTGTCAAACAACACCTCCCCCAGCTGTATTCAAGGAGAAAAGCAGTCCTTTTCACCTCTGAAGAAATGATCTATTTGCGTTTTCCTCCAAGGAATACCAACTATATATTTAATGATAGAAAATTTTAACTTTTAAGCATACTGCTTGGAGATGGAAAAGCAGGACTCCCAAAGTGACACTGCTGGCTTCAGTCCAGAGAAAACCTTTCTTCACCACCTTCAGGATGAATTCCCTGTGCTACCATGTGAATGTACGTACGATTCACACATGCACATGCTTACCTAAAATCCAGTACACATTCCATGGTCATTTTAAAATTTGTTTTTGTTTTCCAAAAATGCTTTTTTTTTTTCATTTTGTTTTCATTTAACTTCTCTGGGCCTATATTTCCTCTTAGCTACCATTTAATGACCTTCTATGCTGTGCCAAACCATAGTTCAAGTTTCACATTCTTTAATTCATTTCAGCTTCTAGTACATATGTGAATGAGATGCTTCTGAACGTCAGTTTTATACATGACTTTGCAGCTGTGAAAGTCTCAATAATTTGCACAAAGTCACACACCTATAAAGAGGCTGAGCCATTGTCTGAAACACAGTTATCATTTCGACACAAAAAGCTCCACTTCTTTCATCATACCGTCATCTCCAAATTAGTGAGGCAGAAGATAGTCCCTAATAATTCTAATTTACCTTGAGTCTGTTAATTCCAGAATTCAGCACTTACTATGAAACATTTTTTTTTGCTTTTGGCACCAGAAACTGAACCCAGGGGCACTTAACCACTGAGCCACATCCCCAGCCCTTTTTCATTTTTGTTTATTTTGAGACAGGGTCTCACTAAGTTGCTTAGAGTCTTGCTAAGTTGCTGAGGCTGGCTTTGAACTTGCTATCCTTCTGCCTAAGCTTCCTGAGCCACTGGGATTACAGGCATGTGCCACCATGCCCGGCTACTAAGAAACATTTTGTGAGCCAGTAATAAGACTAGAAGTATAAAATCCAGTTTGCAAGATGGGCACAATAAAATATAAACACCCAACAATAGGGACTCCATCAATGTCAGCTGGATCTAATCTTGTCTGTGTTAAACAATAATAGCCGTGTTACTGTATCTCCAAGGGTATACTAGAATTTCAGGTTGTGCAAAGTGATTTCAATTAAATATTTTCCATAATCCTCAAAAAGAAAGTATTTTATGAAGTGTCCAATGTATCACAAAGTGAAAACTTGTAAAATGTTGGCTAGTAGTGATTTCTAGTTAGCATTTCTGTCCTTGAACCCTTGGCCCCACTGTTATAAAATCTTAATACACTGTACTCTGCATACGTACAGCAGGACAGAGCCACACGTTGGCAGCTACAGCTGCTGAAATCTGTGGAGGGACTCTGCGAACTGTTTAGCAGCTCCTACCTCAGGTCCAATTTAGGCAGAACATGATCCCCACATTACTGTCTCTCCACATGTTATTTCAGGACCCATGAACAGCACACCAAACAGCTGGCTGAAGAGCAGCATCAACTAGTGCAATGTATGAGTATCGATTGTTTTTGTCCTTCTGAGCCTTAGCATAGCCACTCAAGGACAGTTGAGGAAATGATTTCAAAAAATGAAGTCAATGGTAATTTTCTACATCGTGAGCACAAGAAAGAGGGAAATGAAGAATGGATGCATGGGTTCAGTGCTGTCCTCAGTACCTCTGTCCAATCTTGGCAGTGACAAATCTATAGGAGATTTAACAAATGAAGTCAACTCAGCCAGGTGGTGAATTTCAATACTTGGCTCACAGTCTGTTAGTATTGATCTGAGAAAAATTTTAATTTCTCTGTGATATCATTTAATCCTTCCCATCAATTGAGAAATATATTAATTCAAAAAAATCCATTAGGCTGAGGATATAGCTCAGTTGGTAGAGTGCTTGCCTCACATGCACAAGGCCCTGGGTTCAATCCCCAGCAATACACATATACACACACACACACACACACACACCCCAATCCATTTTTCCCATAAAAGATTTTGCACAATAATGTTCTTTTTTGCCTAACCATTATTTATTTATTGTAACTGGGAATCCTAAAACAATGCAATTTGAAACAAACATATGCCTGGTTAATGTTATCATTTAGAGAGGAATAACAAATTAATAATTTAAAACCATGTAGTTGTAAGGCATCTGGTTTGATAAAAATGTACTCTTGAGATAGAACAGTAAAGAATTATTCAAAAATTAGAAATATTGGCAGATTCACAATTTCTTAAATGATTAATAAAATACTTTTTAAATGTGAATTAGGAATTTTAACCCTTATGTGGGTTGTTATTCCTCATAATCCAAAGGTGTTGATAAATTATCTTTTAAAAATGAGAATTTTTTTTTGCAATTCTGCATCTCTCTTAATAACAAGTACTATGAAATAAAATATCAGTTATGTCCTGTGTGATTTTATGTAAAAGTTACAGGCACTAATCACTGATATGACAGTGGCTTGCTTACTGGATTCATTTGGAGTGTATCAAAGAAAACTCTGGGGTATTACTGTAGATTCACCATATCAGACTCTCAAGGGATAGTAGTTGTCCATGTATATGCTGAAGTTTTAGAATCAGAGTAATTCATATGTTGCCATAGAAATTTTCCAAGTTTTGTCAAATTATAACATACTTGATTGAATAATTTTGTGTAATTGCTCAACATTAAAGTAATAAAATATTATCTCTTATAGAAAATAAAATTTAAAAAAATAGATTTTATGTGAAAAAGTTATGACATTTGGAGTGCTTATTTGGTGCCAAGTACTATTTTAATTGGTAGTCCATTAACATTAATTCTTGAGTACTCACAACAGTTGCATGAATTTGATCCTCATTTTAAAATGAGGGGAAAAGGCACCGAGAAATTGAATAAATTGCCCAAGTCACACAGCTAGCAAGTAGCAGAGACAACCTTGGCTTGATGCAATCTGATTCCCATAACTTCATCTTAATCATTAGGTCATCTGCTGTAATTTATATCAGTGGCTTTAATAAAATGGGATTAGGGCTTAAAATAGTAAGGATGACCCATTTCTGAGTCAACACACTACTGAGTAGTGGTCATGTGTTCTCTGGGATAATATCCTGAACATGGGTAATGGAATTTCATGAAATGATCCTAGACTGTCTCCACTGAGAAAAAAATTGAATGTGGAGATTTTTCATGTATTTTCTTAAATATTTGGCACTCATTATAGCATTAAATCCTCACAACACTATGGGGTAAATTTTATTTTTTATCATTCCCATTTTGCAGATGTAGATACTAAGGCAGAGAGCAATTTATCCAAAGTGAAATAAATATCCAAATTGTTTTTCAGTATTAGCAACCAATCCCAAGCCAATCCTTTTAAGCATCACTAAACATCACTTTCCCTAAATATAGATACTAATTTTATTGATTGTGGCATTTATTTTCCTTGTTACTCATTACATTAAAAATATGTGCTTATTAAAAAAAAATTTTGAATATAAAAATAACATAAATTATCCCTAATCCCTTAAGTAGATATTACACCTAAACATTGTTCTTGCTTATGTTTTATATAGACAATTTAAAATAATCCAAATGAAAGAAAGGAATGGAAATGATGAATTTGTAAAATTCCAGAGTAAGAAAAGTTTGAAAATATACTTTGTTTTTCTTTTGCAAGTTAATTACTCCTTTCAGTTTTACTCATCCATTCTTTTTCTTACATTGATAATCCATAATTAGGAATGGAAAGTTGCTTGCTGAAAAACTTCATTTAAAAACTGATTTGTCAGGACTTGGTGGTGCCTGTCTATAGTCCCAGCAGCTCAGGAGGCTGAGGTAGGAGGATAGCCGATTCAAAGCCAGCCTCAGCAACTTAGCAAGATTCTAAGCAACTTCGCAAGACCCTGTCCCAAAATAAAAAACAAAAAGGTCTGTGAATGTGTTCAGTGGTTAAGTGCCCCTGGTTCAATCTCTGGTACCAAGATAGATAGATAGATAGATAGATAGATAGATAGATAGATGATAGATAAAAACTGATTTGGCAGACAATAGGCATGTTATTGTATGTAAGTAAATATAATGTTATTTAAGAATTATTTGAAGCTGTATTATTTTTATTGAGTATCATTATTTTTATTATAATTACTAACATATTAATTGTACAAATTAATGGGATTCTCTGTGATGTTTCCACATGTGCATGCATCATGCACTGATAAATAATATTCATTCTTCTCCTATCCTTGACCTTTCCTCCAACACTCTTCTCAGTCTCCAGTAATCACTCTTTATTTGAAGTTTTAATAAGGCAATATTGCATAACATTGATTTTACAAAGTAAAAACTATTTTAAGCAGTTCTTGATGATGAGTTCAGAGTGGCTTCTAATATCTTTAGGGAAATGAAAATGATATGACCAGTGTTTTAGTGTCCACTCAGCTCCCAGGGTTTAAATGTATCTGTGATCACTGATCATAGTTAGAAGGTTTATTTGTTCTCTATCCAAGCATTATCCTCATGTGTGAAATGAGCTAGCTTTAACAAATAATACCAAAGGGTGGAGGTCTCTTAAAATAATGTGCTTACCCACATTGTTAATGTGCTTGTCCCTGGACCTGTAAATATATCTTAATGGTTATTTTAAATGCATATTTTAAGAACCTAAGGCAGAAAGCAGAGAAAATCTAATGCAAGAATGTTCCCACAGTAACAAATAATTAAGTCATAATAAAAATAGCTACTTAGAGACTGTTTTAGAGTACAATTCCAGGCTACTGTCACTGGAAAATGGGCTTCATCTTGTAATATATTGCAATGTCATTTGATAGGTTATTATCAAAATCATTCAATGGGTCAAACTTTTTTTGTAAATTGTTCTACTCCTTTATATGATATTTATACCCAAATGTACTTGAAACTATAGAGAATTCTTTAAGTTTAATAGATATTTAGTAGAAAACTATGGAAAATATGCAAGTAAGGAGCTTATGATATTTGGAAAACTGAATTGGAGACCATATTTCTCTTGAAATAATGTACAATGTAGCAGGGAGTTGGATTTACAAAAACACAATACACAGTGTGTATATTGCAAAAATGGCATATTCCCCAGTAGCTATAAAATGCTAAGGCAACTCAGAGAACAGAGCTATCATAACCAATAAGACTGAGTGATAATGGTAAAGAAGCAGAAATCAAATCCTTTCCTCAAAATGGTAGCTTTAATTTAGGTCTAAAGTTATTAGTGAGTCATTATCAGGAGGAAAGCTCCCAAATCATCACATGAGTATCAATTTAGCATATACGATGCATTTGTCCAAGGGCTAGACAGGTTGAACACCACCAACTGGACCCCAATTCTCATGCCGTTTAGTAAACTAATGTATGGATTAGGCCAATTCAGATATTGACAAGTTCTATTACAATAATAAAATACAGTAATATAGTGAGTAAGTTGATTGAAAGAGGGAAGAAAGGGACCTTTGGTAAGATAGGGGCTTTCTGGAAGCATAGATATTAATAAATATTAAAATCTAGTCTCACCGGGTGCAGTGGTGCATGCCTGTAATCCCAGAGGCTGAGGAGGATGAGACAGAAGAATTGAAAGTTCAAAGACAGCCTCAGCAACTTAACAAGGGCCCAAGCAACTCGGCAAGACCCTGTCTATAAACTAAACAAAGTATACAAGAAGGGCTGTGGATGTGGCTGAGTGGTTAAGCACCCCGGGGTTCAATCCCCAGTACAGAAAAAAAAAAAAAACAAAAAATCTAGTCATAAGTATCCAGGAAATATAGCAGTCAAAAAAGAGCAAATTAGAGAAAATAGTAGTCAGGTTCAAACATCCTGATTGAAGCAATATTGGTCCCAAGTTCAAGAAACAAAAAGACCACTGTGGCTAGAACAAAACAGGGGTGGTGCAGTGTGAAGTCAGAGAGAAGCAGAAAGAGAGTAGATAATAAAGGATCAGTAAGAAGAGATAGTCTATGTGGGAAGAATAGCAAGAGCCAAGAAAGAATTTATAACACACAGAATACAATGGATTAACACCATGCAGTGGTTCAAATGGCTTGGTTTCAAGATCTAGTTCTGCTTCCTAGTTGTTTAGTTTTGGTCAAGTTACCTATTTCTTTAAGCCTCAACTTCCTCATCTTTTTATGAAAATAATGACTACACCTACCTGGACCTTTATGATGACTACTAATTGGTGTAATGCATGTAAGGACTTAGTAAAGTGTATAGCACATAGGAGAATGAGCATTTTAGAGCATTTGGGGGAATAGAATTCAGTCCAGTTTGACTGTTCCATATGGAGAAGACAAATTCACAATGAGTGTACAAATAAAATAAGACTAGAAGCAGAATTTGGAACACCAGATTATTCTGTAAGGAGGAAAGAATCATTGAAGTTTTTGAGGAGGAAAGTGACGTATCAGCATAAGCTTTGGGGAGATTAATAATATTTTTATATTAAAGATAGAGAAATAAGAAGCCATTTAATTTGTTCTACAACAGAAACCAAACAGAGGAAATGGATTGCAGGCACCATACAGGTCAGATTGGCAGGACTTTGTGACTAAGTAAATGAGTACAAGCTTCAAAGCTGTAGCTTGAAAGAATAATTGAAATACAGACTATAGAGAAGTAACCAGATTGAGTCAGAAGATGACTCAGATGTAGACATGCTCATCTGAAATTCCAACAGATACTCAGCAAGCATGGTGAAATGCAAAACTAGAATAAAGGGGTAAATATCAGTTGGAAATGTAGGTTGAAGTATCATCAACATCCAGGTTCCAGCTGAAGCCCAGTGAGATTGCCGAGAGAGAGTGGAAATTATATTCCA